>JAGFMI010000001.1:1200000-1503217 GCA_021030905.1 Pyrenula massariospora
TATAAATTATGGTGTTTATCATAATCCTTTACAGGACGAAAGTTCTTTGTTTGACAGAGCCTACCCCGAGGACCGTTGCTGGACAAGATTGGATCTGTTTCCTCAAACATGGGGACATAGCTTCATTGTTCAACTGAACATTATTGAGGACCCTCATTGAGCACAACGCTGCCTGCTGTATTTACAGCAATTTTTGCCATGTAAGCATAGCTCCTTTTCTTCTAGTCATGGGTTTCTACATGCCTTTTCTAACACGGTATCTCTACTTGGATCAGGTTTATTACCCTTATTCAAATCCCTTGGTCAAAGTATTAGTCCCCGAAATGTTCCTTCAAGATCCTTCGAGGAGAAATCTTTAGGTCCCGTTGCGCCTAACGATTATAGCAAGACCTTGCTGCACAACTAGGAATGTGACGCAGCCATTCGTTGGGTTGGTACTTGAAGGACCACTACTCTGTAATAAGCGAAACGAGATGACCGAAAGGGCCGAGGGGTCAATTACTCAATCTACGAGAATGCACTAAATATGAATGTAAGTTTTGAAGGCCAAAATCGCCGCAGGCAGATCCAGATTGTGTACCTAAGAACTAAGGTAAAATAATATCGCCATGGCTGCGCTCCTAAAAACCTTCGCATTAACCCACCTTCGTTTCATCATCCATCCAGTATCTTCGGTACTTCCCCCAAGCCCTCCTACCATCGCCATCAAGGTATCATTGATCCTCCACAAGCACTCTCAGCCCAGCCCAGCGCGTCGAACATAGTACTCTCCTACTCCGCCTTGCTCTTCTTCTTCTGCTCCACCTTCAGTAGCAGCGCCCTGTTGATATGTGGCAATACGCCTCCGAATGCAATCGTTGCGCGGATTAGGGTATCCAACTCTTCGTCACCACGGATAGCAAGCTGAAGGTGGCGTGGCGTGATGCGCTTGACTTTCAGATCCTTCGCGGCGTTGCCGGCGAGCTCGAGGACTTCAGCGGTAAGGTACTCGAGGACAGCGGTGACATAGACCGCAGCTAAAGTTGGGGAGTGTTAAGTTAGCTTTGGGAGACTGTGAATGTGTGATGTGGAGAAGGATCGTGAAGGGCTTGGACGGACCTTTAGCGCCAACGCGCATCTTGTTCTGCGTGTTGTTTTTCAAGAATCTTTTGACACGGCCGCAGGGAAACTGTAGAAGAAATTCGTGTTAGTGAGCTCAAGTCACGCTTTGCCTCTTGTAATAGGTAGGAAGAATAGTTGCGCGCTAGTGTGGCGACGTATAGAAGATATAAAGGCTGAGAGCCGAGATGAAGTGCGCGTCGCTGCATGGGCATTCTTCGAACGCGTCAAACAACTAATTGCATCTACCATCGTGTCGCTTCCATCATCTGATGACCCAAGGATGAAAACTAGAGTTGTGACGCGACTTGAGAAGATCGCTTCGTACCTGTAAACCGGCCTTTGCGCTGTGCGACTTCTGGGATTTCGCAGCGCTGTCTTTCGCGCCACTAGCCTTGCCGCCGATACTCTTGCCCTTGCCTCCGGCCATTTCGATAGTGGGGTGTTGATGTAATTCGAAGTTGAATGTTGATACTTTAGAGGGTCTGTGGGACAAAGATAAAATGGATACGATGGAGGGATCGCGTGAGTGTAAGTGACAAGGAAGGAAGAGGGAGGCGGGCGTTGCAAAACAAACTCTAATGCGGGTAGCGTATCGTGAGCGCTAAACCGTTCTTGGAAGTGAGGAAGTGATGGCTGCTGTGAGGGAGCCAGGCTGCCGTCTTAGCAGGTGAGGAGAGTGTAGGAATTCAAATGGATGTAAGGTGGCCATGGAAACAGCTTTGAGCCATTATATGAGATTAATTACCTCTTGGTGATGGTGGGATAATAGCCGTCAAGAGACCCTCAGTAGTACCGCTGAGGTCCGCTCGCCTCCACCTGCTCTGCGATTCATTTCGAAACAGATGAATGGATGTAGAGTCTGAGAGTGGGCACGCATTTCTGAATATGATGTACTTCCACTTTCGCACATTTTGAAGAACGCAGCGACGGAGACAGTGGTACTTATTCAGTAGGTAAACATTTTGATGTTGGGTCGTAAGGGGCCCGTCTGCCTGTATCAGCGACAGAGCTCGGACCATGTGCGCTGCCAAGACTCAAGCGGCTAACATGAAGCACGCCTCCCTAGGCACTGGCGGGCTTCTTTCTCGAAACCAAGCGACGGAATTTCACTGTCATTCAATATAAAATTGCTCCAAAGATTTGTATAAATACATGAACCGCTGATACCTGTCTGAATTCCTGCAGTAAAAATCGATGAATCCCATATTGCTTGTCTCAAGGAACGTGGCGGCGATGATTAGATAGATCGTATTGTAAGATAAGGAAAGGAAAGTGCAACCGGTGATCCCCAACCCAGTCTCTTCTTTGGTTGCCAGCGAACTTCTGATACATGTCTTAAAAATTTTAGGTCCGATTCTACAGGGCGTAGAAGAGTAGACGCGGAAAGGGGAACATTTGAAAAGAATACACCAAAAGCCGGATAATTTAAAGACAAGCCGCTGCAGCGCCAATAAAGACCAGTAAGAAAGAGCACGAGTTCAATACGGCAATTCATTTCTCCTCCATATGCGTTTCAGTATTATTCCAACTCCATATCAATTTTGGGCTGCCCCGAGAGGTGTCTAGAGAACCATAATGCAAGTGATGTCCTCGTCGTGTCGTGTCTCGTGTCATCGTAGAACCTTGGAGCTGAAAGAATATCGTCATTCGTTCAAGAATCGGCCCGGATGGTGCCTTTCATGTCGCGTCTCATTTCGTCACTGCCGCGACCCTGGCCGTTACGTCGTTCAAAGCCCTGGCCACCGTCGGCTGGTGGTCCCTGAGGATATCGTGATGGATTACGGTCATTTGAATTCGTCGTTCTGTTGCTCCCAATAGGGGCTGTTTGCATGAATGGCTGAGAGTCGTTTGCGAACCCCGAAAACGGATCCCTCGCTCTGCGCGGACTTCCGTTAATCGTGGGGTTGCTGATGGTCATACTTGAGAAGCCTTTGGAAAGAAAATCGTCACGCAGACCGAGCCCGCTGTTGGTTCCCGTATGAGTGATGGAAGGAACGTTAGGGAGAGTACCGGCACCATCAAATTGTTGAAATCGTGCGGCATTGTTTTGCATTGCGCTTGTAAAGCTTGTATTTGATACCGTCGTTGATGGAGCAGGAGACGGCGTGAAGCCTCTTTGGAGCTCTGCGTGAGATTTTGATCGTTGGAGATCACGCTCTCGATCTCTTGCATTTCCGAATGTTGGTAGGGTATCTCCAAGCTGTCCAAGGGAATATTGAGGTCGCAAACTGCCATCATTGCGTTCGGCGAATTCCATGGTCGCAGCTCGGGCAAGCGTTTTTCTGTTGGCGTCTCCTCCATTGATCATGCCAAAATAAGAGGAATCTTGGGGGCTGTCCGCTCGGACTTTCGATACAATGACGTGTCGTGCCTCGCCTTGACCTTCCGAATTATGCTCAAGACCCATCTCGTGAGCAACAGAATGAAGTTTGAAGCGATCTACGGGAGCAATGTTATGAAACACGCGTCGGCTCTCGCCAGGATTGGCGTTGAATAGCGCCAAAGTTTGGAAAAAGCCACGGGTTGTCGGGTCGTTGTAATCTATGTCACGCGCTGAAGGACAATTAGTACCGGCTGATCCAAGAGAAGGAGGAGAGTTCCTACAAGGCTTGCCACTCAACTGGGGTCCCGGCGATGGCGTAACGCGAGATGCGTAATGCGAGGACATCGATGACATAGAGTTTTGGTTATGTAGTTGGCTGGCGCCGAGGGGACGGTGCTGTTCCTCTAACTGACCCCGTTTCTCGCGCTTCATGCGTTCAATACGCTCGCGCTCCTCTTGCGGAAGCATCTTCTTATACTCAACCTTGAGCCGTCGCCCATCAATGGTATAGCCATCAAGGCAATTGATCACCACCTCGGTATCCTGTGCAGAGGTAAAATTGGCAAAAGCGAGGCCGCGGAATACGCCATTGTCAAAATGATAATTAAATGCGTACGGGGCAGGCAGGCCGAGAATATTCATGTGCTGTTGTAACTCCTCTTTCTTCAGAGCGAATGGAATGTTCTTGATCACTATTGCGGTCGCAATCAACTGATCGTCGCCCTGGGAAGTCGACCCAAGCCCGTCAGGTCGGTTCATGCCTCCATGTTGCCGTGATTGTGTATATTGCTGTGAGGAGCCGCCCCAGAGCTAGGAGGTGGATGAGTACATTAGATACAAAGGAGATGATTTGGCTTGGGTACTTACACTGCGAACGTCATTTCTCGTCTGCATTGGTCGCATTCGTGATTGAAAACTTGTCCCATCAGGGCCCATCGTGTTCATCAGGCCGGCGTCAAAAGGTCCAGCTGCGCCGGTAAAAGTATGAGATGCCATTGTATCATAGCCCATATTAAACCCCTGAAGCCGGGTCCCATGTATGGTGTTATTGTTAAAGCGGTCCATGGATGGCATAGACGGGCTGTCGTACCGACCCATAGGATCTTCATTGCCAAACATGCCTGACATTTCGTTTTGAGAGCGCACAGATTCGAAATTCCGAGACGGCTGACGATGAAGGATGGGCGGCGGACGGATGGGCCCCGGAGACTGTGTACTGAAGTTATCGCGGTAGTTCCCAGACGACATGAAACTTTGCGCCATGCTCGCCTGACAGGCAACTACCGCGCAAGATCTTTCGTGGCAGTGAGAGCCTTAGACGAGACCGGTCACGCAGCCTCGGTGAAGAAGTTCTTCAGCAATATCTCCAGATTAATCAAGTCGTTAAACGAGTGTCAAGCCTTGCTTTGAGCTGTGCAACGATAGACTTGGGTGGGAAATATCGATCAAACGACTGAGGAGCGATTCAAGAGCAGGGAGGCGAAGCAGCGTGAGATTTGTCGTAGTAGAAGAAAAATGTTCCAAATCGACGTTCTCAATCTTTGAATCGTGCAGGGAGAGGCGATTCAGCCGATCTGAAGCACTTCAATGGATCGTTGTCGGATCAGTCAAGGATTGTTGTGAACGAGGTACATGAGTTTACTCGACAGCGTGCAGCTGCAGCGAACCACCAGTTCGTCCGTGTCAGACGTGCAGGATCGCCTACGAAGACAACCAAGCTTACGGCAGACGGCAGTCTTGGTAGAGACTCAAGCGAAGCTGTTGAAAAGACACATGGGCGTTGTGGATGGGGAGATTGCAGGGAGCGTCAGTGATGTTGGAAAGTGAATGAGGTTGTGAGGTGGGAGAGCAGAAAAAGGGTTGCCCGGAGATGGGGATGGGCGGATGAGCTGTTTAGTGTGTGGATGGCCCGAGGGCATCAAAATACTAAGAACTAAGAATTACGGCGTGGGGACTCCTGGCACTGCGCACTGCTCCTGGCCCCTAAAGCTGCCTCCCCCACCGTCATGCCAGGCGTACCGGACGGAGCCTCTTTACGGAAAGACAGCTCGCTGGGGAACCCTTCCATCGACCTCTCTCATTAAAGCGCCCGTGGCAATTTTCGCCCCATTCGAGAGGTTTCGCATCTTCCTTTCAAGACCATAGATTCCTTCAGATCTCTCAAATGCTGGTAGGCATTGCTGGGAACCTTGGCTCGGAACCAAAGCTACCTCAACGCTGGCTGGCCGTCAAAACCACGCTCGTAAGCTGCGAGTGAGCGCGACTCCGAGTGACCAGGCTCCCTCGACGTGGCAAAGCTCGATCTCTTGAAGCTTCCAGGCAGAGGTTGAGGGCATCTTATCGATGGCTGAAAGCAGCTCCAAGACGCCTCCCCCGGCAACGGCGGCCGAGAGCCGTGGTTGGGAGGATAGCCGCAATATTTCCCCAGACGGCCAACCACTTACGAAGTCAGAATCCTTCCGCACCGGCTAGCGCCGCTTGCGAGCGCAAGACACCAGCTGTTCGCACTTGAGTTTGACTGACAGCTTCAGACACAATCTTGACAGGAGTCTGTCTCTCAGATGCCCGTCAAGCTTCTCTTGACAGCTCCAGAAAACACATCATGTGGCGCCCTTGCAACAGACCATCTGACATATACTACTAACAATATCAAGGGTGCAACGACGGGCCACATGATTGCCGTTGGTTGCTCGCCCACTTCCTGCTCCGTTCATTGGTGAAATGGCCACCCATTTTCACAACGCCGCTCACCGTTGTACCAGCCATCATTGGACCGCGCTGCATTTGATCTCGCCGCAATGCAACAGCTGACTAAAGAATCGCCAATTGATCCTCAGGCCCGATCCAGGCCGGGCCCTTTTTAATTCCTCTTCTTCCTCAGGGAGATGAACTTATTTGCCACATGTGGAATAGTCCACCACAGAACCTATTTCATTCGTCATCTCTGCTCAAAGATCGACTCCGCGACGCCCTTAAGCTAAAACGCAATGCCTTCCCGGATCTGTGAAATCTGAAAATTTTCGTGCCCCTGTTGCCTTTCGAAATTTATCTAACATCTGGCTGTTTGTATCCCCACTTTTTCTACCCACAATTTACTACCGAGTGTGGCAACCAGGATGCATCGATTCTGATCCGGCAGGAAGTCAATCTCCACCATCGAGTCTTTCAATAGCCGCTGGTCTTTCGCGTTCGTTCCCTTTGGGCATCGAAGGATTTTGCCCCCTACGTGTGAGCTCTCAAGCTCCAGCCGCGCTTTGCGGCTCTTACTCAGATTCTGGTGTACATATATTTCTCCTGACCGCAGCATCCAAATAATCTCATTTCAGCCTTAGTGTGTAACCTCCTTGGAGGCCTAATGCATCGATCTAAAGTCTATCTACATCACTCCGGCCCGAGAGCTTAGTTACCTGGAGACTTAATTATGATAGTGAGCCATACGCAACGCTACGACGCAGCCACCTGCTTGAAAAGCCCCATAAAGCTTTTCACCTCGTCAAAGAGACAAATTTCTTGTTGCGATAGAGCCGTTCAGTAAACAACCTTTATCCGAAATTCTGGGAGAGCAATTTGCCGCTGCAGCTTTATTGAGAATGAAACGCTTCAGCCTTGGGGCAAACGAATAAAGAGAGCATGCCATGCGGTGTTCCTAAGCCGGCACCATCTAACTGCAAGCCCTAAGCCAACCAGCAGCGAAAGCTATGATCAATTTAGGTCTTGCTTCTATTTGAATCTGCTATGTTGCTTGAAGGTAGGTCATGGAAGAACTGAGTCTCCTCGGCGCTTGTCATATAAGCAATATGTCGCCTTTCGGACGACTAGTTTCACGTCTCCCGCAAGAGCCTTAGTGAACGCAGAGGTTACGTATGGGCTATTGCTTTGCATCAGCTATTGAAATAGTCTCAAGCTAGCGACTATCTATTACAGTTCTCCCATCTCTACCGTTGTCCCACATCTACGTAGCAAACTTTTTGTAAGGTCTAGACGAAGAGAATCTCTACGACCGTCCGGCGTTCCTCAGAGACTTTGCGTTGCCCTCTATATGATAGTTCTATCATTAGAAATTTTCACGCGATAGCATGCCGTTCTGACGCTCTTCCAATCGTCATGCTCCTCCAAATGTTCTTTGTGCACAAACGCCTCGCTCAGAAAAGTTGTATAGGCCTGCTGAACATAAGGACCACCCGCTCAATATCTTGCCTAGCCACCCCAAAAACCCCCATCTCATGCGTTGAAATCTCAATTATCACTCCATTCCCAAACCCTTGTCACCCATAAGCTCCACCCCCCTCCTCACCACGCCGACCATCCCACCGGTCTGCACCTTCTCACTCCCACCCCCAGCCAGTCGATGCTCCACATCCGCGAGCCCCTCCAGCCACGTAACCCTCGTCTGCGCACTGACATCCAACTGCGTCAGCTCCTCTGCCAGCGCAGTCAAGATGTCCGCCAACGCCAGACCCCTATTCGCCTTCAGCGTGTTCACGGTCGTTAGAATACTCTTGACATCCGGGTTCCCCAGCAACGAGTCCAGGATCTCGCGTATATCCGCCGAATGCGGCGCCGCGATGCACGTGTATATCGAATCGTTCGTGATCACCTCGTTGGCCCCGTTTCCATTCTTCTCCACCCCATCCATCCCCGGCGCCTTGACGGTGGCCCCCTCTTTCATCGGCAACGGCTTGCTCCCCGCATGGCACGCTTGCAGCACGTTCAACGCCCGCCTCATATCCCCCTTGCTCAGCTTCACCAGACTCTCCACCGCGTCACCCGTGATCTGGATGTGCTCCTCCTCGATCACCCGATCCACGAGGGTCCTGATGTCGACTTCCTTCAACGGCGAGAAACGGAACCTCGTGCACCGCGACAGCAGCGCCGGGCTCAACTTGTGCGTGTAGTTCGCGATGATGCAGAACCGCGTGTTGGCCGTGTACTTCTCCATGATCCGCCGGAGCGCCATCTGCGCGGCCGACGTCATCGCGTCCGCCTCGTCCAGTATGATCAACTTGAACGCCCCGAGCGGGGAACTCGGCGTGGTCGTGGTGGCAGTTGCTCCGCCCGCGGAGAAGATCTGTTTCGTCGAGGCAAACGTCTTGATCTGCTCGCGAACCACTTCGATGCCGCGGTCGTCCGAGGCGTTGAGTTCGAGGACCATCTGCCGGAGGTTCTTGGGGCCGTAGATGCGGCGGGCGAGGGCGAGGATGGTGGATGTCTTGCCCGTGCCGGGGGGGCCGTAGAGGAGGAGATGAGGAAGCCGCTGGGAAGGAGTATTAGAAAGGGGAAGGGGAAAGGAAGCGGGAAAGTACGTTGTGTTCGACGAAACGGTTAATTGTGGCTAGGATGTCTTGATGGCCAGAGACATCGTCTAGGGTATTTGGGCGGTATTTTTCGACCCTAGAAGAAGTGTCAGTCTTGGGTAAGAGAGCTTTCGAATGGTGACGGAGAGGACCAAGGAAGATTGTCTTCAGCTTCCACAGGCAAGTCGGCTACTATTCGCTTTCCCTTTGCGCCTGTATTGTCAGAGCTAAATTGTACTGTGCTCTTTGTTGGGGGACCATCGACATCGACATCCATGTCATCTTCAAAGTCAGACATGTTGGCGACTGTGAAAATTCTAGCGTAGTAAACAGCTTGATAGAGAGCGTCAGGGAAGTAATGCGTAGTCACCGCTCCGCAGACGCGTCCGGTGAGGGGAACGCGTAAAGTGCTCCAAGGGTTGCTTGGCGACCCAAGGTTTTCGCGAGCAACATTTGAAGAGACAACTACAGAAAGAAATACTAGCGCCAAACCTCCTCAAGGCATCCAATTGTTCTAACAACAGGGAATTTATTGGAAGACAAATAGATCTATAGAAGTAGCAATTCGACAGTAAGTATATCAATTGAAAGTTGGGTATCCACGGTACATGCTAAATCTTTCGGTAAATACAAATGTTGCGAGAAGCAATCCTATCACCAAGCCATCCAGTCTTTGATCTCAGCTTGTTGCTCCCGCGATCATTTCTACCATTTTGAGTCATCAGCTTCGTCGATATCATGATGGTACAATACAAGCGATCACCCAGAGTTCCTTCGAGCACCCAACAAAATTAGTCGAGCACGAAACCTCACAACATGCTGCTAATAGGGAGCTACTATATCCTAAGCTTCTCTCTTTTGGCGTTTTGCCGGACTCCTCTCTCCTCCACTGTCTCTCCTTCCCTTTCCCAGATGTAGGCCAGTCTCAGAATCAAGCGTTGCAGCAGGACTAGGAGCTTCACTGCTCGTCATTGACTCCACTTTCCCATGTACAGCACTTCCCCTGTCTCTCCTCTCCGGTTCCTCATATGTGTATTCGTCAGGCTGGACGTCAACGTTCGCGAACAGAGGCTCATCATTGTTCCCAAAGTCATCGAAACCAAAGCCGTTTCCATTTTGGTCGGCTCCACTGTTTTGATTCAAGTAATCTTCATTGCCTTCATTCCCAGGATCATTAACGTCATAGGCAGGATCAGAGGGGAAGTAGTTGATGAATTGATCTAAATCCAGAGGTGGAGGCTGCATGGTCGTACCGTCTCCGATTCCAGGAATGGACCCCGTCGGGCTAAGAGGCTGCAAAAGATTTGCTAGATTCTGCACGGACCGATCTTGTTCAGCTTGCATTTCAGCAAGCTTATCGAGATCTGCTTTGGTATCGGCAAGGCGCATATCATAATTGTTGGGCATAGGGGGCGGGTTCGGTGAAACTAGCGCATTATTTGTGTCTCTGGAGCCTGGGTTTGATGAATTATTGATCATGCGGAGCACATCAGCCCGCTGGGAAGGTGTTAAAGAGGCTCTGGCGTTTGAGTCCTGAAGGTTGTCAAGGATGCTAGGGAATTCAGTATTTGAGGCGTTAGCGGGAGAATGCCGCGCATTTGAATTTTGAATCATGGATAGTATGTCCCGTTGAGGAGTTTGCGCTGATGCACTTTGATTACCTTGGCTTGCTGGTGAAGGTTGATTTGAAGGTAGGTTGGAGTCTAGTAGCTCTTCGACATTGCCACCTGGGGATCTCTCCGTCTTGTAAGTTTGTGAAGCTCTCCGCGCCTGTCTACTTCCATATGGGCTGCTAGGAGACTGGGAGAAATTTGCTGATGGATTGGATTGCTCGGATGGGGGAGGTGCAGACAACAGAAGCGGTGGTTTCT
Organism: Pyrenula massariospora; assembly: GCA_021030905.1. Lineage (NCBI taxonomy): Eukaryota > Fungi > Ascomycota > Eurotiomycetes > Pyrenulales > Pyrenulaceae > Pyrenula > Pyrenula massariospora. Next base: position 1,210,590 of record JAGFMI010000001.1, read on the forward strand.
TGAACGATCGCTGAGGATTCGACTCATCGAATAATGAAAAGTCACCCACATCCACCACGTTTGGTTGGGTCTGTTCATGGGGGATCGAAGCAGAAAACATGTTCGCAATTCCTTGCGGGCCATCGTTGGCCTGAATGTTACCCCGAAAGAACGTGGCAAGAAAGGTAAGAATTGCGTGGATGGAATTTTCGTGTCTGGAGTGCTGCTCCTGGAAGGTTGCGGCTTGCCCGTAGAGGTTTTCGTGTTCCCGCTTCAATTGCCTTATCATGGCAGAAATGGCTTGTTGTTGGGCTCTAATCGCTTTGAGCTCTTGATGAACACTTGCAAGCTGTTCAGCTGGAAGAGTCTGTTCTCCTTGCCCTAGGGTCAGTTGTGCCCTGGACTTTGGGCGCCCGTCTTGATTCCCAACATTCCCAGGAGAATCCTCGTATTCATCATTGTTTCCATCGTCAATCTGGTCACTGTCCGTCTTTGCACGTCCCTTTCCCTTGCTGCTTTGACCCGGTGCGTTCTTGGGTTTTTGAATCAGCCACAAGAGATCTGGGTGACCGCGCCTAAAATATGGATTCGAATATTCGCTCGGTGTTTTATGCTTTTTCTCGCTAGCTCTCATCGAGTTGTCCGACAAACCAACTTTCTTATGAAAACCGTACATGTTCAGTTGTCGCACGAATGAAGCATAGTTGTTGTGTTTGAACAGCTCCGGGATCAATCTTTTCGCGAACTCATCCTCATCGAGTACAATGAACGACTTGCCATCCTCTGACCATCGAATAAAGTCGAAGTTTTTTGGATCGTCGAGAAAGCTAGAGGTTATTAGCGGATGGGAATTATTTAGCCGGTCTGTGCCTACCTGCTAAGCTTCTGAATAAATGGCGGTATTTGCTTCCTCTTCGATTGAGCATCTTTTTTCGCAATTTGCGCTTTTCTCTCCAACTCCGGCAAATCATCGCTCCACGCTTCTTGGTTGCCTTGAACTGCATTGCGGTTGTGGTCGACCCACTGCATCCCCATGGAATCATCATACCCTCGGCTACGACTCACAAGTTGTTGGTCCAAAGGTCGTCTTGTGAGTTGACCAGAAGACTGTGTCTGTGATCCATCGTAGCGTTGTGTTGGATATGTCGTAGTTTCGCCGGGGACTGCATTGTTGCCGGCTTGCAAATTCTGACCCCACTGTAGAAACTGGTCGTTTGAGAGAGGTGAATTCACGGCAGCGTATCCAGGCGGAGCCTGATATTGCTGGTATGAGGCCGGGGTGGTGTCAGGCGCCGGCCGCTTGCGAGAAGGTGCTTGCGAGGACATGAAGCAACTCTGGTTGTGTCACAGAGAAAGGGTCGACGTAGGTAGAAAAGAAAGGATTAAGACGGTACGGCTTGAATCAAGCTTCCTCGTGAATATCTATCTTCTCCGCGACAGAGAAATTCAGGCTCCAGTTGAAAGGCAGGGAAATGATCGCGGTGGGCAGGTTTCGACAAGGTGAAAGGCTGGCTGCGGAAGTGTTTGGATGGCCTGGTCGCTTCTTCTTCGTATGACAGGCCTACAGATTGGGTATGGTTAGAGGCTATCACATTGGAGATAGTAGTTCATCAAGAGTCTTAGACATCATTCTTTCGTGGGTTCATATTGTCAACGGTGGATGGTATCTAATGTTGAGCTCGGAGCGTCATATCTCGGTTGCTCGCTGATTGGTCTGTGCGGCTGCTCGGCGGGCGATTGAGTGGGAAGGGCTTGGCAACCCGTGGGCTCCCAGCGTACCAGCCGGGCCAGCCTTGTGTCCTAGACCCTTTGTTCTGCACACCGTGGTCAGACTGCTCTACTTGGGGAAATCCAGCGATCTGAAGAATTGAACAATACACAGATTGCCGGTTTATCATGGCAACGACAATCAACCAAGGTCGACGGCGCAAAACAAGCCAGGAACTTACACTCCAACTTAGATTGCAGCAAACAACGAGTCTCGGCCATTGAGAGTTTATTGCTATTCATGTCCTCGTACAAAGAACGTCTTTCATTACAATGTGTCCAGCCTGCGTACCTGACTACATTTCAGAGGCCAGCATCGTTTAGAAAATCTGTGGTTGAAGAACCGGTGGCAATACCTCCTGGGGCTATGATGGTGCAAATGGGAAATGGGTACGTGAAGAACGACCTCGATTGAGATGAATCCAGTCGACGCCACATTTCCTTCAGAGAGGGACATAGCAACCATATGTGATGAATGGCCGGGATACTGCAGATGATCCTCAAGTCAGCCCTATTACCAATGGTACAGCCCACTATCAGTCTGACTGACTGGGGGCAACCGGGCGTGAATGCTCATGGCACCCCCAACACGATAGGCACTGTTGTTACTTTAGGTACCGCTATCTGTCAACCGTCCGGTCGAGCCGACCAGCAGCAAGCCACCCGTCGGCAACCCCGCACGACTGGGGTATGTTTAGGGCAAGCTCCCACACTCCAGTGACTCCCTTCTCTGAAGCTTATCTCCACGGAGTCTTTGCTTCTTCTGGGAGTTCCTCCAACCACCATTGAGCGGCATTGCGGCAAAGTAACCCCACCATAGCAGCGTTCAGATGGCAAGCTGCCGAATTAGTAGTAAAGAAGAAAAGGTAGTACAAAGTTTTGCTCGCTGCTTCGTCGTTCCAGCGTCTTCTTTCCTATCTATGGTCATCTCGTTTCCTGACACTGGATTGTACCTCATTAACCATTGACCGTCTTCGAGGAACCAGTCAAATATGCATCTCTCAATTGGTCTAGTTCTTTTCCTTGCTTCCAGTCTCAGTTTTGCGCAGGAAACCGTCCTCGGCGTCTATATATTCTCTCGTCACGGAGATCGCACCGCGAAATCCACTCCGCCAACTAACCTGACGGACCTGGGTTACGAACAAGTCTTCACCTCAGGGTCATACTTCCGCAGCCGTTATGTGGCGTCTGGTGCGACTTCGAAAATCCCAGGGTTGAATTCAGATCTCGTGAAGCTGTCTCAAATCGTAGCTTCGGCGCCTTTGGATAATGTTCTAATGAGTAGCGCACAAGGCTTTTTACAGGGCTTGTATCCACCTGTTGGCTCCCAGCTTGGATCGAGCACTCTGAGAAATGGCACGACCGTTCAGGCCCCGCTGAACGGATATCAATTAATACCCATACAGCAAGTTGAGAGCGGTACTGGCAGCGAGAATGCCGGTTGGTTGCAAGGTGCTTCTAATTGCAAGAATGCTCAGATCAGCAGCAACAACTACTTTACATCCACACAGTATGAGGACCTGCTCTCATCAACCAACGGCTTCTACGAAAGCGTAACGCCGATGGTCAACGCAACCTTCACACCGGCCAAAACGAATTACAAAAATGCTTACACCATCTTCGATCTTTTGAACGTGGCGTCCATAAATAACAAAACCTTTCCATCAGCCAATCTCCTCACCAACGAGGTCTTGTTCCAGCTTCGCACTCTCGCCGACACGCACGAGTGGAATCTTGCCTTCAATGCGTCAGATCCCATCCGAGCCGTATCAGGAGCCACGCTTGCTGGTCAGGTTGTCGAAGCTCTCAATGACACCGTTTCCGGCAAAGGTAAGACCAAATTGAATATCCAGTTCGGCGCTTACGCGAGCTTTCAATCTTTCTTTGGCCTTGCGCAGTTGCCCGAGGCTAACTCTGACTTTTATGGCATCCCGGATTATGCATCGACAATGACTTGGGAGCTGGTCACAAATGCGTCGGCCCAACCATTTCCGTCCGCAGATGACATCTCAGTGAGATTCCTGTTCCACAATCACACCACCAGCAACACAAGTCAACCTGTTCCCTATCCATTATTTGGTCAGTCCCAGACTCTTCTGCCTTGGAGCGACTTTGTAGCTGGCATGAACAAATTTGCCATTTCGGGACAAAAAGCATGGTGTACAGCCTGTGGAAACAGCACGGGGTCCTGCGCAATTGCATCTACAAGTACATCCAGTGCTCCTGGACAGACGCCGTCCAGCTCAGAATCAAATTCTGGCGGCATCTCAAATGCGGTGGCTGGAGTCATCGGTGCGATGGTCACATTAGCTGTCATCTTAGGGGCAGAGATACTGGTCGTGCTGATTGGTGGATTAAGGGTGGTGAGCAAGAAGAGATTGATCAGCAACAGTGCTAGCCCTAATGGAAGCACTGCGAAAGCATGAGATTGATGGCGCTTCAAGGGTTGTAGGAAAGCTTTGTCGAAGGAGCGATTAGTCGCCATCGAGGATTGGGACTATTTATGGGGTACATTTCGTGTTTTGTTGCGTGTCCGTATATCGTCGGCAGTGAAAGAACATGAGATAACCAAAAATGACGATCATTGTCTTCTCTCTGTGATTCGGCCGCTATTATTGCTTTTTCGTTCAAGTCGATAATTCTCATTTCTCATCGGCTTTCGTCACTCTGCGCGTCCTTTACTAGAATGCTGTCTTTCTGAGAATCACTCAAATTTCAGACCAAGCTCAACAGCCGCTATCTGGTAATACCACATTTTGCGAACTCCAATGCTAGCGGCACATCGATACCGTGCGGCGTTGTTACTCAAGATACATAGCCTCCTAGGCATGGGGCCCCCTGTATTCCACTTTTATCTCTACCCATAACATGAGGAATCCAGCCCATTGGTGAAATGTCTCTGTGGAGAGCAAACAGCGGTCAGTATTGGCCATTCCGGAATGGTCCACATCAGCACCGGAAGTCTACTTCTACATCCGCAACCGCTTAACGCGTGCCTTCTACGCTATAATACATGTGAAGCGGGCAGCCGCTGCTTCATCCATCTCTGGGCCCCACTTCCCCAGCCACGGGACGAACTTGCTTCACTGGTGATACCTAGGACACTGCTATAAATTTTGTCTTCCCCGCAAGTCACTTCTCTCTCTTCTACAACATTCCCATCTACCATCTAAACAGACTGCTCAAGACCCAACAAAACAAATCCAAGCAGAATCATCCATCAAAATGCCTGACAAGGGATACTCCTACAAATCCTCCGGCTACAATAAAGAGGTATGTCTGCCTAGAACACATAGCGTCGCAAAGATCTCTATCCATCGATCCTAACAGTCATAGGGCAATCACTACTGCGCTCGAGACTATGGGAACTCGGCAGCCAACTCCAACTCATACCACTACTCCAACAGGCGAGCCTCATCTCTCCACGATGCAACAATTCAGGAATGCCAACCCTTTCCCACAGCGATGGCAGCTATTACTACAGCAACCCCAATGGCTCGACCTACTACAACAGCGGCAATGGCTACTCTAGCTACAACTCTGGCAATGGCGGCGGGAATGGCGGGAATGGTGGGAACGGAGGTAGCGGCGGGAAGAAATAAGGAGCTCCTTCCTTAGGAACTGTTGGCAGTTCCGTTTGGTAACTATGGGGAGATGAGATACGGTATGCTTAGTGGGAAGAAGATGTGATGCAGACAGCTCAGGCAATGAGCGTTCAATGATGAAGTATTGACTTTGATTCTGCTTGACCAAAAGATCCTCCTTCCCTTTCTCCATCGAGATTTCGAAATAATGCTTCGAGATACTGGTGCCCGCTGGCTGCGGTTTCCTTGCGCCTGCTTATCGCGATTTCCTTGATTCCCTTTTTCTCCTACCTATCACCATGAACAGATCCTCTCCCTTCAATCACTCTCCTCTCTCCTTTCCTTCTTCCGAAGCACCCAGATCAAAAACCCTTCAAGCCACTCACCCTTCTCTTCTCTTCTCGACCAACCCCTCAGAGACATCCCTTTCCTACAAGCCTCCCAACCACCCAACAGCGCAATGCCAGACCATCAAGACTCTACCCACCGCGACTCCGGCACAAACCACAAGGTACTCCAGTCTCCCTTCTTTCTTTGCATGGCTTACACTAACCCCACACCAAGGTCAACTACAAGTGCTCCCACGACCACGGCCCGGACGCCCCAGATCAGAACCCCTCCCACGACAGTGACCGGCAGGTTCCGCGTCGGTGAAAATGAACTGGCTTCAAGGCTGATGATCTGTGGTTTCTCAGGGACGAGGGGTGTTGTTGCGACAACGAAGACGGGTCGGGGACCAAAATGATGGGAGGGGTGGAGAGGGGTGTGAGCGCCACAGTGGCCCGGGGCCGGAGGTGGAGGGTGGGGGGGAATCAGTGGGCGGAGATAGGGGAAGAGAAGGTTTGCTGGGCGGAGAAAAGACGTGCGGGTGTAGGATTCAGCGGAGTGGGGATGCGATGGATGGAGGGGAGGAGTTGGTGGATCGGGTTGATGCGGAAAGTATCTCCGGACACGTGGGAGACGAGTCTCTAGACGCCGAACGAGAAGATTCCGTACCCGAGATGTCCGGCCCAGGGAGCTTTGGACGCAGAGTCATTGAGGCGGGAGATGTCGAGGACAGAGATCAATACAGGTACGACGGCATGGGTCAGGGACACGATGGGTTACCATACGAAGAGACGGGCCACGAATGCGGGGAAGGTTTTGATGGAGACTACGAGGATGGGATTAATGACAGCGGAGGCTATTGTGGAGGCGAGTATGATGGTAGTGGTTGTGATGAACGCGTTTGTGATGACGAAGAACATGACGAAGAACATGACGAAGAACATGACGAGTATTGAGCGTTGCAAATTTTGGAATGTCTGTGTTCTTGTCCGGTTGATAGTCATGGGTATCGGATGAGGTATTGTTGATGGTGGCTGAGAGGTAGCTATGTAGTATTGTTAGCATATTCATAGGGTATGGAACAGGCCGAGGATCTGTGCATGAGATTTGGTTGGAACCTAATTTTCGCCTTCTCGTTTCAACTGTGGCTTTAAGCGTGCTATCCGGAAGCAGATGGCTTCCCATCCAACGTTATTCCAGGAATATGTCGTACCAACCATACCGCTCACCATCTTGACGTGAGGGCATATTAGGGAAGAAACATTGTGTGTTGCCAAGGAAAAGTAATAGACATTATGAGAAGAATTCTGCCAAGTGGATCTGAGTCATCCTCCACTGCCGGTGATCTGAGACCTGGAATCAATCATTTTTGCTCCTCGCTTGCCCATTAGCATGCTACGCAATGCCTCGCCACCAACTCCCTGCTGACCAAGAGTCAAATCAAAATTAAAAGGAAAAAACACTGTTCCATCCACCGAGATCAGACCACCGCCAGGCTCCGGGCCGCTAATTAGATGATAATTAGGAGAAAAAGAAACAAAGAAATCTCATCCTCGAGTCGGAAACAATCAGTTCACTCCACATTCCCTGCTGCACTTCACTTCACTCTTCCCTTCCTTTCTGGGAGATCTGGTGACTCGTACGTCACCGACGAGAGTCGGCCGCCTTCACCCAGACCTTTTTGTGTTCAACTAGCCCGACGCTACCCGCAGCTCTCGCATCGTTCAAATGCTGTGTGTACCGCTCGTGACTCTGCTCACGGGCGGGGGGGAGGTCGTGGCCACCGGGGCAGAGGTGACCTTTGTGGACTGTCTCCTTGCACGGGCGATGGGCAGCCACATATCGACAGCTAAAGTCGACCTTGTGAATATGTGGGCAGGTATTGTTGTCGGGCAGTGGGCTTTGGACGGTACCAGTGTCTCCAACGGGTTCGGAAGGGGCGCCAGGGCACACATAGCCTTTGTACTTGATGAGAGACTATTTAGGGACATGGTCAGCGAGGGCCATTCTGACAGTGAAAGGGGGAACTGAGAGTGAAGAGAGTCAATGTTGAAGTAGACAGCGGTATGATGTGCCGCGCGGAAGCACTTGATACAATAGGCTAAGAGCAGCGAACTTACGCGGCAGAGTCGCAGGTGACTGCAGTCGATTCGACAGCGTGGCTCGTCCATTTCGCATGGAACATCCTGCAGGTCCGCTGGGCAGATTAGGTTGGCCAGCAAGTTGTCGTCCACCTAATATTGCATGAGCATAGCCTTGACGTATCGATGTCCAGCACACTCACCTCAAGATAGCAGCCACGACATGCTACATAGTAATGCTTTGGCAATAGGCTCTCGGCATCCAAAAATTCAGCAGGTTTGTACGGAATTTGCTGAATAAATCCTTGGTGGGAGAATGGAGCATTGGTTTGCTGTCCCAACTCCGTCATTTTCGAAAAGCTCTGATGACTACATAAAATTGTTGTCAGTGTACAGTTGCCTATAAATTGTTTTTCGTTCAGGTGGACAATGGTGAAAATTCGTATTTCGGGTGTTCAGAATTAAAGCATCGTTGGTGGGTAAGAGTAGCGTAAAAAGAATTTCACTCACAGACAGCACTGACCGTTCGAGGATTTTGTGAACGTTGGATGATTCAAGTTATAGTAGACAGCTCGAGTTAATGCTACGAGGTTGCCCACGATGAGTCTTAATGCAAGCTCGAACTTGGCTAGAGCGAAGAAATGGCGAACAGTGCTTGGTCGAAGGAACAGAGAAGATTGTATCGGTGTAAGGTTTGAGGTTTTGTACCCAGAGGCTAGGCAGCAGCTGTGAAGATCCGCTGTCGGTGTTGGAGATCCGTTCCCAAAGGTCTGAAACAGTGATGTAGACCAAATGCCAACACCTACTAGAATCGTCTGGACATAGGTCTCCACAATCACCGAAATGATCTTTCAAGGTTAAAGAACCGGAGCGGAGATAGGCCACTTCCGTGAAGGTCGATTTGCGGGCTATCTGAGTATGTGTATAGCATACAGGATTTCACTGCCGAGCAAAGCCGTAAGTGAGCGGAGAGTAATGATCACGTTCTTGAGCGTAGAGCACCACGTTTTGGTGACAAATTCTTTCAGAAGCTTGTATCAGCGGTGGTTATGTAATGAGAAATTCTGGGAAGTCTAGCAGCTGTCGAGATCTGTGGAAGGAAGACAATCGAGTGCAACCAACGTACGGCTATCTTGTTACCAAGCTTAATTGACAATAAAGAAGCTGACGGTCACTCAAAATCCGCTATCGAACGCGGGTGCTATTCATTGAAGAGCGGCTAAGGATCAGATAACACACAGCGAGAAGCTGCATAGATCCATAGCCTGTTCGGTATACCTTAAAATCAGCAAAGGATATACGACACGCTTTGCAAGAACCCAGACAGCATCCAAGCTGTACTTCGATTTACGTTGTAATGAATGTCAGCATCCCTCCTGAAACATTTGAGAACTGAGATCGAACAGAACTGGGTGCAAAGCAATCCAAATGATGTTTAAGTCTGAACTTGTGACACTTGTACTGCTGTAAAGAGTGAGATGAACTAAAACGAAGAGGAACTAAAACACAAGTTGTTTCTTTGGTTCAAAAGCAAGCATCAGCACGACTCCTCGATCAGGCGTAGGAACATGTAAATGGCAGAAAATCCTCTACGGAGCCCGTAAGTGCAGAGAGGGTACTCAAGGCCAAGTCGAAAAAGCAGCGGTCCCCAAAAGCTTTGAAAAACCGAGACTTGATTCCAAATCTTGAAGAAAGGTATTCCAGGTACGAATGGACCAACTCTCGTTGTATATAGGGGCATCTTTCGGGGATCAGCACTGTCAAACCCATGCAGAGCCACGGGAAACGCGACCGCCAGATCCCGGACCATGAGAGCATAATACAAGGACATTTGAGCAACCACTGAGTAAGGTGCATGCAACTTTGCACAGAAATAATGGTGGCCAGGTGCCGTACCTGTGTCTCAAGCTCTGGCGCGTGAGCCGTGCTAGGTCTCAATGATCCCAAGGAAAATCTCCCCTCGATGCTCGGGATGAGTCGACGAGGTCCATCGGCTAATATTCGGTCGACCAGTCAGTGACTATTCCCCGAAAGTGGATTGGATGAAGTGGACGGCTATCTCCGGGAACAAGACTTGGCGGACAAAAACACCAAAATTCCACATCGGCCTTACCTTCCAGCTTACCACTGCCCCAACTTCGCCAGTAGAGTGAGTACCACCAGCGACTCACCTTGTTCCTCAATTTGCCATGCTAGACCCTCAGGTCTCCCAAGTTTTAATGCATGGTCTGATTTCGGTGTCCCTCGCGGGATGAACAACAGGCTCTGTTCGCTAACCCTTACACCCCCTGAGAGGCTTAGTATTTACCGCTGCCTAGTCTGGTACACGGACTACAGGTATTCATAGACTGTCGGCGACTCGTGATCAATAATACGATAAAGGCAAACAGATCGCTAGTGCTTGGGGATATGCTACAGGGTAGGCAAACGCATCAAGGATATGTTCTAGAAGCGTCATTGAAAATTACGCAATTGGTAATGCCGTTCCATTTATGGTTTCTACAGGCGGACAGGTCATCAGTAGCACCAATAGGGGCCGCTTAACCGATGCCTCCGTTCAACAGCTTTTCGCGTGGTATGTTGAAGTCCCGAGTTGTCGAAAGCTAATGATATACTGGCTTGCCTTCACCAAGATCGCAAGTCCAGAGCGACCAACAAACAAGAAGAACTCGTACAAAAATTCGAGAGTGGTATTGGCCTAGAATTCGACCTGACTTTATCTCCGGTAGAATCGTAGAAAAGGTGCAATGAAGCCTACAAAAAAGCGCCAAGGTTCAGAATCTTGTACTACAACTCAGGACACTCAATTGCGCCACCTTGAGTTAGTACATAGTTAAATCTAAGTCTTGCCAAAGCGTCTTTGCAAAGGGAAGGGTCTCAGCGACTATACCTCAAGAATTTTTGCCAGGACCATGATCCTCATGCTGTCGCCCCAACGTTGAAAAGATAGACAATCAGACTTCTCTTAAATCTTTCTACACCGTTACGCCTACGCATTGCCAGTATTCCTATCACGCCATGGCGTCTAGGAATCGCTCACAAGGAGCAGAGCATTTTCGGTCGTAATGCAGCAGAGAAAAATCAGAGCAATTATTGAGTCGTAAGCTCATCCCGCTATATCAAAGTAATAACCAAGAGTCCATCGTCTAACGCTTCCTCATATTCAATTTCGTTGGACCGCTGCCATGGTCTGCTCCATTGGCCGTGATCAGGACAGGAGAATGTTGCTATTCTCTCGTAGCAGGCCCTTCGTGGGCTTCCAGTTACGAGTTTCAATAGCAGGCCCTTTGCAAACATTATGCCATTGCGTGCTGGAGACATTAAGAGTAACAATGCTATCAATCCATCCGTTCTAGGATCACTCTCCCCTATCTCATCTAGACGTACCTCATCGGTATATTCTGAGTCGCCGATTCTGAGAGATGCGTATAGCGTTCTAGTCTTGTATTCGGTAAATCTTGCAGAATAGAGCCTGCCAGCCCATTTCAGTTCGTCTTTACATATTATCTCACGTTGATTCTCGTCTGGTGGTACTATCCTAACATCAACCAGCCGACCAAACTTTATCTGCGACCGTGGCTGGCTGTTGAGGAGCTTTGATTCCATCCAAACCATGTGGTCGATTGACATCCAGCTCCAACTTGGTGCCCTATGCGGACGTGGACGCACATTGCGGAAATTAAAATCACTCGGGATCCAGACAAGGTTCACGTGTATTTGATCCTCCCAGAGCCCTACAAGGCACCGGCTTCCAGTGGCTTTAGCCATTTCTGCCGCCAGACCTGTAATAGCGGCCATCTTGTCCGTGGGAAAGGTCAATGACATCTTGGTGTACTCCTGAACTACCATGTTCCACGAGTCATGTAGCTGCTCATACATACTCTCGGACAGGGATTGGTTATCCTGCGACTGTTCGAGCATTGCTCCAAAGACCTTGAGAACATTAAGCTTGTCCTCGGCTGAATGGCCGTAAGAGAATCTTTGAGGGATCCCGTCGACGAAAGATTCGCAACGCGCGGACGAACGACACTCGAAGAACACTTGCGTAGGAGTGAAATGAATCTGTCGTCGGGACAGCACACGCTCTTGAAGCGCCCAGCCGCGCGTATTTAGCGGAGCCGAACCAAGGTCATCCCATGTCGAGGTATTGACTCCGATTAGTCGCCCAGTGGGTAGCGTGGGTTGAGCGCCTGCCGGAAAGGTCCAGCTGGAACATACTTGCAGGGGCTGAACCAGGTCTATTGGCCGTGAGAAGTAGTGCCCAACAGAAGGGTTTGGCGCGCCAGATGCAGCGATATTGAGGAAGGAATGTTTATAGACCAGGCCCATCAATAGGGATTCTTCGGCCCAATCAGAGTGGGAATCTTGAATGATACACAGAGAGTCAATCCATATGTACTGTAAGCCGAATTTGTACACCATTTGAAGTGCTTCAGCGTACACTTTTGACAATTCTGACAACTTTGCGCCCATTTGCAATTGGGTCAAATTCTTTTTTAGGAGTTTATTGGGTGAACCGCCTCCCCAGCAATGGGACAATGTCGCGTACTTTCCACTCGTAGCCTGTGACCTGGTGTCATGAATGTTGAAAGAGCCGTTGCCTCTTCCAATGTCCCCCTGTATGCGCACGAGCCTTGTTGGATACCAAGGAGCCGCCATCTCGTCGCCGTGAGGATCGCAATCTCTATGCTCAGCGACGCACTGCTTGACCCAGGACAATATCAGGGACCAGGTTTCCGGACTGCTTGTACTACTGAATCTAATTTTGTTGCCATTCGGGGTCCCTGTATCTGCCTCGTGGGTGGGTTTATTTAGAAGCCGTTCATCAGACCCAAGTGAGTATGAGATGCTTGACATGATAACAGATCCTTCTCCAAAGCAAACTATGTTGAGTATCGGCTCTTTCGTTGACGGGTTGATGTGAAACCCATAAATGCTGGCCTCATCACTGACAAAGCCACCGTTATAACGTGCTTGTACTTTCAGATTGGAAACAAGCTCGAAACATATACGACAGCCATTGTCACCAGCTTCAATCACAGCCGCTACTGATGGTTGGTGAACTTCGCTACGAAAGTGGCCAGTAGTATCACTAGACTGTATTTGGCCTCGGAATATCGCCCGGCAAGCTTCACATAGCATTGTGCAAATGCTATAACCTTTGTGGCGATACTCTGTTCTGGTGGCACTGACTGGTGGTCTGTGCAGAACGAAAGATGTAACAGGACCGTAAAAAGCTTTTAAGCTCACTCCTCGAGCTTTAGATATTGTCGTGCAAATACTCTGCTCGTAGAGCAAGCCTTTCCCTATATGGGTTAGTGGGAGCACCAGACAGACAGGATTTTTCTGCTCGTCGTTCTATATAGAAGATAGACATGCTATGCAAGGCTGTGAAAACCTCTCTTTGCCAAGACGCTATGCCTGGAGGTTTCCCCCCTCGTTGGCTTCGCTGCTCGCTGATTGGCGGATATCGTCGACGCTGATATATTGACGACAGGATGGTTATTGAAGTTTAAATTGTAGAGAAACACGAACCACCCTTATAGTGACTCTCTTGGTGTTAAGAGTTATCATCAGCCTTACTGATACGTTTCCAAGAGTAACAAGTCTTCCCAAGTAACATCCAGCAGAGTCTAAACCTTCATACTCCCACGGAGCGTAACAATAATACTGTACGCACAGCCTCCGGCTCCCTTCCTCGGATACATTTTTTTTGACACTGCTAGCCCGAGACGCCGGTGTCCTGGCAGCCGGATCTTAGGAGCAGTTAGGCGCCTAGGAACTGGCACCTAGGAACTGGCACCTAGGAACTGGCACCTAGGAACTGGCACCTTTGATCTCAGGAACGGTGTCCTTGCTCCTGGCACCACAATAGACCTTCCTAGGAGCCGAACTGTTTCTGGAATCCGGCTGCCAGAACACCAGCGTCTCAGAGTGATCGGGTTAGCACTAGGGTGGGCGTCGCGCGACGAGGCCGAGCCTAAAGCGGCCTCATTCGGATCCCAAAGCAGAGTGAAGTCGATGCATTTTTTTGTACTCCTAGCGAGTAGAAAGACCATCGAGAAGCTCCTGCTCCGCGTCTTTGGGCAATCGTGATCAAATCAATCGTGCCAATAAGCCTCCAGACGCGGTCCAGACTATCTAAAGAGCCTAGAAGAGTCTTAGAAAGCAGCCAACTGTACGAAGCTGATGGACTGGTTTTACAAACGCCAACGTCCTTCATTCATCCGTCTCTTCATGACGTGAAGGGCTCCTGGCACAGATTTCTTGGTGTACCGACATATTGCTTAATATTCGGAAGGCCTGCCGGACTTTCTTAATTACAAGAAATATCGAATTCAAGTCAATAGAGAGGAAAGTAAGTAGCTATGCATACCACATGTTCTAGATCCCGACGTCTTGTCTTTATCTGCGATCTAACTGGCAGAGAAAAGCCGACAAACCAGATTCATATATTGAAATTGAGATTTTGTTATGAAGCGTGAATTTAATCCCGTATTTGCAAATTCTTCCTTCAGTCTCCCAGCAGAAAATCTGACTTCAGCCGTCAACATCGAAGTTATCACGCAAAATATTGCAGTGAATCCGTCGGATCATGCAGCTCAGAGTGTAAGCTACTAAAAATAGTTCGAGGTACTCCGACTCAATGACCGACTAGCGTCGGCTAATGATAAGGGTGCTGCATCGAGGTAGCGGTGATTTTTGACCCTACCTACGGAAAGTGTGCCCAGCACCCTGATAACCTTGGACAACAGTTTGCTGAGCCAGATCGGAAAGACGGTGTTCATTGTCAGTAGGCTGATACCGGCGGCTGGAGACTTGGTAACTCTGGGTACTTCCAGGGTGACTGCGATCGAAAACTGGGATGCCTTGAGTCGCAAGCCAAGGACTATTAGCATATGTTGAATAACCTTGACCGGCAAGCCAAGGACTGCGAGCATAGGTTGGAGAGCCTTGACTAGCGTACAAAGGGTTTGGAGTCAACGCAGAGGCGCCTTGGCTAGCACGTAAGTGCTCCTGACTGAAATTTTGAGTGCCTTGGCTTCCATACGGGAGGAGCTGAGGACTTTCCAAACTGAAAATACTCATTGGCCCAACTAACACGTTTCCTTGCAAAGGCGTCGCACTTGCAGCGTGGCCATAGCCTGAGCCACTTCCAAAGCTAGTCATCTCCCTACTTGGAAATTGGACATTAGGCTGTGCAATAGCGTCAGATATTTGCCGTTGGCCATACCTAGAGCTATACCCTCCAGAACTGGGTTGATTTGTTCCAACTTGATTATACTGGTACATATTGGTCTGATTTGAAGGATTGTACATGGCGCTCTGCGGATACCTACTGCCGAGATGCACCTGGTGACTGCCGAATCCGTGTCTATACCCACTGATACCCCTATCATCACCACGAATGTTATTTCGAGTGTTGGATTCGAGGCCTGGATAAATTTGTTGACCAGCAGACTGCTGAATGACACCACTCCGAGAGCCTGTCCATTGGCTTTGGCTGGACTGAGGAGCTTGTGGATGGCCACTGGAATGGGTTCCGGGGAAAGGTGGAATACGATGCCCAGAGTGAAGCCTTACATTTGGCTCAATGCCAGAGCTACTGCTACCGCCGCCGATATCACCGTATTGATGTGCAAGCTGTTGAGCACGGCGACTGCGAGGAGCGGAGCTCTGGTGGGTGGGTAGGCTAGACCATTTAGTCACTCCGGTTCTCATTTTGCTATATTCACAGTCTTACCTGTCGAATGCTGACTGCCTTGCACTCTCAAAATCATGTCCAGCGCTGCACATCCCAACTTTCTCGGTCACCATTTTGCAAGATCGTTGAATCATGTACGGCCAGCCAGCATCTTGATGCTGATAAGCGGTGTATCGACACGAGTGTTCGATGTTGTGAATATAATGGCACTTGTCGATTCCAGGACACTGCCACTTACGATTGAACTTCTCGACTTGATGGCAGAGACGCATCATTTTGCAATTAGGACGGCCGGGAATCAAATGATCCCACGCACAGATACGGTCGTTCAGATCGGCAGGACAAATCTTTGAGAAGAGTATATCGTTAATCTTTAGAGTCGTTAGCTTGTCATCTATGATATGGGCCAGAAAATAACTCACTTCGATGATATAGCCTTCCGATTTCGTCCAGGCAACATCATTGACTGGCAAGAGGGTTAATTGCTCAGGAGTGATGGTGCGCAAATCGGCTGCATCGCCTAGGGGATGGACGCGGGAATAAAATCCACGAGGAACGAAGCCGGCCTTCGGAAATGCTGGTTGGTTACTGTTCAGCTGTCCTGAAGAGGTGTCGAAGCCTCCTCTTGGCTCCTGCTGGCTCTTGTAAGGGATCGAGTCACGCGTCCTTACTAGTGCCTGTTCATAGCCAGTTCGATGAAAAACCTTGACGACATTAGCGGCAGCGTCGTCGCTGCTTTGTTCATGTTCAGAAGGTTCCTTTTCTTCAAAGCTGTTCTGTTCAGAATCATGTCGTCGGATTCTTGGAAAGGACTCTTCGCTGCTGCTTTCACTCTTGCTAGCAGCTTCATTGCTGATGTTGATTGCAGCACTATCGCTAGTCTCGACAGCAGCTTCAGATCTGCTGTCGACAGCAGGTCCATCACCTAAGTCGCCAATCTCATGTTCATCGTTGTGTCGCATCATTTCTTGGTCGCTGAGGATAGCAAATGGATTTGCAAAAAGAGAGCCACTGTCGTCAGCCATGTCGACTTATTAGAAGTATTTATATATACGATGAGTGGCAGCCAGGGAATGTAACGGCTTCTTTTGATGAGATTCGCGTATAAACAAACAGATAAATCTCTCACGAAGTCGAGATAGCTAATAGTGTGTGGATTTAAATATAGTTTGTGATAGGTTTTGAGGCAGGAAACTGAGGAGAAGGAGCGTTGTGGCTGAGGAAAAAGTAGAAAATTCCTATATGGTATTTTTCTGTGTGGGTGAGGATGAATGTTCCTCACAATTTCGCATCTCCATCACCTTGAGTGATCGGTATCTCGGAAACGTGCTTCGCTGTGTTTGAAAGGGAAATAGCGACTCCATGAGCGGAGGCAACACCGCCATTGAGGGGAAGCAGCTGTTCACCTCTCGTACAATGGTCGTTGTGGAAACTGTCATCTATTTCATAAATTGTTGTTTGAAATAGCAGGACCGCTATTCTTGCGACCCACAACCGTTGTCATTTGTACTCTTTGAATAGACAGGCTGCAGCGATAAATACAAACAAACTTTATTGAGCGGGTGAGAGAGCCACAGCAAATATCACAATTCACATTCTTCTTCTCAAGAATCACCTATTTCGTCATCTGTCAAATTAAGGCTCTTGCAACGCGCAGCAAGCCCTTGCCCCGATCATCGCCGTATCCCATGGTAGCTGACAAGCAGCAACGCCTAGATAATAGAACCAAAGATTTAGTTTTATCCACGGTTCTGGTGTTGCTCTTAGCAAGGCTCGATAAATCCCAAACCGGTAGCAGCGTCCGTCCCACTGCATGTATTTCACTCACTGTAGCTATACATATTCATTCCTTGTTCAAGAATCTTGGACAGGTGAACATTTTGGATAGTTCGTAATCAGCCTATGCCTTCGCATCTTCCATGACAATCTCGTCTTCCGTCGTATCACCCTGTTTCATTCCTACCACCGACGAAACGTATTCGAACACAGCCCGCCTGTTGATATTCAACATCTGCTGCATCGTTCTCCCTTCAGATTTCACAAGGTAGCCGTAACGCTTGGACAACTTTTTATCCCGATTCCAGGCGTCATGGGTGCTCGAGACAAAGATTCGTGAGTGCTGTGGAAGATCAATTCAGCGTCCTGGTCCATTGGTTCTGCTGGGAGAGAAAAAGAGAAGGGGAGGGGGGGGGGGGCTAGAACCTACATCTCGGTACCACTGAGGAAGCCAAGAGTTGTCTGGACTTGAGACTGGCCGCAGCGAGTTCTTGAATGTAAAAGAGACCACTGCATCAATGCGCTGGTAAACGTCGACTAGTTAAAAGATCTTGTTAGTGACGAAGAGATGCCATATGATAGCTAACGCAAGCCCACCGTTTGAAACCAGTAAATGGGAGAGACCATGGTAGGCTTCGCCTACACCAAAGAAGATGATGTGCTCAGAATCGCTCGGCCTGTATAAGTCAGTATGATAATAGTAGTTTACAGATATAACCACAAGTCATACTCAATATAATTATCCCATAGATAAACCGCCAACTTCTCCATCATTTCTCGACGAGCCGTAAACGCTGCCTCGGAAGAGTCGCTGTTCTCCCCTACGCGCGACGGAATATTCACATCCATTACGCCAAAACCATTATCAACGAACCATTGCACATAGCCCTTGATCTCATCAGCCTTTTCAGGTCAGCCACAATCATCCCGAGCCTAGGAAAACCTTACCAGCCATGTCCGGTGCAGCTCAAGTTTCCCTGTTGATGGTTTAGGAATACCGTGTACATCTGGTCTAGAAGCATCATCAAGCCATTGTCAGTAAAAGTAGGAGCCAAGCTTACGGGTCGTGGAAGATCACAATCAACGTTTGCTTATCATCAAAATCTGGCCTTTTTCGTCATTAGCCCGGATTTTCTAAGCGACAAATAGTACTCACGTTGCAAGAACCTGATTTTTGAAAACTTTGTTAATCTTGTCCCTCAGGACGTAAACTGTGTTGAGCTTGTATCGATCCTGAAGATGCTGGGCTTGAAAAGCTCGAATCACTTCGTCCATTCGCTCTGTGTGAACTAGCCCATCAATCGGATCTTTGGGGTGCATGCAATTCCAGTATCTCGACTGAATGCGTACAACTTCTTTCACGATGTTTATACAACTCTCTGTGGGTCTGGTAGGTTTTAGTCTGTCCGGCGGTTCACCCATGAGTGTTCTGGTTACTGCAAGTGCCGACTTCGAGATCGAACGGAAATTGTATCCACCCTCTAAGCAAACTGCGACTTTACCTTGTGCTAGCGACATGAGCATATGAGTCATGTGAGCATAACAAGCAGGTGTCACGAAGCAGCCTCCTAATTCGTCTCCCCAAGCCGCATCAAATCCAGCAGAGACTGCGAAAGTATTAGATAAGCCGTCTCAGATACAAGATAGCTGAACTTACTAATCACGAGGTGCGGATCAAATTCGTAAGCTATTGGCATAACAACTTGCTGAAATGCATAAATGTAATCACCATCTCCCATTCCTTTAGTCGGCCAAGGTACGTTGACCGTTTTTCCAAGTCCCAAGCCTTCACCACAATGTTCGTGATCACCGTCTGGCCGCCCTGGGTAGAATCGTCCATCTTCATGAACATGAATTGAGATATATAGGATGTTAGGGTCGCTATAGAAGGCTTTTTGAACACCATTTCCATGATGTACATCCCAATCCAAGATTAAAATTCTTCGACACGCTTCACCGAGCATCTCTTGGCAGACACGGGCTGCAACACAGACATTATTAAAGAGACAAAACCCCATGGCGCAGTGATTTTCCGCATGATGACCTGGTGGTCGAATCACAGCTATGGCGTTTCTGTATCTCTGCTCTGCGACCGCGCGGCAGGTTTCTATCGCGCCTCCTGCGGCAAGTAGCCCAGACTCAAAAGACAATCGATTGAAATAAACGGAATCGTGTGTCTGTTCATAATATTGAAGGACGTGATCAGGTTGTGCTGCTGAGTTACGCATGAATTCATAATGGCCCCTTTCGTGGACCAGGCATATTTCTTCTTCAGTCGCTGATCTTGCCGCAATACGAGCTAGAGGTTGGGCAACTAGTGGCCTTTGACTCATTTCATCATCTACTAAGCCTGCGAGGCAGAGCTCTTTAAAGATGTAGTAGATCCGTCTCGGGTCTTCAGGATGAAGTTCATTTTGGGGATCAAGCTCTGAGTGGAACCTCATCCGAGGGTCGTAGCATAGCCCGGTACGTAGAGAGTCTGTACTTAGTCCGTGCCGGGGAACATCCTCGGCCGCTGTCTCAGATTTCACATCGACATCGTCGTCATCATCATCATCCTCGTCACTTCCTTCTTCATCGGACGACATTTCAAGGTTAAGGCGTTGTTCGATAGCCTCTGATATTTCTGGAGTCGCTGCGTGGGATTGAGGAAGCCTTAGCTTTGGATTCAGATGGGTCATATTGCTGGCGAGAAATCCATTCGATTTTTCGTCGCCAAGAGGTGGTGAGATACCAGCATTGAATTTTTCTGTCAGAAGAGTGTCGCGGCCATCCAAGTCCATATCAGTAGGCATGCTGGCTCGGAGCTTGATACTGAAGCACTGAACAGGGTAGTCAAGACATAGCCTGCAAGCTTAAGATTGTAGAAGATGGTCCTCCTTTGAGGAAAAATACCATTTGAGAAATATTAGAGATCATAAGAGCATCTGCAAAGGGAGCGAAGCAAATGGAAACTCGGGGAAGGAGTGGGTGCGAAATCCCGCGCAGAGGCAAGAACAAGCAAATTCCTTAGGTGCCGAGAGCTGCAGGAAAGGAGTGTAAGAATAACAAGCTGGTCAGTAAAATGCGCGCCGTGAGTCAAGGTTTGCGGAACTTTTGAAATAGTTAGGACGCCGTTCTTCTGAGGAAAGGAGGGTGGATGGCAAAAGATGTCTGGCAAGATTAACAGAAAGATCTTGGAGGCGCATTAATTGAATAGCTCTTAAATGGCTGCAGATGATTGGAGCGCGGCCGCTTAGGCCCTGGTTAGGAGGAAAGCACGGTCTTGGCAGGAAATGGCGCCAAGCCACCGAGCAGCCACACGACGCCCATGGTCCGAAGAACGTGGCAATATTCAACATTCTTCGCTACCTCACACGGCAATATCAAGGTTGATGAAGAAAGAGTTGTATTGTCTACTTGGTATCGATCATGACTCTGTGCAGCCCTACCATCCGGAACGCTCAGCTCCCATTCCTGCTCAGATCTCTGAGCAAACAATTCTAGGGACACATCCCGTCAAGCTCCTATCAGTCTTATTCGTCCACTCTCACATCAGGGAGCAACATGCGACCTATATTTGTTGACGTTTGAGATTATGCGTTTCCGTCGACTTTCGCAATGTAGGCTACAAGCGTTTAGAAAAAGTTACCTTTATCGTATCGCTAAGAGAAGCTTACCGAGAAGGTCGCACACACGGCGCGAGTAGCCCCATTCGTTGTCGTACCACGAGACTAATTTGATGAAATGATCGTTGAGGGCAATACCTGCCTTGGCATCGAAGATGGAGGAGTGGTTGTCACCATTCAAGTCGCTTGACACGAGGTCGTCTTCTGAATAGGCCATGATTCCTACAGAGTATTCAGTGTTATTCTCTTGATAGTTATGTCATTAGGCAGACCTTTGAGTTCACCGGCAGCTGCCTTCTTGACAGCATCCTTGATCTGATCATAGGTGACTGGCTTCTCTGTGGTGCAGGTAAGATCCACCACGGATACGTTGGCGGTAGGGACGCGCATGGACATGCCCGTTAGCTTGCCATTCAAAGAAGGGATGACTTTTCCGACGGCTTTTGCGGCTCCGGTACTGCTAGGGATGATGTTCTGAGCAGCAGTGCGGCCACCACGCCAGTCTTTAGCAGACGGTCCGTCCACTGTCTTCTGGGTCGCTGTGTAGGAGTGAATCGTGGTCATCAAGCCCTCTTTCAGGCCGAAGTTGTCGTTGACAATCTTAGCCAGTGGAGCGAGGCAGTTGGTTGTGCAGCTGGCGTTGGAAATGACCGGAATATCAGATTTGTAGGAATCTTGGTTGACGCCCATCACAAACATAGGAGCATCAGCAGATGGGGCTGAGATGACAACCTTCTTAGCGCCACCCTTCAGATGTGCAGAGGCTTTGTCTGTGGTTGTGAAGACACCTGTAGACTCGACGATGTAGGCGGCGCCAGTATCTTTCCATGGAATATTGGCCGGGTCCTTTTCCATATAAAACGCGATTTTTTTGCCATCGACGATGAGACCTTTGTCTTCGACTTTGATGTCACCTTTGAATAGACCATGCTGAGAGTCGTACTTGAGCATGTATGCCTACCAAGCCGGAAAGTGTCAGACCCGAGGGTATGAAGGAGTGTCCGGGAGAAATCGGGATTGAACTTACCGCATATTTGGGCTCAATGAAGGGATCATTGACGGCAACGATGTCAATGTCACCATGCTCAATGGCGTTGCGCATGACCTGAATTGATAATTAGAGCAGAGAGCGTTGGAAATCGTGGTCTGTCGGCCTTACAATGCGGCCAATACGACCAAAGCCGTTGATACCGGCTTTCACAACCATGGTAACGGTTCGATAATGTAGGAGCTGGAAATCTAGCCTGTTAGAGACGATTATGAGCCTGATTATATGTCAAACTTGCCTATAGATGGATATAGATAAGAATTTGGGGGTTTAAAGCAAGTAAGGGTGGTTGATAATGGGGAGGAGAGGAATTTTGTTCTTCCAAATGACGGAGGTGTTTTGGTGGGGTGGAGGGGTTGGCAGCTCGTTGGGCTGAGTGCTGTGGAGGTCAGGGTAGCTTTAGGCGATCATGGAGTCAGTAGCGATCCACGACACTTTAATTTATAGGCTTTCCGCCTCTACCCCCGGAGCTATCTAAATCAGGCACGGTATGGCAAAAGTGCTCGCTTCACATCATCGTCCGATGAAAAAAAATGCCTCGTCTCACACCATGTTCACGCTTTGCAACGCCCAGCCTCCACCTACCACGAGACGAAGCCCGAGTGCAAAGTTTCCGTCGATCCAAGCCCAGAAATGATACGAGGCTGCCATGTTCGAGCCAATGAAAATCGGACTGGGCCATGGCTGTCCGGCAAAGAAGACGCAAAAACAATGATCCGGGAAAGAGTCCGCCATTGCCGTTGATGGTGACAGGGCGGCATTATTATAGTCGAAGCGAGCTGAGATTTGACTGAGTTAAGATGCGTTCCTTGTGACCTCGCCCTGTTCCATTTTCCAACAAGAGGATCACGATCTGACTCCTAAATCGATCTTTTCGCGTGGTGATTACCTGCCCGACGCCAGGAGAGCTCTCGTTTTCTGGGCTGTTGTCTCGCCGTGGGACCGGCGAAAGACGGGGTTCTGATCTGGACTTCCTTTGCTAGTGCCGATCTGTTTTCGCATCGCGATGATTGACAAAGGCCGGATCGTAGGCCTCTGTGTTCTTTTGACTACTGGGAGTACCTTACGCGACTTCCGTTATCAGACAGAAGATCAGAACCCGCAAAGAAAATTGTGATCTATGATTGAAATTCTAAATATGGAGATTGAATCTTTGATGTTGCGCATTCCCTCCATGAGCCCCAGGAAGCGTGTCCAAAAGTATTCCTTTAGCCTACTCGTCCTTAACACCGCCTCGTCCAGCCCGCTCAGCAGCGTCTATGCTAGCCTTGTCGCTCTTGATCTCACCCTGACCCATCCCCATAAATCCACCCGCAGCTTTCCAGGGCCGTTTCAACTCGCCGCTGGCCGGCTGGCCAAAAATATGGACCTTGACGAGATTGCCTTCGAAAGCTGACTTGACTGGGATGATCGATTGTATCAATAACGGATTCGTGTATTTGAAGTACAGATGCATGACCGCCATCATCCCCACACCCATCATTTGGCCCTTATACAGTTGCCTTAATTGGTTATTGTCATACTCCTGGACAGTTGTGGTCACGAGTTTGGGTTCCTGGTCAGATCCCATCGGCGCCGGCTCGACATACTTCAAAGTTGTGAGATCTAGATTGAAGCGGTGTATTAGTATTGGCAGGCTGGTTCGAGCAGGCATCAGTCGCACCTTTCTTCTGATCTATGCTCCTCTTGACTAAGAAGTATATTCCCACGATGATCAGGTTTGATACAATGTAGAAGATTCGGACGCCATTCAAGACAGTCGGGTCATCGAAAGGGATTTTTTTCGACACCTGCATCATCCCAAGGATGATTACAAGGTTGGTTCTGGTGAAAAAGTTCTGTCAGTCGCGTGCACAAAGTCGTAGCATAAATGTCAAACGGAGCGTACATTTGAGGATTTGGCGCCATTTTGGTAAATTCTCTATTCGCGCATAGAGATGTTGATGCTCGTCAGTTCGAATTTGGCGAACTAATCCTATGTCTTTCGAGAGCTGTAGACAATTTCCGATGAGGAGGAATTCTTTACGTGGCCAGCTGGCGCCCGTCCCGGCTAGAGCGCAAATACGCTTGTGGCTTGGCAACTTTGCACGTCTTCTCCGATTTCACTCCGCGTTTCTGCACTTACGTTCTATAATCCTCTCGTCTACAGCCTTCTGAAGATAAACGATGTTTTCAGTCATCGTTAGGAGGTCCACCATAATGACAGCAAAAATTCTATCGCATTTTATTCAATACCAGAATGAATTGGATTATGTTCACCTCGATCCAACTGTCGGTTTGATGCCATTTAAGCAAATGTGCTCAGTATCAAACAAGCGCATTCCGAGCTGCTCTCGGAACGTACGGTCTATCCCAACGGCTATCCAAGTAGCGAAAAGAGATCAAATAGGTGTATCTTAAAAGCGGTGTTGTAATCTGAGACTATCATAGGTACAGACCTCCGTCAACGGTAAGATTCTTGTTGGCTTGCTTGACTTCTCGTCGTTCATGAACTCTTACCTCCTGACGATGTCCTCCAAGACGCCGAAGCTTCTGTAGCGACGAGTCGGAGCTCAATTCACGTGTCTCAAACCGCAAGGAACGGACATGGGACCTCTCGAAATATGGGATTGATGGTCGCCATCTCTGAATAACCGAAACAGCTCATTGTAAGAAGATTGCGATGCTGCGGCTACCAATTGGTTATGCCAACTTTACGTTCATCTTTTCCCTAGCCTTTCTAGAGCTCTACTAAAGGGGGATGCTCGTATACATTTTGCGAGTGTTGTCTCTTTGGTTGTTGGTAGCATTCCACAGATGGATGAGTTACCTTTTCCTCAGAATCGCTGTCAACCTTGGTCACGATTTACAACCAATGCGACCCACTTATCAAAAGCTCTCTACCGCGCACTTTCTAGATCATGGCCTGCCGAACAAGCCCGCTGTTTATCGAGCACCATTCTGCAACGACGTCGGTGACTCATAGGCTAGCCCGGAGAATGGTGCTGATTCGCGACGAAACGGCAGCTGTGACCAATAGTATGGAAGTAAGGACAGTCTTGTGGTCTGGGACAGATGTGTCCACGGAATTTATCTTGTTACTGCCTTGCAGGTGAGTGCTAATACTGCGCATGTGAGACGGAGCGAGTTCTCGAGCTTACGTGACATAGACGATAGAGTTGACACAATTTACCGCCTTCATTGTATTTGCAGCGACATTCATTGAGGTCAGCAGGTCAGATATGATTGATCAAGAGATCGTCGTTCGTCTTCACGTTGTCAGAGATATCGATGTGCCTAAAAGGACATATTTCGACATATACTTTACCTCGAAGGACACACCTCAGTACTTGGATTGCTCATGACACCTGACAGAGATCTCTTGGTCACTACAGGCATAGATTGGAGGAATAGCAGACACCTTTGGGCAAGGTCACCTCTGATGTCAAGAACTTTACGGCTCGAGAAAATATGGAAAGTATCGGTTCAAATTGTCGGCGGCCGTCTGATCGAAAGCCCGTGGACTCTGTCGAAGTAGAAAAATTGAAGAATATGACGGAGGACAATAAATTTTTATCTGTCGGGACCGTGAGTGATTGAAGTAGGTAATTGTCTTTAATATCACTCTGAGGGGTTATCTTCACAGCCACCACCCTTAGTTCTTTCTTAACATACCCTCGAATTTCCACGTTCACAGTTGATAAGGAACATTTTTGGGCCCGTCTGCAATGGCTCCTTATTGCTGAAGGAATCCTTCAGCAACTTGCAGAATTGCTGGGACAATCTCTAATCAATTGTCACGGCAAGACCGGTTTTGAATCTGTCAAGATACTAATATCCAGAGATCGGCAATATCGTCTCCAGCCTATTCCTCTCCAAAAGCTGTGGTTTAAAGCAACTTCCCTAAAAAGGTTTGCAAACACCTTCCCAAATCATCCGCTCTTCAATGCTCTTAGCGCGTCGATCCCGTTACTCTCCCATCTCTAACGCCACAGAACTCATCAGGAACATCGACCCTTTCACAGAAGGAAAAAGCTCCATCCTTTCCACCCTTGCCTTCGTTGACCTTCTCTAATTTCCCTTGTGCATTTGTGCGAGTAATGCAAGGACCCGGTAAACAGTGGAAATCACAACTCGACAGACTCCCAAGCCGTCACCGGCAGACTAGCAGTCCCTTTCTTTTCTTGATGAATCGAACAACAATCCCTGCATCAAAATGCCCTCAACCTTCTCACACTGGAGAAAAAAAACTTCGCTCCAGATTCACCAACACCCTCCAGCGCCCCTCATCCTATCGCTCCAACCCAGTCCCAGCGCGCTCAGGCACCCAGGACAGAAATCTTGGATGATATCGCTATGAAAGTTGAGGGTGTCGCACGCCACGATGTCTTCGTAGTCAACGGAGCAGAAGATGATGTAACGGTCGCCGTGGTGGCCGCAGAGGGAGTAGATTTCGGTGACGTCAAGGCACATTGGTAATCTACTTTGGGCCGGTAAAGGCTGGTGGAAGAAAGGTTTGTAGTGTTCGCGTGCAGATGGTTAAGGTAGAATCAAGCAACTTCTTGGGGAGGAAGTTCGATTTGCTTGTTGGAGGGTTGAGATGGAGGAGATAATAGTGTCAAGAAGAGAATTATTGGTTTTCATGCTATGTATACGAAAGGGGTCTTATGAACGAGAGAAAGAGAAAATGGAAAGACTGCGACAGAGATCTGGAGACGTTGATTGTGATTCATTGTCTATTGTCTGTAGGAACAGGTTCGTTGAATAACCCTTTGTCGGTACGGGAGGCTGAGTCACACATTCTTGTTGCCTTAAGTATCTGAGACAATACACTTTGTCTTTGCCGCCTTTCAGAGGTGCTCTCTCATTCAAGAACCTGGATGGCCTCACTTGGTACAACACCGGTAGACGGCGCAATTCCACACGCGTTTTATTGGTGCCTAAGAAAGCGACTATTGGAAGGCAGGAGGAGCTCAAACGTTATTGCTCTGTTGCATTTAAGAACTAAAGACAGCTTATGTTTGCCGTGTCTCATTACCTGCACATACTCCTAGCTCCTAACAGCAGCGGCGATTGATATCAGAGGGTATACCTAAATCCTTGGTAGTTCTCGATAACTTTCCCTTGCGTGGTTTGCTTCCGATTACTGATGTAGAAATGAATACTCAGGACCCCAACAACAACAATAGTAAGGATATTGCAGCTGTAAAAGGCCAATCAGCGACTGAGGGAGAGTCTGTGCTTCATTCAACAACTTACGCGATGGCAGCGAAGATGCCTGGTCTGTAGGCCGGAGCGTCTTGGGACCGGAAGACGAGCGAGCCTGCTATACCGCCAATGCCTCCGAATCCAACCTGTGGATTGTTAATCTAAAGTAGCGAGGCGCCGGGGAGCTCATTGATCTCGGTTCTGATCGGTAGACTTACGAGTGAAGCTGAGCAGAATGCGCGTTTCCATTGTCCGCGAATGTTATTTGCTTGATAGGTCATGCTAGCCGGCTACATTTTGTCAACATTGCTGCATCGATTAATCTTCAAGAGGTCACAGTTACGCACAATATTCTGGGAGAAATTAGTCAGAGCTGCCTCAGAAGAATCGAAAAAGTGAATGACATACCGAGTTGGCACCAGCTACCACCAAGAACACTCCAAAATACCGGACACGATCGTTGGGATGGAAACCCATGACTACAATAGTTAGCAAGTTCGCATATTTGCCGTCGGAGAAGGTGGCGCTGACTTGGTAGACCAATAAGCGCAAGCAGAGAGTTGAACACAACTATCGGTCCACGAAGATGATATCTGTCCCCTATCCAAGCTCCGCTGAACATGACAATACCTATGACAGTTCAAAGTGATTAGTAATATTGTACTGAACGAGACTCCGCGGTAATACGTACCCGCAAAAGCATATGGTGGTGCTACAAGGCACTGTGAAGCAGCAACAGAGAATCCCATGCGTTCAGTAAGAATAATTGGCAAAAAGTACGCAATGGCATAGGTGACCGTTGTAGAGCTAAAATTTATCAGCATGTGGGGTCATCACAGCGCCTTTCACCTACCAAAAGAAAATCAGAGCGAATCCCCAAATCTTGAGGTCCAAAGCCGGCCGAAGGAACCTCCCGTATGTGAAAGGCAAGAGTTCTGCGTCGCCGCGATCCTTGTTGACACGACGAATGATGAATTCAATCTCACTCGGATTGAGGAAGTGCCATGAATTTGTGGCTTTCTCTGGGAAGTCAACAAGGAAGAAATATCCGATAATAGCAATGACGCAGGTAAGGACGCCCTCGATGATGAAGATCCTGGCACAATCAGCTTCTACTACATTGATGTTTTGGCTGTCATTACCAGCGCCATCCGGTTTTACCAGCTAAACCATTCATCTGCATTAAGCCGTAGGCAAGGATGCCAGCGCATGCCGAGGCGAGGCAGCCGATCAAATAAAAGACAGAATACCGCTTCTGCATGTCATCTAGCCAACAACTTTAGTTCATCGAGATTATCATTTAACGATAGGAGCTCATACATCGAGCATACCAAGTCGATAGCAGGTACACGCAGCCTGGAAAGAATCCGGCCTCGAATATTCCAAGGACTATACGGAGGGCGACCATTTGGGTCCACACAGTCACAAATCCGAAGCCAATCATAACGGCTCCCCATAGCAATGTAATCGTGGCCAAAAACGGACGAGGTCCAATCTTTCTACACAAGACAGTTGCAGGGGGTTGACATATCACATAGGTGACAAAGAAGACGAGAGCAATGGTAGAGTATCGAAAGCCTATTTCAAGCTTCAGTTCCTTCGTCATTCCGGCAATGGCTGCTGCGGAAAGGTTGGTCCTGTCCATCAGGCTTATACAGTACATGAAGCCACATGTCGTGACAAGACGGCGGTCAATGCGATGAATGATCTTGTGTCCTTCCGCTGGGGTGAATTCCTCGTCAAGGCTTATATCGGAAGAAGTTGCCTGGTCTTCGATATGGGCATGAAGATCCTTCTCGAGCGCGGGATCCATCTTGACTTTAGCCATGACAGAAGATGAAAGATAAGGCGAGGATAATTTGAGGATTGCTGGGCTGAGGAATTATAGAAAGGATGGGTGAAGAAAAACAAGTCGCAACCTCACGAGGCACTATATGTTCAGGACGATAGACTCCCCGCGTTCAGCGGATCCAATGAAATCACGCCGAGCCTTGAAAGACCTCGGACGTTCAAATCTGCTTGTCGAAGAATTTGGAATGGAGGCGGCAAGAAGGCTGTTAGGGGTCTTGGGGCGCAATGGTGGACAGCTGGGACGTCCTCGATTGAGACCGACAGGTTGGCGTCGGTAGAGAGGGGCTTTCATGGAGAGCGTCCTGATTCGACAGTCACATCATCCAGGCCGCTATATCAGCTTGCCAAGTAAGACAAGACTTTTTGTGCTACGCGTCGAAGAAGGTATACTTGGCGTCGGCATCACCTACCTCGGAAACCTCGGACGGCCTGGACTGGAGGACATAGAAATTTTAAGGGCCACATCGTCGAGGCTTTGCCGCCAAGCAATACGTCCTTTCATAACGGTTCTGATAACACTGTCGAAGATGTGGCATCTGTATTTCGCCTATAATCAAAGCGAAGCAGAGATCCAGGCAAGGATTTGCGGGGGAGCTGGTGAGGCTGGGGAACCGGGAATTCCGCGCATGGTGCCATCTCGGGTAGTGCAAAGGGCACTCGATCGCCAACCCTGGTCACTGTGCTGGGATGGCGGATGCTTCCACGATCATGTATGTGCCGGCGAGTTGGATTCTAGAACGTTGAAATCTGATGGTTGCAAACCTCCATATTCGAGCCGCCATGTGTTTTGGAACTTTTTGGACCACCCTGCAGGACAGTCGAAGTGTACACTGCTTGTGGAGAGCCTGTGAATTTGAAATGTTCCTCATGTGGTTCCGCCGAACGGAGATAAAATTGTTGACTTTACTGTGTCTCTATGCTCCAAAAGGCTTTGGCGCTGCTGAACTGTGTAGATGAGTGGTCTAAGAGGACATGGTGCCCATAGGGTTGGCAGGCGAGATACATGGAGTGGGAACACATCGATTGATGGTTGAGATGGGCTATTGTACGTTATATCTTGGTCGAGCATGCTCGAAGGATTGTCGGATTTAGAGTAGTTTCATTGGTAATGGGATCAGTAATCCTCCACCAACTCTCCACCAACTATGATTGGTATGCAAGGCGAGAATGTTTTGCAGCGAGCAGATCCAGGAGGGAAGGTTCTGCGAGGGGTGTGTGAAACGCATAGCCGTGGTCCTCAATCACTAACTTAGAAACGTGATGAAATACATGCTTCAGCCAGACAAAGATCTATGCCCGCGTCATCCGTTACACTAACTTCACTGCGTCCCTACCAAAAAATTGCAGATCGCCATCCTTGCCGTCCCTACGCCTCTCTGGACTTTTCACTGTTTCCTCACCATGCCCTTGTCACCGCTGATTTTTGCAGCGCACGCGATGGTCCTCATGCAATAACACTGCCTTCAAGCCTTTGTTAGGCTGCCCGAGCGCTCACGTTAGCTGATGACCCGACCCGCAAGGCTTATTTCTCATCCTTTCCTCCGGCAACTGCGATCCCCTCTGCACCAAACCACATCCCAACACGCGTCGCTTTGGTTCTCTAGCCTTCATGCGACAAACTGTGTGCTACCGTTCTCCCGAGTCCGTTTGCAAACACGGAGAGCCATGACTCAGGTCGAGCGCGTAACGGACAACCTTGAGAAACCAGCGCTTGATGATCGCTCATACAGGGTCATCAGATTGCCCAACAAGCTAGAAGCTCTCCTGGTGCACGATCCAGAGACTGACAAGGCTTCAGCGTCTGTCAATGTCAATGTCGGGAACTTCTCTGATGAAGATGACATGCCTGGAATGGCCCATGCGGTCGAGCATCTGTTGTTCATGGGAACGAAGAAGGTGCGACTTTTCGCAGTGTGGTTGGGGCACAGTGAAGTGTCATGAAATACGTTGAAAGTGACTGACCAACCTCTAGTATCCGGTAGAAAATGACTACAACCTGTATCTGTCGTCTAATTCCGGCCATTCTAACGCATACACGGCTGCAACAGAAACAAATTATTTCTTCGAGTGCGCCGCAAGCTCTGAAGCTCAGCAGAATGGGGACATTGCCACCAATGGCGTTTCTGAATCAAATGCAGTTACAAATGGCGTGGTGCGTGGTCCCTTCTACGGCGCGCTCGACCGCTTCTCGCAATTCTTCGTTGAACCACTCTTCCTTTCTTCTACACTGGATAGGGAATTGCAGGCGGTAGACTCAGAGAATAAGAAGAACCTTCAAAGTGACACCTGGCGATTGGCGCAATTACACAAGTCTCTATCAAATCCAGCACATCCTTACCATAAGTTTTCTACAGGTAATCTTCAGACCTTGAGGGATGAGCCAAGGAAGCGGGGTCTGGAGATACGATCGGAGTTCATCGAATTCTACCAGAAGCATTACTCCGCAAATCGCATGAAGCTCGTGGTGTTGGGCAAAGAACCGCTTGACGACCTCCAAGAGTGGGTGGAGGAGCTCTTCTCGGCTGTGAAGAACCAGGACTTGGCTCAAAATCGATGGGATGACGTTCCACTTCTCTCGAAAGAAGATGTATCAACACAGGTATTTGCGAAGCCAGTGATGGAATCGCGTTCCCTCGAACTCCAATTTGCCTTCATGGACGAAGAGGAAATGTACCAGGAACAGCCAAGCCAATATCTTAGTCACTTGCTCGGCCATGAAGGCCCTGGTAGCATCTTGGCCCATCTCAAGGTGAAGGGTTGGGCGAACTCGCTTTCTGCTGGCGCCTATGGAGTGTGCCCGGGATCGGCGTTTCTCACCGTCTCAGTACGTTTGACACCGGATGGTCTGATTCATTATACGGATATCGTTAAAATAATTTTTCAATACGTCTCATTAATGAAGGAGAGCCCGCCGCAGCAGTGGATATTTGATGAAATGGCGAAGATGGCGGACGTCAACTTTACGTACAAGGAAAAGTCCAGAGCCAGTAGCTTTACGCGAAAAGCCAGCAGTGATATGCAGAAGCCTCTGCCGAGGGAATGGCTTTTGAGTGGTCAAGCCAAGCTTCGGAAGTTTGATGCCCTAGCCATTAAGAACGCCATGGAATATCTCAGACCAGACAATTTCCGCATATTTATTGTCAGCCAAGACTATCCAGGAGATTGGGATCGAAAAGAGAGGTGGTACGGCACAGACTACAAAGTGGAGAAGATTGCAAAAGAGGT
This sequence comes from Pyrenula massariospora, assembly GCA_021030905.1. Classification (NCBI taxonomy): domain Eukaryota; kingdom Fungi; phylum Ascomycota; class Eurotiomycetes; order Pyrenulales; family Pyrenulaceae; genus Pyrenula; species Pyrenula massariospora. The sequence goes on from JAGFMI010000001.1 coordinate 1,242,728, forward strand.
CACAGCTGAGCTCAAGGATGCCTTGGACACCACAGCGAAGGATCGAATTGCAGCACTTCATCTTCCTCATAAAAATGAATTTGTTCCGACCCGGTTAACTGTAGAGAGAAAGGAGGTCGCTCAACCAGCCAAAGCACCGAAGCTTGTCCGAAATGACGAGTCTACACGAGTATGGTGGAAGAAAGACGATTCTTTCTGGGTTCCCAAAGCTAATTTGAACTTCATTCTCAAGACTCCGATTGTTCATGCCACCGCCGCAAATTTCGTAAAGGCCAAACTGTTTTGCGAGATGGTTACTGACGCATTGGCCGAATATTCCTATGACGCAGAGCTCTCAGGTCTGGACTATGGATTGTCCGCTTCCCGAACAGGACTAGACATCACCGTCGGAGGTTACAACGACAAAATGGCAGTCCTTCTGGAAAAGATTCTGACCACTATGCGCGACCTCACCGTCTCCCATCAAAGATTTGAAGTAATTAAAGAGCGGCTGACCCGCGCTTATCGCAACTGGAACTTCCAGCCCGCATACCAGCAACTGGGTGAATACACTCGCTATCTCAGCAGCGATAAGGCTTGGATGACCGACGAATACGCGCAAGAACTGGCCCACATCAAAGCCGAAGACATCGAAGCGTTTTACCCGCAAATTCTTTCAGAAGCCTACCTAGAAGTCGTTGCTCACGGCAATCTCACCAAAGAAGATACAATGTCCATGACAGCCCTCGTCCAATCCACCCTCAAATTCCGTACACTTCTTCCCTCTGACTGGCCTTTGAAACGAAGCGTTCTACTTCCCCCTGGATCTGACTATACTTTCCGTCACACACTTGCTGACCCAGACAACGTCAATAATGCCATCGAGTATTATCTTTTCATTGGATCGAACACCGACCGTACCGTCCGTGCCAAACTTCAGCTCTTCTCTCAGATGACGGAAGAAGCTGCATTTGACCAGCTCCGCACCAAGGAGCAGCTCGGGTATATTGTCTGGAGCGGACTACGGCTTGCTGCCACAACACTGGGATACCGCGTCATTATCCAAAGCGATAGGTCGATGGAGCATCTCGAGAATCGCATTTCTGCCTTCTTGCAGAAATTTGGCGGAGACTTGAAGAACATGTCCTCCAAGGACTTTGAATCTCATCGTCGAAGCTTGATTGCGAAGCGACTTGAGAAGTTGAAGAGTCTTGATCAAGAGTCAACGAGATACTTCACACATGCCGCCTCTGAGATTTACGATTTCAAACAGGTTGACTTGGATGTCGCGGCGATACGGACGTTGAGTAAAGACGATATGATAATGTTCTATCAGAAGCATATTGATCCGTGGTCCGAAACGAGAGCGAAGCTTTCGGTGCAAATGCTTGCCAAAGCTTCCGCGAAAGACGTCGTTGTGGACATTCCTCCAGAGGAACGAAAGGAGAAGCTTCTAGAGGGCCTGACGACGCTCTTTGAGAGTCTCGGCGTGCAAAGTCATGTTGGCAAGCTCGACGAGACATTCAGGGATGTGGAGGTTAATGATGGAAGCGAAGAGAGTATACTTGCGGCCACGACGAAATATCTCCACTCCACTGGGACCAGCGCAGATGATGTGGAGAAGGTCATGCAGCAAGGCACCCCGATTCTGAACGAATATCTCGCTCAGCTGGGCATCCAGACTCAGCCTAAACCCAATGCAGAAGGAGAGACAGAAGCGAATGGAGTGAGCAACGGAGATATACCAAAGAAGGAGACGATTCTGGTTGAAGACGTGAATGCCTGGCGCGCTACGCTCCAGGTCAGCGAAGCGGCGCGGCCAATCGAGGATCTTAGCGTGTATGAGGATGTGGAGTCGAAGCTCTGAACACATCAATCCAATTGAGTGGTTACAAGGTCTCAGTCGTGCAAATTCAAGACGAAGATTTTCGGCCATCTCGTCCGCATCGTCGTAGACTTTGTGTGAAAATGGTCTTCGGCAGAGAGAGAGAGAGAGACTTGCAACTCGCAGTGGCGAGCATACGTTAGGCCAAGGCCTAATACCTATCGGAGCTTAGAGCTAGAGAGGTAGATGAATTAAGACGCATAATAGAAAAAAATTCCACTCTACTGACATCACTGTAATATGCTAAGTTGAATAGTAAATTACCGCTCTTACAATCACTCTTAGAATGTTCCGTAATTGAAGAGAGTTACGTCTAATCTAGAAGCAACATTTATGACATTTTTTGGAAACCTCAAGCTATCTAGGTAGTCAATCAGTCAGATGCGGCCCATTTGTCTGATCCCCTGAGTCTAGAAAACCCCAGTGCCTCTTTCCTCACGAGAGCATTTTTAGCATGCGAGCGCAAACGTTCTATCTAGATATGCGGACGTCCGCGGGCCGCAGTAGTAACATCACACATTGCAAACCGAGAGGAGAAAGCAGGAGGGGGAAAGAAAAAAAAGAGAACTACCGTCACTAACGCCAGACGAATTTAAATGCTCTTGACCTTAAGCGGTCACGTACGTCTATGAGCCCGATGCCGAGCCCCCCTCTTCGATGACAGCTCGACGATGGTGACCATCAACAGAACCTTCGGCGCATTGATTCGCCTTCGATACAAACCACTTATCGAAAATACTGACAACCTTCCGATCTTAGTACGTGCTCGACCCCTCCCCTCCCCTCTCAATCGACCCAAAATCCTCCGGCACCCTCCACCCATGGACCTGACAAGCCGTCCGATACGCCTGCACCGCCTCCCCAACCGAGTAATCATTCCTCTGCTGCGACGCCCCTGCCGTGCTCTCCAGCCTCGCCGGCTGCGGATCCGTGCTACTAATCGCCATCTTCACATTCAGCAGCACGCTCTCAATGTCCGAGACCGACGACCACCCGCTCGCGGTCAGAAAGTCCATGCAGATAGCCCCGCCGGCGAGCACGTGGCCGCCGCCGCCGCGGTGGAAGGGGAGGAAGCGGGGGCGGATGACACGGACGAAGGGCGGGCTGTAGGGGAAGTTGGCGGTGAAGCGGATCTCGAGGACGACGGATTTGATGCCGGCCTTCTTCATGTCGGTGGTGAGGGGGAGGGAGGGGTTGAAGGTGTGCAGCTCGACGATCCATTGGTACATGTTGTCGGTCTTTTCGGCGTCGATGTACCATCCGAGTTGTTGGAGTGGGGTCTTCTTCTGGGACTCGAGGGCGAGCTTGAAACAGTGTTGGATGGCTTTGGTGGCGAATATGGAGGCATCTGAGGGTGGCTGTATCAGTGGTAGGGTTGAGTAATCCAGGCAGCCCGGCACGAAATCTGTCTTCGAAGGGGCTGGAGGTTGGGTCTCACTCTTCCCGTATGAGACCAGAGCAAGGTCTTCAGTATCCGTGGCGTCGCTTGCGGCCTCGTCGGCGGCATTTTCGAGAGCTTGCTGGTTAGTTAGAGTCACGACCTTGACTTTCTTGGAACCCTTTCTCTGCGGTTGAGCGCTTTGCACGGGCCGTCGAGACTTGCTGACAGCCGTGATTGGGATCTGGAGTTGCTTGTTGTCCGCTCCTGTGACAGGTGCTTGAGGGTCTTGTGCAAAGAGCAGAGATGGGGGTTTCTCTGGGCCAGTATTCCTGGAATCTTCATTCCAGTTTCCGCTCTTGACGAAGAGGTATCTTGTTTGAATCCAATCCAGCTGTGAGACAACATAATATGGAGAGCGGCTGATGAAGTCCTGTGGAGCATTGACAACTTCTTGCAGACTTAAGGCCGTTGTGATTTTGAGCTGGCTTTGTGGCCACATGCTAGGGCCACCATAGTTTCCATACCCGTGCATGCCAGAGTAACCGAGACTGACACTGCAATTATTGCTCATGTATACACCATGACCAAAAGCACGACCATGCGCTGTGTCCTTGAAATGAAGTCCTTCCCGAATAATACTGTGCCAATTCTGGAGAGGACTACCGTGCCAGGCAAACAGCGTTGGGTGTTCAAGATTAAGACGCTTTCTGGCTTCTTCCACGGAGTCCACAAATCTCTGCTCCTTGTCCGGGGCGCCTTGAGCAAAGCGGAATTGCAACCAGCCATTCATACCAAATACCCTCTCTTCAGCGATAAGGTCGTCAGAGGAACTGCCTTCATCGTCCAAAGCTATCGGATTGTTCGCCGTGCCTTGAAGTGTCAATGTTGCTGTACCTGGCTCAGAAGACGACCCAAATTCATTCATTTGGTCAACTTGAATAATGCAAGATCTATTAGAAGCAACGATCCACCTCAACACGTTGAGCGCAGACTGTGAGATACGATCCCGCCACTTGCTGAGAGAAGGATCTTGCCCGCGGGGTTGGGTCTCAAGAAAGGTCTTCATGGATCGGATGTCGGGTAGAGTATTGAGTAGCATGATGATTGCGGATCGTTTATCAGGGAGATTTAGGTCGTCAAAATTCTCAGAATATTTGCTAACGGTACTTTCCACATCGATGTTGGGAGGAGGCGTTGGTGCAGGAGTAGGGGCAGCGTCTCTTGGTGGTTGTGGTCGTCCATGTCCTTGATATTGATGCTGAATGGGTTCTATTCTTGAAAGTACTATGGCGGGACCGAGGCTGACTTTTGGCCAGTAGCAGGTTTCCTGCACGCGAGCGTGAATTGGCTCCTCCATTGGGCCCGAATGTACGACGACCCAATCTCCAACCACAAGAGGACTCTTCTCGTTTCTGTCCGCAAATAGTAGTTCCATTGTGCAGCGATTGAATTTGGCTTTGTGTGAAACATTCAACAATGAGGATTTTTCCTCGTTGGTGACTGGATAAACGCCATGAAAAAGGGCGGCTGGAGGGACCTGTAAGTGTATACCTTCGGGAAACTCGTTGAGACGGCCCTGGCTGGCGCTGGAGTAACAGAAGCTAACTAGCAGGTCAACCACGGCAGGTTGCGAAATGATCTCCCACTCGATGCGAGGGCCAAAGCCTAGAGCCATGTACTGGTACAGGCACAGAGGTCTGGAACAAACATATGGTTTCAAGGCCTCGAATTTTGCTTCGACCTTGCAATGGCAAACAAGACAAAATTCCGTGCATCTAACAAAATGTCGAAACAAGAATTGCATTGCTGCCAGAGGAAATGACATGTCATCATGGTGTGATTTTTCGCCTATATGGTCAGCTGTCACTATGGGAGGGATTGCTGCATGGGAGGTCTGTTCTTCCATGTTGTATTTGACATCGTTTGGATCAATCATTCCTCTGGCGCTACCTTGAGTGCTGTACTCATACTTTTCAGCGCCGTCCCAGCCAAAGGCATTCGAGAGACGCCACATGATAATATTTGCCAGGCGGTCGTTGAGAAGCTCATTCAGAGGAGTGCCGATGAACAACCCCTCCAAGTGATCTTTCCCACTCGTCGAAGTCTGAGCTTTGGAGACTTTCAAGGCAAGTTGGTCTTCTTTGGCGGTAACCTTGGAGAAGACATTGAGAGCCTCGTCAAATGAAGGCTTATACCGCCGGCATAGCGCCACTCGCATGCTCACCGCCTTTGAGTCTTCGCTGATTTGTGCAAGCGTCTTGTAACCCTGTACATATTGGATCAGAAGAACTAAGTAATGATATCTGCGTAGACCCCATGCTCTCATGGCTTCTTCCGAAATGCCGAGTTTGACGACGCGGCAGGAAACACACACAAAACCATTCTGCATCGGATCACCCAGGATGCCAACTTTCAAGCCGGCCTCTTTGGCCTTTCTGAGATCCGAACGAAGTCGAGACAAGAGGCCCGGAGAAGCTTTAGAATCCGTTGTGTTTGTGGTAGAGTTTCGCATTGCTAATCTTGGGGTTGGTGCAGGCAGTCCGACGGGGTCACCGTAATCAAATTCATCCTGAGAGTCTTCGTAATCTTCTTGCATCTCGTCGTCGTCCTCCTCTTCCATAAAGTCATCCTCGCCACTAGTCTCTGCATGATTTGGATTTTCATAATCCGCGATCGCCTTGTCTATTGCAACAGAAACTTTGGCTAAGAGGCCCGGAATGTCAATCCCGAAAAGGGACTCTTGTAAGGCTTCTAATGTCGACGATACAGTAGGTGGGCAATTCTCGTCGGATTCTGTAAAAAGGAAATATCCTGTGTTAGGATAGTCGGACACATCATGGGTACCAGCAGTGACTTTTAGGTTTTTAACCGAGTGCCCGGAGTAGCAGAACTCTAGCATGCCATCGTCGTCTCCAGACTTGACATTTGAAATATGGTGGATCTTGCCAGCGGCCGTTGCCGCCTTCAAATGCTCGATAAATTGCCTCCGCGGCATTTTGAATGTTTCCTGGGTTTAGCAGTGATCGAGAGTTGAGAGGGTTCCAAATGATCTCGGCTTGCCCATGCCACGATGAGTCTGAAGTACTGGTGCAAGCCCGCCAGAGAGGGTCAAGTAGTAGGTAAGAATGCCAAGCCAAGACCATAGATGATGGATAGACTGGGAGAATAGTCGAGGGGGAGTTTAAAAAGACAAGGCTCAGTTGGTGAGCGGTGAAAGTGAAAATAAATTAGACGGTCACGGTATCGCCAAGATTCACGTACACAGCATCGGTTTACCGTAGCTTCATAAGGCGAACCGGACTTGGATCAGGCACCTGTGCTCAGGCGAATCCAGGGCGGTTCGTTCTCTGTGGTGAAGAGATTCGAAGACAAGAAGCTCTGCGCGAAAGCAACGGCAGGACTGAGATAGCAAGGTCGCTTCCAAGGTGACACGGCGTGACTCACTTGAGAATGGGCTCATCTCAGAGTTCGAGGTGCCTCTCGCCCTCTTCTACCACCACGGACGAGGGCCGTTGGTTGACAGCCTCTCAGGCAGCAGCTCCGCTAGCACAAGGCTGAAGGCGCCAAGGCAAGGCTAGGGAGACACAACCTGAACATCTACACTCCAGCCAGAACCCACACAATGCCGTATGAAGGGTCTCTCGAGCCGACAAAGTTCCAGCTAAATACAGTTCAATTCACGAGGTTGGTGTCCCGACACCAAAACTATCCTATTTTGGTCATCACCGCGGTCGCCGATGGGAAAGTACAACAGACACAGAGCCGCTTTCAACCGGCAAACGAACGCTGTCGGATACGAACGGTGAGAAACAAAGGAAAATACGTGACCATCGGAACTATAAATTCATCCAGCTCCTCCCTTCCTCTGCTATTCCAATAAGGCACTTAGTACACGCGTCCGTCAATACTCGTTTCGAGCACAGTCGTTGCATCCAGCCAAAAAGACAAGGCCATCAAACACCAATATCCTGGTCCCTCAGATCCCCAAAATACCCGTTGCCGCTCCCCGGAATCCCCTCCAACGCAGCGGTCGGAATATCTGAACCCAATCCTGAGTCGCTCGGCTGCCCAAAAAGCACAACATCGGTGTTGATCTTCGGCGGAGCGTCGAGACCGAGCTCGGTCAACGACTGAGCTTGAGCCTGCTCGATTTCGAGCTGTTCATCTTTGCTATGTTCGGTTTCGGATTGGACTTGTGTAGGCTGATAGTGCTCAAGCGCAAAGTCGTGCGTGTCGGTTGAGGAAGAGGGTGGGCCTAGGAGAGCCATAATCTTGTCTGCCTCGCTTTCTTGAGTTGGGGATTCGCCCGCTTGTGTCTCTGCCTCAAGCTTCGCCAACGAGTCCTCGGGCCCGTCAGGACCGAAGGGATTGACCATCTCTTCTTTTTCTTCATCCTCGTCAACCTTACCACGTTGCCCACCAATTTCGCCCTGCGTCGTGCTTGCGTAGCTAACGCTTCGAGCCCCAGAGTCCATGGAGAGGGAACTACCAGTCCCATAAGCCAGGCTGTCCGTATAGACATCTGATCCCTCGACCGTTTCTGTATAGCTCGTCCGACGTTCCGTGCCACAGTCACTGGTGCCATCGGTTGGCGTGTCCGTCCCACTATATCCCTCCTCGTCTTCGTCTTCCTCCCTCAAGACCTCGACATCCTCATTCTCCTTATTCTCAGAAGTAGCAAGGCTGTCTCTGCCAGCCCAGCTTGCTTTACGCTCACCACAGTATGTGCTCGGGTTACTTTTGACTGAGTGAGATCGCTTCAAACCAACGAAACCAGGTGAAGACGTCTTGACGGAAGCAAGCATCATTGCTTTCTGATCCGTAGCCTCTCCAAGGATGCTGCGTCTCGAATTGCCTTGGACATGACTAGTACTCAGGATCCTTCGTTCCCGAATTAGTGCGGCATTCGAGGCTCTTGGGGATGTCAGTCTCTCAGATGAGCGTTTCTTGAGTGCCATATTGACGGCACTCCCCAAAACAGAAGGTGTTGTGCTTCTCACAGTCCCCTTCGTGGTGCTAGCAGTGGTCACCGTACTTGTACTTGAGGTACTTGGCACTCTCTTAAGGCTTAGCACCCTGTCTCTCTCTTTCTCGGCCTCTCGCTTCCTCTTCGCGCTCCCTGGAGGCTTGCTTTTGCTTAGAAGGACGCCTCGGGCGTGGTCCATGACCCCTTCTAGAATTCTCTTCTCAAGCACTTCTGCCCGCCTCTCCATTTCCATCATCTCCTCTCGCCGAAGACTGACCGCCATCTCCAAGCCGGCAACTTCCATGCTCAGCTTTTTGCTTTGGCTTACTAGGTCTTCTTTTTCTCCCTTAAGCTTTTCTAATTCCGATGTAAGGGCTGATTTCTCTTGATTCAAGCCAATTATTTCAAATTCAGTCTGCTCCTTCTGTGCGGTCCTTTTCTCAAGGGCAATAGCTGATTCTTGGGCTTCCTGGGCGCGGCTTTCGTGGTGCTCAGTCATAAGTCTTGTCTGGGTACCCACCATGTTGGAAACCTCCTGAGCCGTCTCGATAACTTTGGCATGGATATCGTCAAGTCTGCTAAGATTGTCTAAGCTCTCTCTCGTATTTGTTGCATGGCCGATGAGCGCATTCAGTTTGTCGTGCACTTGACTGTCGTCATATTCCTTCTGTACTGGAATTTCCTTTGAAAGAGGCGGTGACATTGGAGCACTTGGAAGCGCTGGAAGCAACGGCGGAATTGCCGAGGGAATACCGTTCACACCGGTTTTAATCTCTTCGGCTGACTTCTGGGAATGCTCATAATGCTGTCCGACAATAGCGAGCACTTCTTTCACAGCCTCTAAGATAGACGGTTGATGTTCTCCAAGAGTGCCTTCGACCCGTTCAAGACTGGCGATCGCTTTCGCCACATCTTCACGAGCTAGCGCATGCCGTGTCTTGTTCTCTTCATTCAGCTCATCAATTTTGTTGGGAAGCTCTTCAACCCGGTTGAAAACGGTCTTCGAGTCATCTCCGATACGGTCACAAGATTCGGTGATCGTCGTGCCGAGCGCGTCAAGCAACGTTTTCAACTCGTCTATAGCAGCCTTAGTGGCCATCATGGCTTCAAACTGTTCCCCTCGACTTGCTTCCAAACCAGTGAGCTTCGCGTCAGCCGCCAATTGCGAGTCGTCGAATTTCGTCATAATCTCATTGAATCTCTCGTCTAGCTTATCAGATAATTCTTTGGCAAGAGCGACGCGTGTTTCGTCATGCTTGATCCTGATTGCGGCGTCTCGTTCCTCGACTTCTAGCTTTGTTGCATCATGCTTCTCATGTGCACCATCGAAGCCTTTGGTGACAAGCTCAACCACTTCTTTAATGCTCTGAGCCGTAGCGTAAGTTGTCATGCCTTCGTGGTGGCTCTCAAGCAGCTTCCCAAGGTCAGCAAGTCCTTCCTCACTACCATCAAGCTTAGCCTTCAGCTCGTCGCGCAGATCACCCAGTAGTGCTTTGGTCTCTTCAATCTTGGCGGCGAGGCCACCATGCTCCGTTTTACGGGCCTCGAAGGCCTCAGCCGTCATCTGATTCTCAACCTCTATTTGTTCCTGAAAACCTTTGATTGTGTCCTTGATAGCAGCAACATCTTCCCGTGTTGGCAAGGTTTCGACATCAGGAAGGACGAGCTCTTCAATCTGCGTCTTAGTGTCGAGGCAGAGTGTTTCCACAGCCTGAATATCTCCTTTTGTAAGTCTGTCCTTGGGGTCTTCGTTCTCCTTGGAAGCATTGATCTTAGTTTGCAACTCCTCAACGCCTGTAGAGACCTCCTTTAGCATGACTTCGAATAGGGAAAAGTCGGCTCTTGGAATAGCCTCTGCAGCGGAAGATGAAATCAATTCTTTGATCTCTAGCAGAATCGCCTCAAGTGACTCTACATGCTCCTGTTTCGCAACGCTTTCAGGGTCGAGCTCCTCAAGTCGTGCCTTTGCATTTCGAAGTAGATTCTCAATTGCCTCAGTGTCTTCCTTTGTCGCGCCGTTCTCGTTCGACAAGGTTGTCTTGGCGGTGTTGTTAAACCCTTCGGTCACACGCTCCTGCACCTCCTTAATGGTAGTGGCGAGCTCAGCGAGGTCGTCCTTGCTAACGCTACCTTCTGCGGACATATGAGGGACTGGAGCGGGATGGATTTCGTCTAATGCTTCTACCTTGATCAGTAACTGTCCTACCATGATTTTCAGGGCCTCGATTTCCGTGTGCAGCATGTTGGTCTGCTCATCCGCAACAATGACTTCTCGCCCGCGACTGTTAGTGGCATCACCATTCTCACGTTGAGTTGTTTGGAGTTTCTCAATGTCATCGCGTATGCCTGCAATACCGTCTCTGAGCGAATCGAGAGTCTCATAGGTGCTGTTCAAATCGGAGGAGCGACTCATCAATTTCTGCATGTCGGCACGGATGTGATCAACCCCATCTTGAAACGCGTCAAGAAGTTCACTTGTATTGGAAAGTATACTTTCGCTTCCAGGCTTGGGCGGGTCACGGTTGATTTCGATGCCTTCCCGCACCGCTTCAAGGATCTCATCTCTATTCAGGGACGTAGAAGAAGCCGCACCGCGTATTAAAGTGGTTGCAAGCGTCTCTCGCATGTGCTCAAGCTCTTCTTTGACCATGGCAGCTACGTTAGAATGTGTCTCACTCAAAACACTTCGATCGGCTGGCACATTCTCCTGCATCTCTCGGATCGCTTCGAGAATTTCTTCCTTGTCAGCTGAAAAGCTCCTACCGTGAGATCCATCTTGGGTTTCCCTGATAGCGTCGAGAATCTCCTCCTTACCAGCCGAGTCTCCAGACCGAACCAAGGTCTTGCTGATTGTATCTCGCAGATGCTCGAATTCTTTTTCCATCGCATCCAAAAGCTCCGGTGTATCAACAGGCCTGCTAGGATTGTGCTTTGGCAAAGTCTCGAGATCAGCTTGCATCTGATGGAAGCCATTCTTTACTGTCTCGATGATCTCATCTTTTCCTGTCACATCAGCAGCACGGTCAACGTAGCTCTCGATATCCGCTCGTAATATCTCGAGCCCGTCTTTCATAGCATCTAGGACTTGTTCTGTATCTTTGCCGTTTGCCGCCGAGTATTGTTGGAATTCGACCTTCATTTCGCTGATGAGGCCGTGCATCTGCTCGAGGACCTGCTCTCCAACCCCACCCATAGGTGTTGGAGCGCCTTCTAATCCTGCTTTGACAGCATCGAATAGGTCCTCTCGATTGAATTCAATTTCCTTTGTGACTGGGCCCTGAGTCTGCAATCCCTCCCTCACAGCATCTAGAACATCATCACGAGTGATGTCTGGTTCCCGGAAGGGTTGCGGTGGCACTACTGGATTCGGAAAGTCAAAGTTGTCGAGACATTCTCGGACCGTCATCAATATCTCTTCTCTTGTTAGGTTAGCTTCTGTGTCGATCGGTGGTGGTCTGAAGCTCTGCAGCCCTCGATTCACGGCCTCAAGAACCTCGCCATAACTAGCGCCGACCTCTCGCACATCAGGCAACTGTGGCTGGTAGGTTTTGAGGCCGTCTTTCAAGCATTCTAGTATTTCTTCCCGTTCTAGCCCGAAGTTTTGCAATTCAATCTCTGGTTTGCATTCTTCCCAGGCTTCTCGAACGGCCACCAAGATCTCTTCTTTTTGGAGACCATTCGGTGGTTGGGGTTCATCGTGTCGCAGAGGATATTCTGCAAGCGCTGCCTTGACGGCCATGTACATTTCCTGGGGATCGACGGCTGATTTCACAGTTCCAGAGGAGGCTCTACGATTCTCACGCACGATCTGTTCCATCTGCTCTCTGAGGTCGCTTAACCCGCTGTCAACGATTTGACCGATCTCTTTGGTGCTTGGACCTTGACCACCACTCGCCGAGTTCCTGTAAGAAGCTTCAGCCTGCTCAAGTTTTCGGGCAATTTCACGGCCCATCCCGAGAACTTCGCCACGGAGATCACGCACTAGGCCCTTGACTTCGTTGGTAAGCCCACCGCCTTCGGCGACAGAGTTCTTCACTCTCTTGAGAAGATTCATCATCTCTTCATTGACGAATTCGGTGGGCTTGCCCAAGTTCTTGCTTGATGTGTCTGTTCGGGAGCTTAAGTCTCGAGCTGCTTTTGCAAGCTGTCCGGATTGTGGAGCGGCATTCTCTTCGGAGGCTCTTACTAGAGCTTGACTGCCCTGATTCGCCTTCAAAAAATGAAAGATCTCGTCTAACTTCTTTGAAAGTGTAGGATCGTATTTGCTATTGACAGATTGTGCCTTCACATTGGTCAGAGCACTCAGAATTTCGTCCTGTCCTTCTCTTGTTCCCATTTCACGTAAGACTTTCTCTAACAGGGCAATACTAGCTGCGCCATCGGAAGACACAATAGATGGCGACGCGGTCATGTCACGCTCAAGTGCAGCTGGAAAGCTCGTTGGGCTCGGGATACGAGGTAACGAAAACCCATTCTTTCGGTTGGTCGGAGTAGCATAAGGTTTGTTGTCAAGGAGATATGAATTCAGATTTGGAGCAGACCGTGAAGATTCTGTCTGCGGTTTTTCAAGGAATTTTGTCGTAATATTTGACACAAGATCCTTGATAGACTTGCGGATATCTTCATCTCTTGCATTTGTCGCATCTTTTAGGCTCACGAGATCTGTCGCATTGTCCTTACTACGGCGACTGAGCTGGGCCATCTCTCGCTGGAGGTTGGTCGCGATTGTCGTCAAGCTCAAGATCTGCGAGGATAAAGCGTCAAAGGTCTGCGGCGAACGAGTCAAAGCAGTAGATGAATTTGTAATGTTCGCCAGCGGCGTATCTCGGTCGCGCATATTTTGAAGCGCAAGCATCGTCGCGGACGGAGGTGGAGTATTTTCGCCTAAAATGGGTTTGTTGAGGTAGTTGCTGGTCGGACGTCTCGTGGGCGTGTCTCTTCCTGATGGGATGGGAGTATGTTCTCGATCATCTTCAGTGGGACTTCTGGTGGGTGACCTGCTCTTCTCTTCACGGAGGTCTGATAGTTTCGGCGGATTACCACTGAGACTCTTTTCTGGCGATCGTCGCTCCAAAGTACTGCTAAGATCCCGGACATTGCCATTCTTCAGCGATTGCATGCGCTTATGATGGCCCTTGATCAACGACTTCTCAGGTGAAGAGGGAACCGACATAGAGTTGGTGGTATAGCTGGTTGCGGCAGTCTCACGAGCTCTGCTTGTGATTAGCGCAGCAGCCTCTTCGATACGTGTGGACGTATTTGGACGAGTCACTGGACTACTAGAAGTCGGATTAAGTGGCAAGGGAGGGGGAGCTCGATCTGGGTCTGAGCTATCCCACCTAGATTTGGGAAGCAGGAGCGTCAGTTTACGCCTCATCCCTTATCCTTATCCATCGCATGGAAGGTACTAAAGAGGCACTCACATGGGAATAGAGCCTCGACCTGAATCGGCGGAGAAAGAATGTTGGTGCTTCAGCACGAGCGAATCCCGATCCCGCGAGCTCTCGCGCTCATGCGCAGGCATCTCGTCTTCGATTGTTCAGGTCGATGAGGAATGCTTCGAAGAATGTAACGTACGCTTTTACACGACGTTATTGCTTCTCATTGTGGCTTTATTCGCTACACCACTATTTCAGATGAGCTCAGACTTGACGCATCAAATCGTTGAAATCTCAATTGCAATCTGGTGCAGCGAAAACGGTACAAAATTTGGGCAGTGGCACCGATAATAGCATAAATTTGGGTGAGGCTACCGAAGCTTTCTGGTCTCCACAGCTGGTAGAGCGGGAATCGGGAGCATGTAAACAAACATACGCCAAGAGTTGTGTACCAATTTGGTCTAGCTCATATAGCCCTAAGCGAACTAGTCAGATCATTTGCTGTCACGTGCGGCTTCCGCACAAAACCTCGAATTCGATGTTTTTCAATTCATTCACAACAGCACACTTACCAACGCAGGCAGCATGAAGTGTAAGTCGCCAGGAAACCTGTCTCAGCAGAACCAAACAACTCATCTCTCTTATTATAGTTCTAAAGGTTGGGCGCGTGGCCATCATAACGAGGGGAAGATTTGCTGGGAGAAAGGTAATCCTGAATTTATTCATTTCCTAATCACTCTGAGCATCTATGGGTGAGAGCATCGTTCTCTATGGAAAGCTAACACGAAGCCCTTAAATTAGGTTGTAATTATTCAGCCCATCGACCAAGGCACAAAATCTCACCCCTTCCCGTACGCGCTTGTCGCCGGCATTGAACGATATCCATCAAAAGTCACCCGAAGAATGTCCAAGAAGAGAGTGGAGAAGCGAAGCAAGGTCAAGCCATTCATTAAAATGATCAACTACAACCACCTCATGCCCACACGATACACACTTGAACTGGAGGGTTTGAAGGGGGTGGTGAGCAATGACACATTCAAGGAGGTTAGTCAGAGGGAAGACGCCAAAAAGACGGTGAAGAAGGCTTTGGAAGAGCGATATTTGAGTGGCAAGAACAGATGGTTCTTCACGCCATTGAGATTCTAGATACATGAAGCGTGGATGCGAGCAGCGAGGTAGCTAGTAAGGGTAGGGCAAAGTTCCAACAAATATTCCAACAGTCCATTGCAACAACCTCAATGACAGAAGTTTCTTCGCGGATGCTTGACCCCGAGGACTAGAAATGCAATGGATTAAGGGAATTTCTGCGCATCTCATGGTGGATAGCAGACGGACCCTACTTCCAGCTATAGGTGAACCCAAGACCTAAGAGCTCTATTTGTGCATGTTCCTATCGTTGCGGCATATGTGTTCTTTGCTCCTCCAATGCCCCAGCACAAATTGCTATTAGCATTTGCAGGATACTGATTTGCAAGTGATCATTTGCTCAGGCACTACGCCTTCATATTTCGTTATCTCAGATCTTCGTTCTCAACACTGTCTAGGAAACATGTTTGCCAAGGCAACCGGCTCAAATACCACGCAGGTAAGCTACACCAGACGTTCAATTCAGAGGCGCGAAGGGACAAGGCGCTAGCTGGAGCACGGGATGTTCTTGCTTTGACCTATAGACGATTTCTCCCTCTTCCTGTAATTGACGGAGATGGAATGATTGCGCCTATATGAAAGATCGGGCTTGCCACAATTCAATGAGTAAATGAAAGACTACGCAAGAAGTACAAGA
Source organism: Pyrenula massariospora (assembly GCA_021030905.1). Classification (NCBI taxonomy): domain Eukaryota; kingdom Fungi; phylum Ascomycota; class Eurotiomycetes; order Pyrenulales; family Pyrenulaceae; genus Pyrenula; species Pyrenula massariospora. The sequence goes on from JAGFMI010000001.1 coordinate 1,258,100, forward strand.
CTTGTGGAAAGTTAGCAGCACGCACATAAATGAAGGAGTCTGTCCACTGATTAAGAGCTCCTTAAATTTCCCAATGCAAGCTTTCACGTGTATAGGCCCCCGAAATCAAGGTAGACCACAATGAACAGAGCCTAGGAGCTCAGAAACAAAGCTTTCTAGACATGCAAGCCCTGCAACACCAACCTCAGAGAGTTTCATTGTCCAATCATTGCTATGCGAGCCGTAGATAACACGATAACGCCTGACGTGGGGGAGTCTGCTAGGGTGTGCGGGAGCACGGCCCTGCTTGAATTGGAGGGTCAATTTTTGTTGCCATGAAGTGCGACATTTCATCATCAGCCTCAACAACTTAAAATGATAGTGGATGGATCGTGTGTCACACAGCAGCATGTCGACAGCGTGAAGCAAAGCGAGCTACAGGCGTTTGGTGAGCCCGTGGTTCTGGAGAGCCAGACGCGAGTGGTTTTGGGCGTTCGGAGGATAGTGGAGACAACTGTAGCGTTCATTGGCTGGAAGAGCGCCCAGTGGAGCCGGAAGCATGCGGCGATCGCGCCTTCCACATCTTTCACATGCTCAAAGCTTCGCGTCATTGGGCTTGGCAGCGTCTTGCGGCAGCGATCAATGGACTTTGAAGAGCTCCCGAAAAGCCTCCTACTGAAGGAGGCGATCCGTTCACGCTTCTGCGACCCTGATCCAAAGTTTCCACTCTTCAGGTTTGACAACGGCGATACCACTTCTGCTGTGATCCGAGGTCCATCACCTCCCCGAGCTAGAATTATTCCCTGGTGGCACCCGCAAACTTGTCACCCACTTCAGGTAAGCACCTTCACATGTTTGCGCCTTCCACCCATTGGCGCCTTCTTCACCTTCATTTCCTCGACCACCTTTTTCATCTTTCGTCTCCCACAAAAACTTCGCCAGCTGTCCTCCAGGAACTTTTCTCAAGACCCTGTCCACTCCCTCACACAACATTCCAACCGCAGTACGTATAAGCCTTTGGTCGCACGGACTTGCAAATCTCTTTGACAACATTCGCATCATCTTAAGCAGTGTTGATTGACGCCTACTGACAGCTGTTCAGCTCTAGAACATTGAGCATATGCCACACCGTGATAATCACGATATGGGTGAAACCGTTGTCAATGGAGAGCTCAGCTCCAAAACCCTCGAGGTGAGTGTGAAGTTTCTATTAAAGTTGTTGCATTTGCTGTAAATTTGGCACCCTCTTGGCTCTTCCCCCAAGACAGCCGGTATTGATGTTCTAAAAATTCGACTCGGCAGCATCTCACATCCTATCCTGTTGTGTCCGACGGCATCTCAACCTTCAAGAACAACCCGTACGGTAGAAGATCCATCGACCTGGGCACAAACGGGTATGAAAAATTTGTCAAGCCTGTGACGCCTTACCTAAGCCGACCATACTCCATTGTCGCACCTTATGTGGCCAAAGTCGACTCTCTTGGGGATGCCGGCCTCTCGAAAATCGACGGCAAGGTCCCTCTTGTCAAAGAAGATACCAAGAAGGTCCAGGAAACCCTCTACAACTATGCACACCTACCTCTGGACAAGGTCTTTGAAGGGAGGGACTATCTATTCAGCAAGTACGGCGACGAATACAAGAAATGTGGCGGAGAAGGATACGTCACTACAGTCAAGGCACTCATCTCAACCGGTATCTTGGTGGGGTCTGATGTCGTGGAACAGCTAAGCATCTGGTACAGTGGCAAGAAGGAACAGGTCAAGGAGGTCGCAAAGGAGAAGACGGGACACTGATTGCCGGCGACTGATGGGGTGGTCAAGCACGGCGTCTTGGGAAATCTGTTGCGAGCATCGGACATCTTGTGCCTTTCGGATGTATTAATGTCTGGGATGCGGCTACTTGAATGCGTTGCTATGAGCTTGAGCGGTGGCAATTGTCCAGCGGAGCACTACGTTGACGGCCGAAATCGCAGGAGGTCTGGTGTTTACCAAATCTGATCCTTTCAATTTGTGCCATAGCGGATTTCCTTTAGCAACAGCATAGATATTCTCCTTCTCTCACCATAGATATATCGCTTCTCTAAATCAAACCCGTTCTCCATTAATGTTTTCTCAATTTGTACACCTTGTAAACCTTATATAGAGTGTCTTAAGCAATCTAGCCGACCTAGAAGATCGAAGCGTCAAAAAAGGGAGTGAGAAGGTTGACACATCAGCAATGGTGACGTCCGTAGGAATGTTATCTCGGGGAATGCAACCGTCGTGAAGCCAGAATAGCATGAAATCCTCAGCATCAAAGAATAAGACGACCAAATGAAGCCTCATCTAGTCAGTAGACGGGTTCCACAACCCTCTGTCTGGGATTCCTGCGTAAAGGTACTCATCTTGTAAAGAGCAAAGGCAATCCGTCATCGTCACCGAGATTGCGTGTTCGATGTGAACATGTTCCGGGAAAACGGCTGCCTGTTGGTGTATGGACTTTTGTAAGAAAAAAACTAATATTCATGAGAGAAAAAAAGCTGTGTGTGAGAAAAAGACAAAAAATATTAAAAAAATGTTGTCGTTGATTTTCAGCGGCATTCATAGCTTTAAGGAGGCAAAGAAACGAATGAAGGGTTGTGAACTCGATATGCTTCAGGTTTGAACGTGCAAACCTCGAAGTGCACTGTATGCACAGCAGACGACCAAGAGGATCGAGCACGCGCACGCATGGGCACATTCTATCCGCGAACATCTCGCTGTCTACTCGGCCGTGAGGTCTGGTGGGCTGACTGACATTGTTACGACATCAGCCGGAAGGTCATTTCAACTCGATACCATCTATAGCGCCCGATGCATATGGAAGTTCAGCGCGAACGTCTTTCAGCGCGGCACTGTTCGATCTATTGATTCGTGGCTGGTCGATCAGTGCAGGCAGCTGAGGGGAGGTGTCAGGTAAGGCGTTCTGGCGGCAACGACGGCATGAGGGAAGGGAGGGTAAGGGGCTGTGGGATGGAGATGCAGAAGCGTGAGAGATGGGAGGGAGGGACAAGATGATCCGGATCGGCATTCTTCGGGTATCGGTGATGAGATTTTCGTGTAGGTTTTGCTCATCAGGGTATCGCAGAGATGAGAGCATCGTAGCAGAAACACATTGGAAAGGGATCAATCTGGCAGATTGTAGAATGTTGAGAGTTTCTAGACGTTGTTAAGGTCAAGGTCATTCAAGCATAGCACTACGTCTCGGACGAGACCACCAATTGACAATTAGCAGGAACAAACTCTTGCAGCTCCAACCTGGTCTGGCAGGGTCTCATTAGAAATTGCTAGATGATGAATAAGAAATTTCTAAGAATTTGGTGCACACAAAATGCATAAAGTAACAAGCCAATTCCATAACAGCTGAAGGGAATCTGCAGCTACACACCACGTGGAGGTTGCTGAGACGGTCTTCTGATCATCGTAGATTATAATACGCACTCGCGCCAAATCCGTCAGGTAATAGTGCGGAAGCAGGCTGAGTATGGAAAAAACCTGCACATCTCAACTCGAACACTCTTTGCAGTTTCTTTCAAAAGGAAAATTATCGCATACGGGTATTAGGAGACGCAAATGGTCTATCCCTCTTCCTCAAGCAACTAGATTGAAAGTAAAGAAGAGACGCAATTGGATGGCTCGAGAATGGCGGATCGCTCTCGCCTTCTATTCTTGAAATGAGGGATTTCCGATTTCTGATAGAGGCAATCAATTCGAGGCGCGGAGACGCTAGTTAAACAACGCAAGGGATGAAGGTGCAGAGTGCGAAAGTGTGGTGGAGCCGTAGAGGATTGGGTTCATGTCAATCGGTGGCTCAGCCTTACATGCCAAGAGAGAATACGGGCGAGGCAGACAAGATCGTTGGTGGATTTTGAGGCTGTGATCCGTGCGAGACTTTCATCCCGCTCGTTGCCGAAAAGGTAGCGAAGATGGAAACTGGGAGATACCATCAGTAAAGCATCAGACCCTCGTCTTAAGACCGCGAGTTGACAAATGAGGATGTCGTGGGACATGAGATCGGTGGTGGTTGTGGTGAAAAAGGCCGCACCCACCATTGACAGGCCCAGGGAGCTAAGCTTTTGCTAGGCGGATAGCGGCACCGTAGCCGGAGGGAGCGCATTCGCTAGACGACGTGCACAGCCTTCGCCCGCTTCCATCATCTGACAAGAGGTCGTTCGCTGGATCGAATAAGGAGCTCCTAAGTGTCGTACGAGCGTATCAGACGCCCGCCCTTCGGGGAATGTGTCTGCCTCGGAACAGCAGCCGGCACAGTCGTCGTTGATGAGTTTCTTGATAGGGCTTGGCGGCGTGAGAAGAGGGGTACGCCCACAGCGGTGCTTCTTTACTGCTTGGAGCCAAGCGTGGCCTCCCCGGCCGATGGATTGCGTTGCGATCACTGCCCCTAGCGCTGCCTCCCCAGACGATCTACTTATCCTCATCGCTTGTACCCTTCCCTCACCTCGACCCTACAAAAGACGGAGCACGTCACCATTTCTGCTACACCTCCCGTTTCGCCTTTATATTTTCCCAGACACGCCCACAAACCTACTCCAGCTTCATATCGCTTCTCTCTTCGTCTTTTATAATTTGGTGGTCGCCTTACATTGACCACCTCATTGATTGACTGACCCACCTCTTGGCCATCTAACCAGCTTTCGGCCCTCCACTTTTCACAGCAACCGCAATTCAAGCTGTCGGCGCGCCGTCTTCTCGATCAAAACTCAATAGTCACTATGGACTCGACGGCAAACAGCTCTGACACAGGCAAAGCTGCTATCAACAATACTGGTTTCCGTCCACAAAATGGGGGTGTGGTCCAGGTCCAGCCTCCAAGGCGAGAAGATCTCCAACCTTCTTATGCGCAAACCCTTCAAGGCGATGAAGAAACCGTACACGGCTGGTATGGATCAATGAGTATGTACATCATGTAAACCACTCAGAGGTAGCTCCGCTGACATTCGAAAAGTCAACTCACTGGGCAGCTGCGTTGGTTTCTTGGGCGCCATTCCCTGCTGTGTTGTATGCCCCAACCCATACAAACCAGTCAGTCAAGGAAACGTCGGTCTAGTCACCAAGTTTGGTCGCTTCTCTCGTGCAGTTGACCCAGGCCTGGTCAAGATCAATCCCCTTTCAGAGCGCCTCATTCAAGTCGACGTGAAGATCCAGATTGTGGAAGTACCGCGTCAAGTTTGCATGACCAAGGACAACGTCACACTCAATCTTACCTCCGTCATCTACTACCACATCACTTCTCCACACAAGGCCGCCTTCGGAATTTCCAACATCCGTCAGGCACTTGTGGAGAGGACGCAAACCACGCTCCGTCACGTCGTTGGCGCCCGTGTCCTACAAGACGTCATTGAGCGCCGAGAGGAAATCGCGCAATCCATTGGAGAAATCATCGAAGATGTTGCCGGCGGTTGGGGTGTCCAGGTCGAATCCATGCTCATCAAGGACATCATCTTCAGCAACGACCTACAAGACTCGCTCTCCATGGCTGCACAGAGCAAGCGGATTGGTGAGAGCAAGGTTATTGCCGCGCGGGCTGAAGTCGAGTCTGCCAAGTTGATGAGGCAAGCTGCCGATATCCTGAGCAGCGCGCCGGCCATGCAGATCCGGTATCTCGAGGCTATGCAAGCCATGGCCAAGTCTGCTAATAGCAAGGTCATCTTCCTTCCGGCGACGAATCAGACAGTCCAGTCGCAGATGTCGATGGCAGAGAACGCTGGTGAAGGTCCAAGCAAGTACGGCGGTGGTCAGGCTTTTGACAAGGATAGCAACGATGGATTTCAGCAAGCTATGAACGCCAGGGTGGTTGAGAATATCTGAAATGTTCATTGAAAGGGGGAACGAGGTTTATTCGGGCTGTATTACCATCATCTGTGCTTGCTTTGGTCTCATGCGTCACGCTCTGAGGCTGCGGGTCACCGAATGGCTTTTCTATGATACCCTTTTGTGTCTCATCATGGTTTCTCGGTAGCGCTTGCAAAAATGAAATTGAGATCAGTTATTTCTTCAATGTGTCTCCAACTTGTGAATGCCACAGAACCGCGTGCTTCCCACCTTTCTTCGCAACAAACCCCACTAGATACTTGCTTTTAATCGGCGCCACAAACACCCCTGCTGTTCGTTCTTCGTATCAGCGGATTACCCACCGAAGGATCTGTCCCTCTCAGCCATGCCCACCGCAACGCCCCGCCCAGGCAGCCACGCAAAAAAGCCAGGTAGGTCAACGCGAAAGGGCCACCCGGCCTGGAGCGGAACCCACAACTTCGAATTAGATTGCGCTCCGCCAGCCCTGGACTTTTCGGATTGGACATCCTCAGAGGATTTTCCCACGCTAAAAGTTGCCCAGGCCCAAGCCCTCTTTTTTTTCATAGGTGCATGAGTGTCCGCACGCAATGGGTTTTTGCCCAGATCCCCCTCCCCCAGATTGAGTCGAGAGGGATTGCAATTGGATGTATTGATTTCTGGGGTTTTACGCGTTGGGAGATGCCTCTTTTTTCTGTTTGATGGTCAACTTGCAAGCTGCGTGGATGCGGCTAGCGCGCCTCCCATTTTGGCTTTGGAGGGTTTTTTCCCCGGATTCTCGTCGCTGGGGACGTGACACAAGGGTTTCTTTGCCCGACGTCGCACCGCCGCGTAGGGACGTGCGTACGTGCGTGCGGTTCTTTCAGGGCACAGATGGCATCTCCTACTTACGCACCCTTTGTTTATCTGGCTTAGATTTAAAGGGTTAGGAAAGGTAAGCAAAGCCTTACAAGGCTTCGCTTCGTCAGGTGACCTTTTTCCCAACCCGGCTGAGATGGGTATGACGTGTGGGAAGAACAAACCCGTTCATTCGCACGGAATGTTCATGCGGGTCAGCCTCTACACGCGAAAATCGGGCCCCACGTCATAAGGCAAAACAGGTAAATTGTTGATATTTCTAGGCTGGCCAGAGTGATTTCAAGTGTAGAGGAGGTTATAATAGGTAGGCGCAAGACACTTGCCGGTCGACCGACGTAAGGGGGCATTTACCTCCAAACATTATTTCAGATCAACCACCTTACCTTTCTGGATGAATTTGTCCTCCTAGAAGCATATTCACAGAGCAGGGACACGAGTATTTTTATGTACCGAATTCAATCCGTCCCTCTCACCTTCCGCATAGCCCATTGTATCGCCAGAGCCTTTCGTCAGTTTACTTTCCGCCCTTCGCTCCTCTCGAACGCACCAACAAACCAAAATCAACCACCATGGCCAGCATCTTCACCGCCCTCAAAGACTTCTTCGCCTCGATATTCGAAATCTTCGGCGCCCTCCTCAGCAACGCCGCGGCGCTGATCTCCAACGCCGTCCACGCCGTCTTCAGCCTCGTCGCCTCCGTCTTCTCCGCCATCGGCAATTTCCTGGTCGGAATCGGTCATTTGCTCAAGGACTTTTTGGGCTTTGTTTTGGGTGAGTCCAAAATGACCCCTCTTTTGCCCAGCGAATTGGGCTAATTCAATGTGTGCCTTAGCCAATATTGTCGTTATCGGGATGCTTATCGCCGGTGTGGTCGGATTCGCGGTGTATCAGCAGCGGCAGGGGAAGCCCATCGCTGGGAAGAAGAAGGCTTGAGTGGAAGGGAAGGAGTGGGATAACAGGGAAAATGAAAAAGGTCTCTAGGTGTAATACAGGACAAGGCGTATGATGGTGGAAATTGGCTTCCAGATACCCACGGGACCTGATGCAGTGACGTACGAGTTGCAACCGTGTCTTCCTTTACAACGAGCAGTAGGGTGGATCTCCGGACGCTCCTGGATGTTGTTTTGACATTTTATGTAGTTTTGATATGTAGGCAATCGCCGAGATTAAGCTCGTATGTTGGAAAATCTCGTGGTCCTCCGTAATTGCTGGGGTTGGATGAGATTCGGCTTCACAGGAATGATCGTTGTCGTCGTCACGCCGCTCACGGGGATGTGCCTTGAATTCGTCATCGTATGCTCGATTTCTTCTCTATCAGCCACATCGTAACTAGTCCTTGCGAGATTGAGTTCCTAGAGTGCGGATAATCCTTCTTCAAGTTCCAAAGCAGGATTTAGCTTAGGCTAGTTTGCTCTGTCTGTGAGCCCAGTGCCAGTGTTTGCGGCATGAGCGAAAAAGGACACATGGCGGAAAAGTATAAAAAGGTAATTCTTCAGATCGTAGAAGCTGCTGTGTGACTGTAACGCCTACCTCCGTAACGAATGGTCGGCATACCTCGTAAGACCTGGCTATATCAATGCTTTGAAAGGCGATGCAAAGCATCGAAGGAACGGAGGAGTGGAGCAAGCAGCCTTGTCATTGCGCAAGCGATACTCATTACGGATGTCTAGATCCTGAGTATTTCATCTTGCTGCCTGGATCTCATCGTCTCCTGTACTTGCTTGTATCTGCGTCTTGGGCATCAAATCAGAACTACCTTCTGCTTGAGGCTTGTATGCCTTGGTTGATCTCGCCTCAGCTCTTTCAATATCGCCGCTAATCTGTTCAGTGCTGGTCCGTTCAGCATGTTTGCTATCCGTATCGGCACTTAAAGGACCATCATTGTCTCGGCCTTTTCCTACAGCAGAGGTATGTTCGGCCAACGAGATCTCGCCGTCGCTTGTCGATGTCGCATTATGCTTTCGCATTTTGACCCACACCATGATTCCTATGATCGATGATAATAGGAATGTGGTTACAATGCCCATAACGATTTTGCCTGGATTGCCGAGGAATTGATCATCGATCTCGTGAATAGACCAGGGATAACAGTCTGACTTTACGATAATATATGTTCCGAGACCTATGTAGAGGAACGGTACTAGAACCGAGACATACTTTTCAGCCAGTTGCAGAACATGCTTCTGCTTCATAACAAGAAAGGCGATAAAGCACCAAACACCAATGAGAATGTAGTAGACCACGACGTAGACCGCGATTTCTGCGCCTTTGGCTTGGGAGAAGAGAGGTATATAAGTGCCGATGTTGTCGCCTCCATTCATAATCGTGATGATGGAAACTTTGAGAACTGATTTCGCATTGGCCATCCGGGAGGATTCTGCTGATTGCTCCTCGGTGTTGTCCTTCTTCGGGAAGAGCAGGGCAAAGAGTTTCCAAATGCCGAGTAGGATGGGAAGTATGCCCAAGAAGCCAATTGGTTCAGATGGAAGTACAACCGCAACACCAAACCCAATCAAGCTGATTGTGACAATCACGGTGAAGCCGATGTATTGGCCAAGAGTGATCTTGAGTGGAGTCAGATTGTTGGAGGTCGAGGACTCGGCGAAGAAGGTGACGAGGACGAATGCATCGTCGATATTGGTGATGGCGAATGTGAGGCATGCTGTCCCAATACTTTTGCCAAAATGCATAATTGTGGCGTTCGATTCAGGAGAGTGAGACTTTTATGCGTGGGAATTTTGATTATCGGAGGAGTCAAACGTTGAATCGGAAGACCCAAAGCTTATCGTTTAGCGTAGATTGTCCCACAGGGGATCAATATATTGGAAAGAAGTGTAGGCTGCCCGCGGAGGTACTACCTACGTCTCTATCGAGTAGGATCCTCAAAGACCGTCCGTAAATATTCTTTAGCGAATGCTCGACTAAGGTAGATATGCGGAAAACTTGGCGACCCGCGCTGATACAAAAATGCGGGCAGCCCCTGGTCGCACCATCCCAATTGCCTCCTGTAGCTCTTTTATATATAGTGGCTTGAAGACTTAATAGTGTTCGAATCTCTCGAGACCAGTAATTTGCTTGTGACGTTTTCGACAGGTATCGCTGAATCTACCCAATTGGCTGGGTAAGGAATATCATCTGGGATATTGGGTACCTTTTTTGATCCACAGCTGTCCCGATGCGATGCTCTTCGGTAGGAAGGTTCTTCTGCTGATTTTGCTTTTTGGGAGGTACCTAGCTTTGAAGTGCACAGAATGCCAAGCAATACCATGGCAAGCTAATCCTCGGGATAGCCGCTGGGCCTTAATTCTCTCAATATCGTAACAATTATTTTCATTTTAACTACGACTTTATAAATCATTATTGCCTACAGTACTGTTCCAGAGTACCACTATACCCGATCGAGATTTATCATGACAACATTTTTTGTACTACGTCCCAAGCCTGTTAAGTTTTAGCAGCCTTCACTGCCCCATTGCATTCTACATACACGTACAGCTTTAACAACGGGCTCGTTCGACAAACTTTGAAATATATACAATTAATAATCAACATCACCAAAGACCTACTAGAAATTAATAGGCCTGGGACGTAGTAGTGCCAAGAACTGGCAATATTTATGAGATGCCTTAATGCCTGAGGCTTTCTTCCTTTATCTTAGAGCACTGTCCCGTACCTTTACGTTCTTCATCCAACTCTTTCTTCAATTCGCCATGCGGACTCCGAAGCATCTACAGAAGCCTAATTATAAGCGCAAGCACCTTGACCAGCCCGCAGCCACACAGTCTCAACAGCCGCCCGCCACTGAGCGCACCGTCTTCCTCGAAGACAAAGTTTCAGTGTGGGGGTGGCCGTCGTGGGGCGGGTTAGTGGTCCTCGAGCACGCGACGGCTCTGGACTTCGACTTTCTGCGCCTGGACTCTGTCCACCCCCCAATGAGCCGCGACCCCGTTCAAGATGCTGAGGACAAGCTGTGCCAGGGACTGCTGCTACTCGGCGCAAAATGGTTTGATAGCCGTGAGCGATACGGCTTTGTAGCTAATGTCGCTGCGGACGGGGAGCCAGAAATTCAGGCCATAGAGGCCGGGGAGGAGCCGGCACCGACCACCATGGAGAGACGGTGGGTAAGCGTTGGAATTCTAGATGGGCCGCAAGGAGGGTTTTGGGTCGCGGAGTACGATACAGTTATGTATGGCATGCAAGAGAAGCATAATCTTGTCCCTCCTGGTGCTTCAAATGTGTTACTGGCAAAGACAATGGACGAGAAGTGTGAGATTTTGAGGGGCATGGGTGCCAAATTTTACGCGAGCCTGGACCAATATAACGGTGCAGCATGCCTAAACGCATGGAAGGAGAAGACTAAGGGTGAATTTGGGCCACTGTTCTAGATCCGTTAAGCGTGGCAAGGCGTGTCGCTTCTGGGAGAGAGATTTCGTCAGCGAGGATGATCGAGGGTCAAATCATCTGAGCCACTAAAGGATGAGGGCTTCGCCAACACCCTAACAGGCGTTCAGCCTCCAGAAATCTGTAAGCTCATGTAAGGTACCTTTCGTTTATCTTTCATTCCCCCAGCTACATTGAAGTCGTTCTATCCACCGTGACTGGACTAATCGAAAATTTCTAAGCATGTTACCGGTGAAGTGCGCAACCCTAACGAGGAGCCTTCCGACTATCTAGGTAAACCTATCATTGATGATACCACCAGGCGGCAAGGATCCGGCCTATCAGTAAGCTTCTTCGTCCAAGCCTTATTTTGCATCACATAAAGCTCTCATATGTTTACTACCTGGGAAAAAGCTTTCAGCTAGAGTGATAACGCGAGGCCGCAGTTATGCTGCTTGCTGAGATCTGCGGTACAAACGATGACCGCTATTCAAGGCACCGGTGATCGCTGACTATTGAAAATTTATCGCAAAAGGTTCGTCTCCCTGTCTCCTCGGGAAATGACACTTCGATACGAAGGTCGCTCTTGGAATTCTCTGCAAAGTTTCAGGTGTGCTGACACGTTTCCCACAGCCATCGATCTATAGCTAAGATGGAAGATAAGCGTCAAGCTCAACACCGAGCCAGTATTTTCGGCCTAGGGCATCATTTACGGAGATACGTTGAAAACTCCTTCAAATAACGACGAGGTACTGAAGGTATTCCAACAAGAATGGGGGAGAAGACAGGCTGAGCTGGACGCTTACGAGGCGGTAAATCTATCACGTCGAAGCCTGCGAGTTGGTAATGGGACCATGAGTGTCTGAGTCGTATTTTGGAGGTGGCAAGAAGTGTTGCATGTGTGCCTGTAGAAGGCGGCTACTGCACTGATCTAAATTGTCTGATCAGGACCTCAATTGCCTTTTCAAGCTTCGGCGTGGACTTTTTTCTCCGTGTCTAAGGGATTTTTGACGGTGAGGATCCTGACCGTGCTCCTACGAACTCGTTCCTCCCATGTGATTTGGATATTGCCAGTATCAAGGTATCGGTCTATTCTTATCCTTGCCGGTATGACTACTGAACACAGCCCCTCTTTTTGAGTACCACCAACGTCCAGAGTTTGCAAGCCTCTCGTGGTAGTGTACGATGCAGTAAAGGGCTACTCTGTCGTACTTCTAGAAACGAGGTGAAGATGGGATCCTGAAATATGAGACCTCGGTGCTGCACCGTACAGCACAGGGCTAGATCGGTAACCTTGAATCGCTCTATACCACTATTAGCCTCTCAATTTACACCATCTCTCTACACTCTCCCGTTCAAGAGAAGAAGATAGTTCCGTCCAGACTCGTCCGACATTCAGCCCTTTCCCTCCTCCAACATCTCCTCATGCATGCCCTTGCTTGCACGGATTATCATCCCTGGCGCCTGCATTCGTGGCGAGCAAACCGCCTTGAGGTGAGGTCGCAGCAAGCAAGACAAAACAAAACAGTTCGGGCCCCAAGATTGAAACGAAGTTGGTCTTCCTCCTTCCTGTCGTGGTAATACACGGCTTATCCCGGAGCTAGACCTGACTGCGACAGTGTAGGGCGTGGCTGTGGCGTAGTTTAGGTTTAGCCAGCCGTCTTGGCGTTTGTTGGTGCCAATGTTCATCTCATCGCACGAAGTAAAAGCCAGATACGATCATACGGACACGTAATTAGCGGGCCGAGTGGTCGGTGGGGCCCTTTTCGGCGCCTCATTCCTAAGGTAATGGGCGTTGACTTTCTTCTTTTCGAAGTGTTTTACGAGATCGGCTAGGGTCCGTCGGGGAATAGAGTTGGCCCACTTGGTGACAACCCAGTGTGATCTCGACACGAACTTCCTCAAGTACTCCAGCAGATCTGAGAGCTACGACGGCTCCACTAAAATAGAGCAATGGCAGCCCTTTTATCGAAAGCTTACTTCTTACATTGTCTCTAATGTGAGTATATACAGTACAACGAAATGCACCAACATCGAACTCATCTAACCAGCCCTCCAGGGGTCTCATGCCATTACAATTCACACTGTTCATCTCCTCTCGCCTTCATCCTCTCCAACAGCCCTAGTGTCGCCCTCTCAACCACCTCTACAGCGTTGGGACCTCCGCTCAGCATTTTGGTCACCTTCGATAGTCCCGAGATCGCGCCCTTGTATTTCCCATACGCACCTTGGGCAGTGATTTTGTCGAAAGCCTGGTGTAATTTACTGACGTCCCAGCCATCAATGTCGTACAGACTGATTTCGGGAACCCGCTCTCCAATCCCCAGCTCGCGGATCTTATCCGCAAAGACCAGTCCATCGGCGCCCTGACGGTTGGGCCCAACGTTGGGATCGATGGGCATGCCAACCTGCGGGACGCCGGCGACGATGGCATCGCTGACAGATCCCGCGCCGCAGTGGTGAAGCACGAGCTGTAGGTCCGCCCACAGGGAGATGTAGCTGTTCTCTCCAAACCACACATGATACACGCGCCCATCATTCGTGATAGGCGGATCTGGAGTCCCGTCCGGTTTCGCTGCATTGTGGAAGAGGATGAAATTCCAATTGTTCACGTCCTTGACTTTCTGGTCGACGAAATTTTTGAGGGGCGCAATGGCTTGGTCGATAGGGGCCTCCGCGTCACGGTGTAGACCGCCAATGCCGAGGTACATGATGTTTCTTTTATCGTTTTTGGATTTTGAGATGAAGTCTGCGACTCCGGGGTTGATTGATTGTTTGAGGATAGACTGGGTTTCGTATTTGCCGACGAGGACTTGGCCTGTTACGCCCGGATCGGGGGAGCCCCAGAGTTCTGGCTGCTGACCGATCAAGGTGAATCGATTTGGAGCAATCTCGTACTCGGGCCACAGTGGCCAACCCTCGATGCCCGTCGGATCGACGAAGAAGGATTTGATGTCGGCGACGATACATTCATCTTCTTTTAGACACTCTTCCGCCGGTGCAAAAAGTCTGTCGTAATCGTCTGCGTAGAAGCGATACACTGGGTGGCCTCTGGCAATGACCTTTGGCTTGAATTGCTTAAATCCATCTAGGACGCATGAGAGAAAGCCGTTGTCTTGGCATTTCTTGATCTCCGAGTCGAAAGCTTTTCGGATTGAATCAGGTAAATATTCTACTGCCCTGGGATCCACGGCAAGATGCACTTCATACATGTTCGGTAACTCCATGAGCTTCTTCAAGACCGTCATTGATGTACCTACATCTCCAAATGTTCCAAGGTACTCGATATAGAAGAGCGTGAGTTTAGTTGTAGATCCCTCCTCGTCATTGAGATGGTTACGTATTCGAGACTCGATCTCCGAGAGAGGAGTATCTGGGGAAGCAACAAGACTATTTTTGTATTCGGAAAAGAATTTGGTCACATCATAAACCTGTTGATCCGCTGGTATCCTGTTTCCAGGCGCTCGGATGTTAAGACTGGTTGGAAGCGCAGAGATAAAGGAAATTAAGTGAGACAGAAAAAGAAATAATGAAAGACGTATCGATAGCAATCCAGATGATGAAGTACATGGCCTTACTCGGGACCAGGTTTTGGCCATGCTGATAGACAAATAGTAGAAACGTAGGAAGTCTAGACGAGCATTTTGAACGCACAAAGAAAGAAGGTAGAATGTCAAAATACTACTCTAAATGCTAGCAATCTAGAGAGTCTTGACTATTGAATTAGTAGTACTTCTTTTAGAGATTGTTTAACGATATCTTTACCGAGTGTTGGCATAACTTCATATGCTAGAAGACTTCGGAACTATGTTTGTGAGGTCCTGTTGCTGTTGTTGCGAGCAACATATCGTCGCATTACTTACGCTGATACTAATTTCCAGGATGCGAAGAAAACAATGAAGCTATGAGCCTATCAAGCTAAAGGCTATGTTGGAAAGCAAGGTCTTAAGGGCTTGAGCAAAGAAGATGCAACAAGACATATTTGGAGCCCGACAGCGTGTGGACAAGGGGGCGAATAAGAGGCTTGGAATCGGAGAGACTTGGTTTCTAAAAGTCGACTCCTTTCGCAGACCCGGCGGTCTCGTGGTTTGAAGCGAATTCTGAGATTTCGATGTTCAAGTGGACTTCAGGACGAAATCAGAAGCCATTATTCGGCGATATGGCGCTGCTCTTTGGGGAGACCACAAGCCAACATCTAGGCGAGTAGATGCGTCTGATGATGCGTTGCTATTGTACGTATGAAAGGTATGGTCGCTCTCTCGACCCTTGTTCGGCTGAGCGGTTGGGCAGAGCTTTTGTACTAGTACGATAGAGCATGCAGACAAACTGGTTGTACTGTAGGAATGTCTCAGTCGGGCATCCCTGCGTACTTGTATGTGCGTGGTCCGTGATTCAGTGATTCAAGTATACCTCAGGCCCGATTGGAGCACGAATTGGCAAGGAGGTTGATCATGGTGGTGGCATTAAGACACTCAGCGTGACCAAACGGTCTAAGGTTCACGCTAAACTCTTTTGACATAATTCAATTCTGGTCTTTGGTTCCCCAGAACGGAATGGTAGAAAGTCTACTCAAATTTGACTTGCTGAATGCAGAATACAACGTGTGAAGCCTGAGACGGCCCGAAATACAATCGGCAAAAGCCGAGTAAGAGTCTGATTTATTGGCTGGCGAATCTGAGATTAAAGAAGGCTGAGCAGGCTAACACTTCCGGGGGCCACGCGGCACAGTACAACACGAACCCCAATATTTACGTACGGTATGGATTAGCGCGCGATTTCAAGTGCTGGGATCAGAGACCGTTTGAGATAGTTGCATGGAAGAACAAGGGTTGTGATTAGCCTTTGCTGAAGAGTCCGTAACGACTCGCAGTCACACATGCAAAGAGTCAGCCAGCTTACTGTAAGCGTGAGACGACGGCGACAAGCATCGACCATAGTTGCGCTGAACCAAGACTGAACGAATAACCCGAAAGGTCTGTCATTCTGGACGTAGCATCCCTTCCTCGGATGCGAGCGAATACAAAGACTCCAGCAATGCGACTCTTCTGTGCTTACTCGTGACCTCGATTTGTCCAAACAAGAGTCAGCTAGCACAGCTAGCATCGAGTCAACGACGGCCGATTTGAAAAGCTATTGATGTTGATACAAGAAGAGCGCCGAAAGTTCCAAGGCTACTGTTGTTAGTAGAGGCAGAGCAAAGGTTGCCAAGATGGCACAAGCCGAAAACGCAAGGCTGGATCCATGAGGCTGGCTTTATAAGGCTGAAGGCTTCCATTTCACTACTTTTGGTTAGCCTGATCCGAACCGAGATCTGGACCAAGCCAGATTCGGGGAGCCGCTTGAACACGGCGTCCCGGCGTCTGGCGAGAAATTGATACCTGCTTCGGCCACGATCGTGATAATTTTCCGAACACCTGGTCAGCTTCAGCCTGCTTTCATCTGTTGCCTGGTACTGTCTTTGAGGTGTGCGTGACCTCGTTCCACAAGATCTCCTTACTACGATCGTTAGCAGCGCTTGTCCCGGGCCTCGGTCCCCAACACTTTTGACCCAGAGCTCACGAGGTCAGGTCACCTTCAGGCAGTCACTCGCTGAAGAGCCTCTACAAGACCTCGACCGACGCCAGTATGGAATAGACTACTCAGTGAGAAATCCTGCAACTTTGCGTAACTCTTGGGGCCCTGCAACAGAATTCCCCAGCTCCCTACCATAGTTCTCCTTCCAGAACCATGCTCGATCCCATCCCTCCTCCACCAGCGCGTCTCGCTACTCTCGTTCAACCCATCGCCGACTACTTCTCGCTCCAGTCTCTTCCCCGCCATGTCCATGAGGTCCTCTTTGCGGCGTTCTTTTATCAATTCGTCGGCCAGATCGTCTCGCCAAAGCTCTCCAGTTACTTTTTCCCCAGGCATTACCCCCGCCTCAGCCGTCGCACACAAATCAACTGGGATGTGCACTTTGTGTCGTTTGTGCAGTCAACCATCATCAACTCCATGGCGCTGTGGGTAATTTTATTCGATAAGGAAAGAGGCAGCATGAATATTACGGAAAGGGTGTATGGGTACACTGGTGCCTCTGGCATCACGCAAGCATTCGGCGTCGGATATTTTCTCTGGGACTTGATCGTCAGCACAATATATTTCCCCATCTTCGGCCTGGGAAGCTGGGCCCACGCCGTAGCCGCACTCTGGGTCTTCACGCTTGGATTTGTAAGTCCTCTTCCAACCATTCCCCCCCAAAGCCTCGACTAAAAGTAGTCCCAGCGCCCCTTCATAAATTACTACGGCCCCACCTTCCTCCTCTACGAGCTCTCCTCCCCTTTCCTCAACATCCACTGGTTCTGCGACAAGATCGACAAAACCGGCAGCCCCCTCCAGTGGTACAACGGCATGGCCCTCATCGGCTCCTTCTTCTCCGCCCGCCTCCTCTGGGGCGCCTACCAATCCGTTCGCGTCTTCAGAGACATCTGGGCCGCCGTCAACCTCCCCGTCGGCGGCCCTGCGTCGTCGTCGTCGGCGCTCACAAACGCGACCGTCGCGGCAGCGGCAACGGCGGAGATCTTCGTGCCGCGGAACGGGGAGCTGTGCCTGGGCACGGAGGGCGCGGCGTGTTTGAAGGCCCAGGCCGAGGTGATGCGGTTTGCGGGGCCGGGGACGGGGCCCATCCCCGTCTGGCTGGCGGCGACGTATCTGGGGAGCAATCTGGTGCTGAATTCGTTGAATGTGCATTGGTTTGGGAAGATGATCGCGACGGTTAAGAAGAGGTTTGAGGAGCCTGCGGCAAAACGAGAGAAGGAGGAGGTGAAGGCTGAAGAGGAAGTGGATGGGGAGGTGGTGGGGAGGAAGAGGGAGGATAGCGTGGTTCTCGAGGTGGCGAATGGCCTGGAGGAGGATGACTTTATTGGGCATCCTACGAGTGGGATGGAAGCTGTGGAGGCTACAGAAGGGGAGGTGAGGAAGAGGAATTGAGCTCTACCGATACCTGGACGAAGGATTTTTTTACCGGCACAGTCGTCTCTAAGGTTGATTCTGGGTAGCATTTTTCAATAAGATGCTCAGTGCGAATCTTTCCCAAGGCTTTTGGGACACCATGGTAAGATGTTTAGATAGAGTAATGGACCATCCTACGAATACTAAAGAATATAGGGAGGATGAATAGATATGCTTATCCTGTTAGCAAATAAATAGAATCATCAGTCGTAACTCTATATTTACTACTTAGTTCTGGATGACGGGTACCGTAATTTATACCACACATCTATCCTCGAAGGTGAAAGAAAAAAGACTCAAGCGTACGAGGGCAAAAGCCCCTTCACCCAAGATCGCCATAACTTCCTTATTGTATCTCCTACATTTCCCATCGGGCAGGACCGTTCTACGCCATCCAGAGCCGACACCAACATGCCCGCAATTCCACAGGAGCGTGCCAAGGAATATTTAGACCAGATCTGTCAACACTAAAAGAAACATCACGACATCACATGACAATGCATTCCTTATCCCTCTGCCTCACGCCCGCCATTCCCATGCCGCCCTGAGGCGGATACTGCTGTTGCGACTGCTGATACCCGCTGGACCTCCTCCCCCCTCCAGCCGACAGCGGATTTCCATAGGTATCGTAACCGGCGCCCGACGCTTGACGGTTCCCCGCCCTCGCCACCAGCGGCGAAACCTGCTGCGTCGGGCCGCTCCGCCCGGGATTCGGTCTTCCGCCGCCTGGCGTCTGGCTTTCATGCGAGGGGTGTCCGACGGGTGGTTGATAGGCGGGGCGTTTTGCCGCCTCGTCGTAGGACGGCGGGGCATCATCGTCCTCGTCTAGCGCCGCGGATCGGTTGACGGCTGGAGTTGGCCGCTGGTTTCGGGGAGGTATCAGGGGTCGGATGTCGGTTTGGGAAGGGTGAGTTCCGGAGCGGGTTGGACGGGGCGGCTTAAGAGGTGGTTGCGTGGAGGAGCGACGGCGGTTAGAGGGCTGGGGTTGCTGTGCACGGGCTTCTTCTTCGTCTTGCAGTTGGAGAGCGAGGGCATAGTCGGCGTCGGCTTGTTCTTGGAGCGGAGAGGAAGGCGAAGGGAGGTCGTGGAGAGTAGATGGTCCGCTAGGGGAGAGTTGACGTTGTCCACTTACGGATGCTGGGGTGTTGGGACCTTGTTTAGCAGTCCATGTGGACGGATGTGAAGGCTCTGAAGACTCCGAAATGTTGCCCACCCGTCGGAAATCGCCAGAATAAAACTCGCTGTGTTTGTTGGTTACATCAACCAACGACTCCCATATCACCTCATCGTGGCCGGAATATCCAGCATCTGTGACGAGATTGAAGAGCCGACCTGTCTCGGGATGCTTGTAGATTGTGCTAAAGTGGTCGTTTCGGAATAGGATTGCGAAGGAGCCTGCATACAAGGTATTATTAATTACCCCTAGACCGTACGGTGTGAGTTGTGTTGGGTATGTTCCAAGAAAGCTTTTTATCGAGACAATGTCTTGCAGTAATTGTTGTTCAGCGGGAGTCAGTCCGCCTCGACTCAGCTTCGCTTCAAGCTCCTCCTCACCGAATTGTATCGTTTGAGCGTCCTCATAGGTCGGAGCTGAGCGTGCAAAGGCTTCATGCGCCGGATCCGATCGGCTTGGCAACCACCCGTGTAAAAGCGGAATACCAGCGGCTGAATAGAGCTTGACATCCGCGGTTTCTTCAAAAAAGCCGGGCTTCCTGCCGTTGTTCGATGGAGGTGGGAGATGTAGTACGGAATTCCGTGCATCCATTAAATTTGGTGGTGCGGATGACGGCGCCGCGAACCTAGGATTGGCGTTCATTCCGTTGTGAAGCATTAAAAGAAATCGATTTAGCTCATCGACGTCAGGCAGATGCCCTGTGATAAAGCTTCCGGCATCCGTAGTAAGCTCATCCATTAGTGAATCTATGATCAGTCCCAAGCTGACTTGTTCTCGACTACGTAATGTCTTACTCACAACTGAATCATCTAGACTCAGTATCAATGCATTCACCAGGGCTAAGAGTGGGCAAGGGCCATTCTGGTTCTGAATAAGCATGGAGGTCCTGGTAATGTCCCCTTTACTTGGATCTAGCCAATTGAAATGTTTAATTTGGTACGTTTCTTTTCTCTGCTCACGTAATTTGGTCAATTGTGCTTCTGTAACAAGGTTGGAGCTTAAAGTCGTGGACTGTGTTGACGGTTTTGGCGAGTCTGGCCTTGTATCGCTATCGTAGTGGGGACTTATGTCTGCAAACACGCTTCCGCCAGAGCGTGCGTTGTGTTGACTGCCTCCAACTTCTTGCTTTGGGCTTGTATTAGAGTCTTGAAAGTCAATCAAGTTCGGCTGCTGGTTTGAGTCTGCCTGATGATTCTCGAGAACGTCGACACTGGCAGAATCTCGAGCATTGCATGAGGAAACCCACGGATTGTCCTCAGTTGTAGGGAGAGAAGACGGCTCTTCCAGTCTTGGAACGTGAACATTTGCAGATAGCCCGAGCTTACTAGCACTATTCTGCGGGTTATGTACTCCATCGGCAGGTAGGGGATCCTGTTGAGAACTGAATTGTGTAGGAGCATCATCTGGTAGGCGCAGACTCTTGGCAAACTCTGATACAGGGTACTCTAAGTTGGAGAGGTCTGGCGCCGTCCGCAATGAATCAAATTGTGCCGTGTAATCGGAAGCCTTTCCTTTGCCTTTCCCATCGTATGGCTGCGGGAGTGATGCTGGAAGTTCTCCAAGTGTTTCAGCAGGAGAGGGATGAGGATGAGGTGAAGTAGACATTTTTCGTCGGAATGGGTTTTTGGACATAGTCTGAGGTGGAGATGGCGAGGTACGATGGCTGGTAGAGCCTAGCGGCTTATCTGCACTGTTCACCTCCTCTTGGACTCCGTGAGGCATTGGCGTTTCCAAAGCCACATCGCTCGAAGACGGTCGATAGGGGCCGTCGCTACCTGAAAACGCTTGCAAGATCCTGCGGTCATGGTATTCAGAAGATGTCTCGCCTTCCTCAACATCGTCCACATTGGCCCACGATTCATCAGATTCTTGGCTCTCAAAGGATGACCTCGGGGTCGATCCCTGGACTGCTGGTTCGAGCGGCTCGGGTGGATTAGGGGAACTGTGCACTATTTCTTGCGTCTTACGTCCTGCGCCAACTTGCAGCGCAACAGGCAAGTCATCTTTGCTAGGCTTCTCCGACTGTTCTTCGGCCCATGGGTTGCCGGGGGACTCGTATGAACCGTCACTGGGAGAGGCAAGATTGTAGGGTACAAATTTCTGTTCAAGAGTAGAGGATGTATTCCTTAAAGGGCGAAGATCGGTTGTGGGACTGGCGTCGGCTGGTTGAGTTGATGTTGGAGTTACAGGATATGGCGGCGCGTGTGGTGGTGCAGGAGTGGGTGTTACCTCCAAGGTCGGGACTGGTTTGCGGACGACCATAATGATCAGATAAATTCTTCACAAGCCTTCACGAGCCTTGGCTTTGTCCGATTTGTCGCAGCCAGAATCGAGAATGCTGCTACCGCTGCAAGTTGCTGTCCATGAGTGCTTGAACACTTGGTCAAGGACGATCACTCATCAAAGACAAATCCTTGAGTGGAGCAGCTAGACAAGATGCATGGCTCAGGCCAAATGCAGCAAGGCAGAATCGAGTTTCACGAGTAAATAAATGTACAATCGAGAACCGGCGGACTGCAAGGCGTCCGTGAAGCCATACGGAAGAGCATTACGTACCAAGTCACCAGCCACAACTTACTAGCGCCACTTTTCGCCATTTGGAACTCTCGGTCTGGAAGCCGATTCGGGCTTCTGGTCTACCTACGCTCTACGATGCCTTGTTTAGCTCGATAAGTCAGGTCGATCTGACGCGCAATCCAACACAGTAGTTCCCATCTCCTAAAGCACCACGAGACATCTTGCATTCGGAGGATTGCACTGTACCCTAGATGGCGGAGGATAGTACCTTTCCCTAGCTTCTCAAGTTACTAAATCTATACAGTGATGATTGGGAGATCACTCATTGACTTATTATTCTGCATCATACGACATGGTAAGAGAACTCATGGCGCTTCACAATAGTTTATCATACATTCGGTCACAACAAGATGCTTCATATTCAGCAAGGTCTAGCCTCCCCCCTCTTCATTGTTTACCCGGGAACCAAACGCCATTTACACCTACACTCTTCGGTTACCTTCTCTCTTCTCCATTCTGTCCATAGTGTCTATATGGTGCCTGAGACTGGTAGACTGAGTATGGTTGGGCCGGGGGCGTGTAGATTCTGGTTGGCTGAGACTGAAATTCGTTACCAAGCTGCACCCTTCCCTGCTGGCTCTGCGATTGGGAAGGCTGTGAATTGACGCTGTGCTGCATTTGAAGAGGCATCTGTTGCTGTTGCTGAATCGGAGCCTGATGAGTACCGTATCCCGGCGGTGGCGCCCCCGGCATCGGGCGGCTCTCAAAATGCGACGATGACTGCCGATGCAATGAGGGTATAGCGCTTGACGGAGCCGAGTGCGGATGCCCCGGCGGAATATTGGCTGTTGTGTGTACTTGTAGCGCTGGTTGAGTCCCATATGAAGACATTCTACTATGTTGTGCCGTGCTGGACTGAGGTCGATAAGGTGCACCAACGGCTTGCGGCGTGTGCGATGGAGGTGGCGGTGAGGGATTCGCCGGGACTGATTGTTGAACGGCCATCCGGTGATAGTGGGATGCTGATACGTTCTGAGAAGGTGCGCTGCTCGAAATGGCCGCTGAAGGTTGAATTGAGGCTGCCGCGGCGGTATAGGGCGACATTGGCACCTGTTGAACGCGGCCGGTAGGATCTGGAGTTCCGCTTGGAGGAGTATGATGCTGCGCCATGCGATGATCGAATCTCGAAATCCAGTTGTGATTGATTGGGCTAGGTGCAGGTGCAGGGTCTCCAGACCAGCCGCTCGACTGAAGCTCGGAATAGGGTTGATTTTGAGGAGGTGGAAGGGTGGATGGCGGATGCATTTGTCCTTGGCTCGGTTGGCCACTGAAAGAGGATCTGTGCGGTGGATTTTGGGGAATGTGCATTGCCTGTGGCTCATCTCGTCTTGAAAACATCTGACTGCTTTGCAGTTGAGCGGGGTTCTGCGAATATATCGGGGGAGGGGGGGATTTGATAGATGATAACCTTGCGGTAGATGATTGCTCAGTCGACACTCGCTTGCTTGATGGTGGTTCCTCTGGTTCATCATTCAAAATGCTCATGATATTTGATCGCTTAGCAGGAGTTGCCCTAGGTGCATCTTGTGCAGGTGGAGCAGAGCTTGGGGATGGCCGTGGAGCTTCTTTCTGGATTGGCAAATTACTTGGGGGTCGCGAGCTGATAGGTGACTGAACCGGGGATGCACCGTAAGGCCGGATGGAAAGGGGAGGTTCTTGACGTCTTTGGAAAGCGTTATCTGGCTCTGTTTTGGTATTCGTCGTTGGAACGACAGTGGAAGAAGTATTACTGCTGTGCCTGACATGGACCGCACCTCCCGGAGCCCGATGCGGTGACATCGTGGACGGGCTAATGTACGAGGATTGACCCATCGACGAAGTGCCTTGCTGAAATTGCACGGTTGCTTGTTGAGAAGGTTGAGGTGCAATGTTCTGCCGCTGAGGTAATATGGCTTGGTGTCGGGTCTGATCCGGGCGTGCCTTCTCTTGGGGTTGGGAGGGGAGGAGGTGCATCGGTGCATGCTGCTGTGGAACCAATTGTGCAGCTGACGAATTTTGACGAACCTCTCGTCTATCGTCGTTGAAGAACCCGATCTTGGGACCCTGGTTTGGCCGCGGCTGACCAGAACTTGTAGACCTGGATGCCTGGACATTCTCTTCTCCTCTCCCTGGTCCTGAGGTCACTTGAGTCGTGGGCGGCTGAACCGCAGCCTGTACTCGCATGCTCATTGGGTTATCGAATGGCGGGCTGCCTTGTGGTATGGTTGGCGGAGATCGATCGAAGACAGTAGGTTTGACAGCTGTATTCGTGGCGTCTTCTATCTCACTTGTTTCTGTACTGGGTGCCAATGGACGTTGAGGCACAGCGTTGGAGGCCAAATCGTATCGTCTCTTCGGAGGAGCAGCTTGGACTGGCGGTGGTCCCATTGGCTCGCCTCGCGCCTTTCGTGCTTCGGCTTCATCGACCAGCTTCTCAAATTCCGATTTGCCATTTTCGACGGAGCGCACGAAGTAATTTTTCACCTAGATTCTGTTAGAAGTCTCCTGAAATGAGTCTATGTACATACCATTATCGTGGTCTTTGATCTCATATGAGCGGAGATGGCTTCAAAATTCCGACCGTAGTACTTTAATAGATTAGGAAAATCGCGAACTTCAAAGACGGACCAATAACTTGAAGGCTGATGAGGTTGTTGATAAACTTGAAAGCCTGGAGCGATTGCCTCATTTTCAGGAATGCTGGGCGTTAGAGAAAATTGAGCATGCCGCTCAACCTCGTTATCACCGTGTCTCTGGGAGTCAAGTGATTGAGTTTCAGCTACTTTGAGAAGCCCAGGCTCCGTCTTGGGGATGCCGCGAACAGGTTTCGTCATCGGCCCTGTTTCACCCACGACTTTTTGCGGCGAATGACCCGTGTTTGCTGAAACTTGCAGCTGCTGGCCTCTAGGTCTCCGTGTCCCTCTGGTTCGCTTTCCTCCACGTCCTGGTTTTTCACTGCCCTGATCTCCGACAACATCTTTGATAGTGGTACCTCTTGGTCTTGCAGTGACTCCGGAGGGCGTTTCAGAATCTGGGCCATTATCTCCGAATGTAGGAGCAGCAGCACGACGAGGCCGGCCAGTGTCCGTGACTGCTGGTAGTGCTGTATCAAATTCGTCTCCTTCGTAAACGTCCGGACGAACACCAAGATCAGCCATGAGTGCGTTAGATTTTGGCCTGGTAGCGGGACCTCTTGTGCGACGACCCCGTTTTCCCTGATTTTTCCTGACAGCTTCTTTGTATTTCTGAGCTTGCTTGGTCAAATAGTAATGAAGGATACACTGTTGAAAGTCCCGATCTGGTAGATATTCCGCAATTTTACCCCATTTCTTTGGCCAGGTCAAGTAGGCTTGCAGAAAAGTTTTCTGTTCGTCCTCAGTAAAATCATCTTGCAGTGGAATGAAGTCATAGAGATCTAAGACATCGTCCGGAGGGACCAAATGGTTGCAATCCTCAAAAACATCTACATCTTGCTCCGATTTTTCCAGCATTGGAGGAATCGTAGCTTCCTTCTCTGGATCAGCTTTGGCGTTTTGGCTACGCTCTTTACGCTCCTGTTCTTCACGGTGCCACTCCGCCGAGGCCTTGAGAACGTTCTGAAAATCAAGTTCCGTCAAATTCTTTGCACCGCGGGTCCCTATCATGGGAGTTGCAACAGTCGTAGGCTTTTCAGATGGTGTGGGTGAAGCTGGGCGTGGGGTCAAAGGGTTTTCCTCCCGCTTCTTTCGATCAAGCTCTAACACGCGAGAACGCCAAGGCTTGTACATGGCCGAGAACCGATTTCGAAGGTCATCGCTATCACGTAGTTCTTCCTGTCTTAGATCGTGTATTTTGTGCCAAAGCTCTTCACTCGCTTGATCTTGATCAGGAAAAATCGCTTCAAAAGCTTCCACATTGGCTGCAGATGTCGCTGTACCCTTATCCAGATACGGGAGATTTTCCAAAGGCGGAGTTAGCATCGCACTTTGAGGCGGATTTTTTAGCAGACGAAGCGGCCGACCAGGTGGCATCACGTCTTTTTCCACCTCCTTGAATTTTGGGCCGGATAATGTGTCGGGTGTATCGTGCGTTGCATCCGATGATTTCGTGTTCAATCTCGTGACTTCATCCGGAAGCTTGTCTAAAATAATGATCTCCAGAAACTGCATTTCCAGCAGCTTTTCTATGATCTCACCATCCTCCAACGGTAATGGTGGCCGGCGTGAGAGCAGAGCTTCACGATCTTTTTGGTACTTTGATTCTGAAGCAGCGAAATCCTCTTCATCAAGTCCCATATCTTCATCCTCATCAGCTTCGTCTTCGCTCGAATGACGATTCGTATATCGTGTGGGCGAAGACCTTTTCTGGTCGATATGGCTTAGCAAATTAGCTTCAGAAATTTTGGGAGATGACCCTATTGAGCCAACATCTTTTTGGGCCTGATTCTCAAGGACTATTCCAGGAGCTTCTTCATAACGAGGTTCCTTTCCAGCGGGCCGTACAGGAGAAGCCATACTAGGCAGGTCGATGTGGTCGGCAGCAGCAGTGCTTTCTTTGGTGGCATTATTTGGCGTTGTATAGACTGCCGTTCTGCTTGTGTTCAGACCTTGCTGATATGCTGGATTCACCCACTGCATACTGGTCGGCTTGTGTATTGTTGAGGCACTGCCTTGCAGGGCATCGAGGTTTGCGTGGCGATTGTTGGCATCGAGAAAGCTTGGGCGATTGTGGGGGGACTGCGCATTGGCTGCAACCACATTATCTGATGCGGCACGCGAGCCTGGGCGATTCAGCTGAGACGCGCCCCTTGGTCCAGTAGGTGCTACCGGGACGGGCCGACTAACCCCTGGACCGCTGTTTTGTGCAGGTCGAGAGGCCGACGGATGGGTATCTTTCATCCTCCCATCCGCCGAGGCGAACTTCGACTCTCGAGGACTAACATTATACATTGACTCCCGCATAGTCTTAGGTGCTGTGGGTGGCTGCGCACTAGGAATTGTGTTTGATGGAGCTGCAGTAACTTTAGGGCCAGTAGGAATTGCCGTGGACTTGAGCGATTCAGGCTGCTGGTTAAGCAGGACCTTCTTTGTACTGCTGGAGAAGTCGAGCGGTGCTCCAAAGGCTGGGACCTGGGGAGGGGGGGCCGGAGATATGGCTCGAGAAACTTGACTTCGTGGGGTGTTTTCCGCCTTGACCGAGAAATAGTCGGCCTTGTCCATATCTCGTCGAGGCCCAGTGGGTGTGGAGACCGAATACCGACGACCGGTCTCTCCTGGCGTCTTCGTTGGGGGTTTGTCGCCCGATATAGACACAGGTGGTTGAGCCGTCGATGGCGTGGTAACAGTGCTGCTAGAGACGCTGTTGCGGCTGGGTGGCCGATCGCGCTTTGCAGGGAAGAGATCCCTGTCGCGATCCTCTCGATCATGCCATTTGTCAAGGTCCCTTCTCTCAGGGCGCTCTCTCCTCTCGTGGTCCGCCTCTCGCCGATCACGATCTTCTCTCGCATCCCGGTCGCGCCACGGCTCTCTAGACCGGCTCCTATTTCTGTACTGGTCGTTGTCTGTTGTAGGTCCTCTTGGCCTTCCTCGGTCGTAATCACTTCGGCCTCGCACTATCGTGGGACCACTGCGACTAGTCCACGAGGAAGCTTCCGGGTTCCTGGAACCAAATGGCGGTAGGCTCTCTTTAGATTCACGACGCAGTCGCGCGGGCTCATTAGAAGTGGTAGGAGAAAATCGCGTATCCCAGCGATCTTTAGTAGTAGGCGGAGAGCGAGATCGTCGGTTTGAAAAGGAGCGACTGTCCCTGCTGCTTGTTTCACGGTCTCGACGAGGCCACTCTAACCGCTGGTCCTCGGGGCGACGGCTAAGTGACGAAGGCTCCCTACTTCGGTAGTCGCGATCTCTGTCTCGGTCACGATACTCCGGGCGAGATGGAAATGGTCGCGCGCGTGTCGTGGACGAAAAATGGGAGCGAGCTGTGTCCATAGCCTTGGGGCCCCTCGGTGGTTCTCTGTTGATTGATGAAGCAGGTTCGTCAGATAGCCGAGAAGCATAATTGACGGACGGTCGCCGGTCAGCAGACCGTGCTGGTGAACGATCTCGGTCAGAGTCTCTCATACTGCCATGCCTCTAAATTAAAGCAATGGACAATGTGTCGAAGACACTCCGGCTCGAGGGAACCGGATAGTCGAGTCGTCAAGCTCGATACAAACAATGAGTAGATGTCAGGAAGGGGCCAAGCGCCGTGTAAAAGGAAGATCGTGGCTATTGTGCGGCAAAGGCTCGGCGAAACAATCCGACAAAGTCAACAGCAAAAGGCGATGAGTAGCAATTCAAAAGCAGGTCATGATATCACAGCCGATCTGTAATTGTCAAAACTCAAACGAAAAGATTATGGTAACGCAAGATGCTGATCTGGAAGAGTAACGTGCAAATTCTAATCCCGGGTTTCATTCGGGACAAATGCCGGACAGGTTCTTCGCGCCAACGCGGGAAGCTTTGTGCAAGATGCTTAGGAGACTGAGGGCTACCGCGATTGTGATCAGAAATGGATATGGACGAACTGGTGTGGTGAAATCGAAGCGCGGCTTATGGATTAGGTAGGTTGGTTCAATGTGCTTCAAGGCAAAGTTGAGGGAGAGGAGAGCGATTAAGGTAGCGTGGACAGGATCTTAGTCTCGAGGAGTAACCCGGTGACACAGACCAATCAATTAGCGGGGGAGCGATCGAGACATACGGCTGAAGGGAGTGGCGCCAATCAGAAACGGGCGGGAGCCTTGGGTTTTGGCGAACAGATTCGACCCGTTTTAGAGCGCTTCGACCCACCCGCCTGGTGTTGGAACCAGCCGGTGATGATCCCTGCCGGCAGCCAACGAGAAAAATGCAGGCCGGTCCATCGGAGCCCATTGGTGCTTTCGGGACAAGGGGCCCCAGTGATCGGCCAAGCAAGCGTGTCATCCTTTAACGTGCATGTCACAGCCTTGCAGCCTTGTTTGTAGCCTTGCCTGCCAGATTCCACAGCGCCGGAAAGTCCCCACCAAACGACCGGAGGCCTCTACCATTATGACATCTACCTTCAGAGAATATTTGTGCCACAACCCGTCTTTCTGAAAGCCTTTCACGGGGATTTTTCAACAATAGACAAGCTCTCACGTTAGGGATGTCCGTGCATACGTCCCATAACTAATCATCATCCCAACATAGCATGGGTGAGACCTTCGGAACACCAACCTATGGCCGATGATCAGACAAGCAAGAAAATGTGCAGACGACGATCCGTCATAGGCCAACAAGTGCGGTTTTGGTTACGTCAGAATCTATCCCGGGAAGGACGCGCATGGCAGTCGGTGTCGATATTGACAAACGACACGCCGCCCTTAAGATGCTCAATGACTTAGGGGGAAGGTATGGGCAGTGCGAGCGTGCACAAGCGGGACCGCTGTTGAGACCGTCAACGAAATAGTTTGTACGCCAAGACCAGCAACCGACAGCTGCGTACTGAGTAGGTAGTCAACTAGGAGGGATAGGGAGGGAGGCGTAAAGACCACGATCTTTCTCTAGTACGCCTCCCATCTCGTTTCGTCTCTTCTGAGGAAGACCTTTGGTTTCTGAGTGCAACGCCACTATATCTCTGATCGTATACTGACAGCAGGTTTAATAGAAGAAGGCTTGATCAAACGCTGGGCACTCAGGTATCTTGGCTTAAATATAGCCGGCACTCTATCGTCGAAAGCCAGAGGCATGAACCGTATTACATAACTTGTACCAAGCAGCAACGGCTGTACCTTCGAGAATTAGTAGTTCCAATCATTGATTAAAAGCTTAAGACACAAGAAACGTCAAAAATTACAGACGTCTCTTCCATCGATTATCAAGTACAGGCACATATCGTCTTGGCTGTAAGATCAATGACGAATTCCGGGTCGATTACTGGGCATGCCGAAATAGGGTCTCTGTTTTCTGCCCTGCATGGACAGATCGTAGTTCTAGTGATATGCACCACCTAAACACTTTCAAAGTCTCGCGGCAGCAGATTCGTATCAACATGGTCAAAGATAATCGTCGAATCAACACCACCTCTGTGTTAGCCAAGCGGGTAGGCCTGATCATCCTTGGCGGCGGTGTGGTCAAGCACCACTTTGCCACCGCGTGCTTGATGCGTAATAGAGCCGAGAGAGCCGTGTACATTGACACGGCGCAGGAGTTCGACAGCAATAACGGAGATGAGCGGCCAGACGAGGCGGTGAGCTAGGGGCAGATCAAGGCCGCTGTGAGCATCTAGTGGTCAAGGGGAGCAACCTTTGATCCGTCTCACAGTACAACTAATTCAGCAGGTACACGCGGCAGCCACATCGCCGAAGCACGCATGAGTATTTACATAGGGATTCCGATTCTAATCCTCAAAAACGAGTAGCACTATCATGATTGAGCGTAGACACAATCTAACGTATTAGACCCTTGGAGACAGAAAGACAGCGGTCACAGTGGGGAAATTTTGTTAAGTTACAAAGATACGGCGAAAGATCACCCTAACACTTTGAGGAGATTTTTCATTTAACCTGTCTTGCTAGAGGGAAATCTGGTAGATTATTGGTAACAGCAAAAGTGGCGTAAGTGGATGCCAGCACAAGGGTACTTGCAGCATCTCAGCCTCACTCTCAACGACGACGCGCGAGTCGCCGTGCGACGGCGAAGTTCGGGACAGGTGCATGCGCAAACGTGACACGGTAGAAGCAATATATCAGTGATAATCTCGAGTCTTGCAGCACCTCGATATCATTTCTCTGACGAGACGAAAATAGTAAGAGTTGAGCCTCAGTGCTCTTGGGGTTGAGTCACGGCTGCCTGGAGCGCCGATATGCTGCCTGACGTGCCTGAGGGGCGCCGATGGTGGCCTGGTCGCCGTCCCAGAGACCCCACGTTGACGCAGGCAGCGTGGGCGGTGAGGATGAGCCGGGGGCAGTTTGTGGCACGTCGTGGCAAAGCGACTGTTCTTTAGGCCGGGGCCCTGGCTCCAGTGGCTCCCTCCGCCCACAAGCTCTCCAGAGCTCCCCCGGCTTTCCGCTTCCCACCCAAACATCAGCCAATCACTTTCACGTGCCCCAGTCTCGACTCAGATCGCAGACAGCTGATCTCGCTGCTGCCTTGCTGCCCTCCAAGTCACCATCGCTGTCACCAACTTGTATATTATTTCGTCCACCCATCGCAGTCCAAGCCTCGTGTGCTTAGATAGTACAAGCCTTTCGATTCTGCCAGAACCCGCAGCGAAGGAACCCATTAAAAATATTGCGGTCGAATAGATTCCATTTTCCAGCACATTTTCCAGTCTATTACCTACAACACTTAACATTCCCCAAATTTTCAATCGAAGGCGACCACTTTCTTGCCGCCTCCGCGTGGCCCGGTGAGAGTCATGGCTGACGTTCAACCTTATCCCTCTCCACCATCACAAAATCTAAATTCCATTCCGCCCAGCGAGCCAACATTTCATGGAGCAAACGAGCAAACAAATTCAATCCCAACAATGTCTTCGAACAATAACCAGACACAAGCGACGCCTGCCTCCGAGGAGCAAGGACCTGCACCGCCTGAGGAAAGTGACTCTGAACAAGCACCCACACCGCCAAGCGAAGGCCATTCTGCGCTGGAGTCTGAAAGACTCTCAGAGCTGCCGGATGATGCCGCACAATTTGGCTTGACTGATTCACTTCCTCAACAGTCTGGAAATACAGAAAATCTGTCTACAAGCGCAGAATCTACCCTACCAAGTAATCATCTCGTACGTGAAGATCCCTCACAGTCTGCAACGATCGATACGGCTTCTCCAGAACGAAGTGATTCACAGAATGCAAATTCCGCAGTAGACACTTCAACAGAAGAGACTTCCCCGCCTCCAGAAGCTCCCACACAAGCAGAGACAGACCCTGTGACTGTTTCTCAGCCAACCGATGCTGAGAGTGCCGCTGAACCTCCCGTCGATTCTGAATCTGCACCTGCCCCTCCACCAGCAATTGCTGAAGATGCTCCTGAACCTCCTGTCGATTCCTCCGAGCCCGCACCTCCTCCCCCAGCCAATCCCGAAGACGCACCTGAACCTCCCAGGGATAATTCGGAATCTACTCCTCCCCCTCCGCCGGAAGAAAATGCATACTGGGTAGATTTAAAGGAAGATACCTCTTCTCCAGACGAGAACGAGCTAAAAGAGATCGAAGAAGGGGGGAATGAAATCAATGGACTTGATTATCAATGGCACGAGGATCAGTTTTATTCGAATCTTGACGATCCGGAATACCGGCCGTCGAAGAAGATTCGAATCACATGGATCATTAAGGGTGTTCGAGGGACAAAGGAGCGGCCGAACATGGCGCGCATCATGAATTCGCCTGCTGCAGAAGCTGGAGGCTATTTTTGGAGACTAAAATTTTTCCCGCGAGGCAACAATTGTCGCCCTCTGAGTTGTTATATCAAATGTTCTAAGGAAAAAATGGAGGATGATGAAGAAATGCCGGAGACTAAATTTCACTGGGTCGAGGGACCAGGCGACGAACTCCTTGGCGAAGGGGAGAAGAAAGGCAACCTTTCATTCCCAGCCACTTCACCGAAGGTGGAAAATTCAGAGCAAGAGCCAGCTCCAGGCGATGAAAGCGGTGATGCCGAACGCTCCGAGCCTTCCAATGAGACTGCCGAAGCTCAGAACCAGGATCAGAATCCCGGTGATAAGAATGCAAATGGAAATGATGATCAACAGTCTGTTAATGACCCTGACTGGAGGGTACCTGCCCAAATCGCGGTCGTGGTATACAATCCCGATGAGCCTAGAACAAATCATCACAATTCTTCTTGTCATCAATTCAACAAAGGGAATGATGACTGGGGTTGGACAAATTTCATGCCCGAGGCCTGGGACGAAATCCATACGAGGCAAAGGTGTCAGCGGCAAGCCTTGCTGCGTGGAGACACCTTGGCGTTTGACGCATACATTCGCATTTTCGAAGATCCCACCCAGCGCCTCTGGTTTCATACCTCAGATCAAGAGGCCTTCTGGGATGGCGTCAGTGTTACCGGATACCGAGCCTTCGGAACACCTCCACTGCGTTACAGCCCAGGAGTGGCCGGGCTTTCAGCTGTTCTTCATCTAGCACCTGTTCGGGCACTGATTCAGGCTATTCAAATTGACGATTGGCAGAAAGACCCCGCAGCCAAACAAAAGCCGCTATGCACTGCAATTCAGGGTGTTTTGTATCTGATGAGGAAGCTACGAAAGAATGTCCAGTACGTTGATGTCTACCCACTGCTTAACCTGATGGCGGACCTGGGTGAGAAATTTTACGACGTTCTCACGTTCTGGGAGAGAATCCGAAGATCGATCGAAGTGGATAGTGGTGAAAAATCCGTGAGCGAAGGGTTTTCAGCGATCTTCGACATTCAGTCGAAAGATCCAAATTTACCGATCGTAAGGGAGCCTTTATCAGTACAACGAGCTACGCTCTCTATCTTGTGTAAGGATGCGTCAAGTATTTCCCAAGGAGTCAACAAACTGGATCCTTCAAAATACCAAAATAAAATTTTGCCTCCTTTCTTAACCGTGGATCTTGGCCGACAGCAATTTGACTACGATGAGCGAGCTTGGAAATTACATTACAATAGAGTCAGGCTCGACGAAGAGCTGGATCTGAGCTCTCTAGTACCTCATCAAGATCGTTCCAAGTACACGCTTTACGGCTTTGTTGTGCATTCTGGCGAGAGGACATCGCAGCATTTCTACACTGTCATTCGTCCAGACGGGCCTGGTACTAGGTGGCTGGCTTTTGAAGATGGTGATGGCAACAAGATACTTATCCAGACGAAGAAGATGCTCGAAGAATTCGAAGGGTTAGAAGGGGATAGACTAAAAGAAAACTCTTCTACACGTCATACTGCGTACCTGGCGATGTACATTAGGGCAGACCTCGTGCTAGAATACTTGCCTGGGAAGCTCGAGCCATGGGATCCACCTCGTCGAGTCAAAATGCACCCTACTGTGAGGAATTCTCTCAATGACGAAGACCTTGTGGAAGAGGACAAATCGACTGAGTCAGAGATCAATGTATCGGTATCTGTGTCGAAGCACATTGAAGGACACCAGGGTTTTCTTGATGCGGACGTACTCAAAAATGCAGAAGAATTGTCTACCAATGCTCTCTCGTTTCGCGTTCCTGCAACGACCTCTTTATTTGACCTGAGAAGAATGCTTGCAGAATCTCAAAAGGTAGAAAACGTCCGAAAGGTTCGATTCTGGAGTCTTGGAAATTTTCCACCGCTTCAAGAACTCGGCAAGTGTGTCCATAGGATCACTGCGTATGATGACACAGTTGGCAAGATTTCAAACTCTGGACGTGCCAACCTCTGGGCTCACTTGCTTCGGGATGACGAGGTCGAAGCGTTCGGGATTCCTGACCCTCAGCCAAAGCAGAAGAAAGAGAAACGGAAAGCCGAAACAGCGGCCGATGCTTCTGCTTCCCGCAATAATGAGACTAGTGAGAACAGTCTCTCTGACAGCAATGCTGAGTCAAGTGCTACACCTGCAGAATCTTCAGAGGCCCCTGAAACGTCGCTGGAATCTGCGGTGACGGATCCTTCAAATGAACCTTCTCAAGAGACAACAGCAGCCACGTTAGAAGACCAGATTGAGGTAACTCCTGTCCCAGGTTCGACTGAACCTCATCAAGAGACCGAGCAAACAACTTCAAACCCAGCTCGTGCTCAGGAACAACCGGTAGAGAGTAACGCTAATCAGCCTGGGGAAGTCCAAGTACAAGACGAGAATTCTGTGAGCCAACCAGCCGCCGAGGCCCTCCAAAGTCCTGCTCAGAATCCAGGGGAGTTGGTCACAGCAACAGCGTTGCAGAATGCCGACACTGAACCCGATCTGCCAGTGGCTGTAGAGGATGACGTACAAAACGCTACTGATCCGAGACCGCAAGAGACTAATAACAACGTCGCTGTCGATGAAAATTCTGAGGCTCTGTTAAATGAGGCTGTTATTGCCGAGATCCTAGCGGAGGAAGTGGCCGCCCTTGACGCCGCTGAGGGAGAGAATCAGCCAGCTCAGGCTGCTATAGACGAGCCTGTGCGAGAACCAGATACCCAAACAAGCGGCGAAACAGAGAATCCTGGCACCACTCCCCCTGCTGAGACCCAGGACGGCAGCGCAGATGCTCCAGCTCCTAATGAAGAAACCAATGACGACGCAGCATCTGTCCACAGTGATACATCTACAGAGTCAGACACAGAACCCTCCGTCGAGCCTCATACATACAGATTCCTTCAGATTTTCGACGCTCATAAACAGGAACTTTGTACTGTGGGAGCCTTCATCGCCAAGAAAGACGCCTCCATCAAAGACACAGTCCGTTCCATGCTTAATTACCCCACCGACAAAGCCTTCCAAATGTGGTACCTTGATGCTCCTTACCGTACAAAAACCATAACTTCAGACGCCAAATTCGAAGACACAGAACCTCGCCACGACTCTTCCGTCATCCTTGTTGGAGACGTCCTCTCCGACGCAGAGAAATTCACCCTCCACGAGGCCGGCAAATTCTCAACCCCGCGCTCCATGCTCAACAACCACTGGCTCCGATCCCGCGGCCACCCCTCCGCAGACTACACCGGCGAAATCGAAGTCACCACCTTTGGCCGCCACTACTACAAGGGCTCTATGGTCAACGGCCGCTTCCACGGCCACGGAACCCACATCAACAACACGGGCCACCAGTTCACCGGCACCTTTGTGCAGGACCACCGCTCCGGCGAGGGCAAGCTCGTCTCCCCGAACGGCGACGTGTACGAGGGCGGCTTCCGGAAGAACGAGCGCCACGGGGAGGGCACGTTTGTCGAGAAGCGGACCGGGAATAAGTATGTGGGTGGGTTCAAGGAGGATAAGCGGAGCGGGAAGGGGACCACGTACTGGGAGGTGGCGCAGGAGGATGAGCAGCTGTGTCAGATTTGTTACGGGGAGGCGCAGGATGCGCTTTTCTATGACTGTGGGCATGTTTGCGCGTGCTTGGAGTGTGCGAGGCAGGTGGATACTTGTCCGATCTGTCGGAGGGTGGTGAAGGGGGTGGTGAGAATTTTCTGGACGTAGGTAGAAGAAGGAGCGAAGCGGGAAAATCGGGATCGAAGAACTTGCCATTCGGAGGGAAAGTGGAACGGAGGTGTACAGTTTGTGCAGAGAGAAGTCCGACGAAATTTATTATGTCGTTCCTTTTCTTCTGGTTCCTGGTCAGTCAGTCAGTCATTCGCGAAGGCGCTCGGGGAGGCGAGAAGCAGAACGATCGCGGTTGTATATTTGCAGTGTCTGGAGTTTGGGGCATTTGTGTTTTCTCTCCCCACATCCCATTCCCCTCTCTCTTTCCTTCCTTCTGGCGATACCATCTCTATCAAAGATACGCATGCCATCGTGTGACAGATCGACACCACCCTCTCCTTCACTTCGGGCCACAGAATTATCTAAGATACATGACACTCATATAGATGACCAGAATACATTGAGAATGCAGACCAGAATCATCCGCCGTAATTTGCTTTAGCTCCCTATGATAGCCATATAGCATCCCAGACGCGGAAGAAGCATTCTCTCTTTACAAGCTGTGTAGATGCAAAATTTAGCTAAGTTCATCCATTCAGAATCATTTGTACACTATATACACTACATATATACACTCGAGGTTTTGGGTTTCAATTTTGGGACCCCCATCATAGGGCCATAGGAAAACAAAAAAACCGAGACGAGGACGCTAGTTAATGCCCGCTGACTAACTTTACAGGAAAGGTCACACAAAAACGCGGAGCAGATAGCACAAGACGGATGGGAGAGCAGTAGGACTGCAGATACAAGAGGACTTATATTGCTCAGGCCTGGTGTTTTTCTCACGTGCCGGCTTACTGGATTATTTTCGTAAAACTTTTGATTGACCCGGCTGTTGATTGAAGATTACACCAGGTCATGAAGCACCATTGATGAGCGTAGCCTCGATTGGCGAATTAGGACCGAGAGGTTTCTTTTGCCGAAGGGTGAGAGGGAAAGGGTATTCATCCGGGTCTTCTTCTTCGCTATTGATCAGGCATTAGCAATTATCCGCGAAAACCATGGATGTCTAGAAGATTTGGTAGACAGTTGCAACTTACGGCAGCTTCCACGCAATGTAGTCCTCGGTGCTCAGCCCCTCACGTCCCTCTTGCAATGATGCAAAGTCACCCGGTGTCATCATACCGGATCTATCTCGAGGCGAGCCTGGAACTGAGAAAGGCCGACTGATCTTTTGCTCGGTGCCGCCGATAACATCTTCAAAGTCTTCCTCATCTTCGAAAGAGCTTGGGTAAGCTGCCAAATTGTCAGGAAAGGTGACGATGCAGGGGCCATTGGAGACTCACCTCTCCGAAGAGCAAGCTGCCGAGCCTTTACATACTCCATCCCCATTCGCTTCCAGTCAAGAAGGTCGCTCAATCTTTCTGTCCGATTGCGTTGATTGATGCGCTGTCTCCGGCTTTTGTTGACAAAATCGAACATATAGCTGGTCAGCTGGTTTACAGAGTCGTCAACGCCTTTGGTTCTCCGGTCGACAATGTAGATGCCGTAGTCCGACGAGTTCTCGATCAATTCCTCCATGTAGCAGCCAAAGCCAGAAAGGTTGGTCGTAATGCTAGGTACGCCCATAACGGTACATTCAGCCGGAGTATATCCCCAAGGCTCATAGTACGAAGAGAAGATGCCCATGTGTGTACCTCGAACAAAGTCATCGTAG
Organism: Pyrenula massariospora; assembly: GCA_021030905.1. Taxonomy (NCBI): domain Eukaryota; kingdom Fungi; phylum Ascomycota; class Eurotiomycetes; order Pyrenulales; family Pyrenulaceae; genus Pyrenula; species Pyrenula massariospora. The sequence continues at coordinate 1,295,626 of JAGFMI010000001.1, forward strand.
TCAAGGGGCAGAACAGGGTTTGCAGAATTGAGAAACTCGGGATGGAAAACAATCTTTACTCGATCTGAGGGATGATTGAAAAGCTGGACCCGACGGATTTGGCTCAGAATAGGATCTTCATTGTCATTCACCATGTTGTGGGTGACAATTGGGGGCAGGTTGTGGCGTTTCATGGCAAACAGTCGACGTCGAAGCATGACTCTGTCTTGACTGGTAACGAGTTCCTTTTCGTCAGGCATAGGATCGCCTTCTTTCCAATGCACAGCTCGGTCGAATAGTCGTTTCCCTATACCTCTTTCGACGATGTCGACCGTGTCTCTTAGAGATTTAATCACCGCTTGACCCTTCAAGGCCTCGACCGTCAAGGAAGTTGTCTGGGCTGGCATAATGATAAAAGCAACTACCGTCATCTTCGAGCCAGAGCTCTTCAACCGGTGGTTCAGCCTTGCCAGAGATTCGATAAACATGTCAACTCCCTTGTTCCTGTATTCGTATCGACCCGCGGTAAAGAAATACAGCGTGTTCTCTGGCTCAAAATCGGTAAGGCCATAGAAATGGCCCCGGACAAAGTCATGTATCTTCTCCTTGGACTGCTGGTGGAGGTTCTGGAATTCATGCATGGCCGAGAATTTCTTGACATTTAAGCCATTTGGTAGGACGCCGTCAGGCTTCCTTTTGAGAAGATGTTCGCTCTCATATGCTGTAATGTGGGAAACGGTGGTGAAAACGTCGGCACTATGTGCTGACGCACGCTCGATGCAATATCGATGATATATGCCACGCTTCCCTGATACAGTATGAGCAAGTATCATTTAAAGTAATGGTGCTACTAACCGGCTTCTGCGTCACAATCGAAATATTGCAGATTATTGTAGAAATCAACAGATCCTGCACACAGATATCGCCCAAGAAGGGTGGCATGTGTCGTAAATATTGTTGTTACGTCCATATGTCGCTTCTTCGTCAAAGGTATAGCAACGCCAGCAAGCCATTCGTGGAAATGCGCAATGACCGCTCGATCCGTCTCTCGTGAAATAAACTTGAGCTAGGTAAGCTTTGCTCAGCTAGGAGAATTAAGACATACCTCGCCGATGAACCAGGCGATCAAGTATCCAAAAACCAGGGCTTCGTTCGTCTCGTGATCGCCTTCAGGGGAAGGGATTCCAGCAACAGCCCACAGATCAGCTTTCCATTCATTTAACCAGCGGTATCCAGTGCTGGTGTCTATGAGGAGCACACGTGGAGCTCCTTCGATCAGCCACCGGCCATAGACAATATTGATACCACGCTCTTGCATCGAATCGATTGTGTCCTTCAACTTGGAAAGCGTAGGCTCGAGAGGCTCAACTTCGACCGCGGCCTGTCCTGTTAGTGACGAGCTATCGCATCGATACCCGGAAGCCTTACCGAAGCTTTGTTGAGTGGCCCGATGAGCGTGTAACGCTCGCCATACTCGGCGGTGGTGACAGGAGCTTTGGATTTCAGTACAGAGTATATGCCGCCAACTAGAGTAACACCAAGTTAGTGGGTTGAGAAGATGCCCGTTAGGCCGTTGGCAATGAACCTCTGTTGGCGACCTCTGTGGCGCATTCGAACAAGATGTGGTTTTTAACATCCCTCTTCTTCGCCTCGCTCTCTTTTGTCTCCATGGCTGAGTCTATTGAGGCAGCGAGCAGGATGCGGGGGTGCTGGAGCGAGAATGGTTCCAAGGCGAGGTCCAGGCGGGGAAGCTTCGGACAATGAGAAACAGCTTAATTGCTGCGACCTCTGGGAACGGGCGGGTAACGAGTTCCGAGGACTGAAAGAAGGCGGTAGAGCATACACAGTCCAGGTTCTTCAGGCTTGAGAAGCACTGGTACCGTGGAATTCCAAGAAGGCAGTTGAAAGGCCAGGTGGAGAAGAGCAGGTTTGGGTGGGCTGGAGAGAGCTTGGGTCACCTGGGGCCGGAAGCTGGGGCAACGCTAAACGACGGGGTTGGCCTCAGGACATGAACGTCGTGGAGCCACGCTCCATGATCTTTGACGTTCTCGGAAGATGGCTTTGTTTCTGCAGACCTTGCAATGCCCATACCATTCAAGCCTTTTTCCCTGACAGGCCGGCTGGCTGATGGATTGGCCGGCTCCAGAGCCCCATGCTGTGCTGATGAGGGTCGGAGATGCCAGCATTGTGAAGATGGGGGACAGCTCTTGAGAGCTACAAGGCAGCGCGGGGTCGCGGAGGCTAATTGAGGGGTGAGTGACGGGCATGTTCAGCACGAGAAGTCGAGCCGAGAACCGATATGCTTTAGAATAACTTCCAATTGGAGCATTGGCCGATGCGAGAGAGCGTCTGCAAGCCATACAGACATTTTCAGCTTTAAGTGCTCCACGTTAACATGTTTTTACACGATCTTCTGTCGGCAGAACATCTGCCTTTTGTATAATTCACGAAGGTTCGGATCAGACCTCTCAGCGCCAAAACCGCTCTCTAGTCCTCCCGCCTCTGCGCTAATGAGATCTATCCTCAGGAAATGCCAGCTCTGTACAGTACAACGACCGCCGAGGCAGCTTATCCAGAGATTCTCACTTCCAACATTTCTGCCTTGGAGGCTCACATTGTGGGGCTAAGCATGAGCAAAGCGTAATGCTTCCAGGAAACTTAGAATTAGACACGTCGCACGATCCAGACTCGCCGGCTGGACAGGAATTACAGCTGTTTGTTTGATTATGGGACCAGTTGTCGAAATCTCCGTCTGTTGTGGCAGGCAATGGAGCGGGACAACCAATCTTGGGGTCAGTAGTTGTTGGCAGTTTCGGGAGGTTGAGCAGGAAATCCTGCGCTTCCTTGAATGCAGCTTCACTCGGGAAGTATTCAAGGCCAATTACAGGGTCAACTTTCAGACAGGCGCAATCTTTCCAGCCGCCGCCTGTGAGCTGGAAGGAATCAGTAAGTAGTCCGATCCAGTTGTGGATTCCCTGACTTACACCTTTACATTTGGAGCCTCCGGCATCGCCACCGCAATTATCACAAAAGGGCATTGCCTTTTCCTCGGGGCAGTCTGTGCATTCGCAATTCGGGAAGTTGGGGGCATCTGAGGCGCATTTGCCGTCCTTGCCTTTGCACAGTGGGTTGCCACACCGAATTAGTACCTTCGGGAGGCAAAATTTCTGATCTGTCTGGTCTTGTTCATCTTTTCTGACCCGCACAATCGTGCTGTCGTCTTCTTTGTCAACCTCTCGATCGTATACAAGCCAGAAGACCGAGGTGAGAAGAAGACCAAAGGCTTCATCATCAAGCCGAAGCCGTGCTCGTAGATCTGCGACTTGCTGAGCCACGTTATTAATAATGTCCTGATGGGTGATTATGTTAGCAATCTGAGCACTTTTGCAACAGCACGTATTTTGTCACTGACGGACAAAACGCGTTGAGATTTGAATAAAATCTACCCTCTGATAGACCATAACATGCCAAGAAATAAGGAAGACGTCAGCCTACCATTGCTGATGAGTTTTCTGGGCGGAAACCCACGCGGCCTCGCTGGTTCAAACGAGCTAGTCCTGTCAAGCGTCCTGCTCCACCCATCGCTAAGAAGATCATGGCCATACCGGTGGTGATACAAAGCACTAGTTCAGGAGGCAAAAATGTGCTACGGTGGTCAATATTCTGCGGCATGTCACGCTTGTGGATTGGGCAGTTGTTAGTCTTGTTAGCCAGGACGTTATCGATCTCGCTGGCAATAGTCTCATTCGTATGGATGGTCACATCCCCGTTAGACTCTACTACTACAAAAGGGCTTCAAAATGGTGAGCTGAAACCAGAAAATTATATCCAGGCTTACTCACATCTCATCGTCCTTGGAAGCCTCGATCACGAGTGGTTGGGGCTGATCTTTCTCAGAAACGAACTCAACGGCTTTGGCATCGGTATGTGGCTTTGCCTGGTCGACGTTGCTGATCGGAATTCGCCAATTTGGTGGCGTTGCTCTCGTTTCGCTGCCGAGAGCAATATTCATCAGCCCTGAGAGGAGAGAGCCGACAATTAAGAGTATGCCTAGGCCAGCAAGACCCCCAAGGATCCCGATCATTCGTTTCTGTGGCATCACTTGATCGTTTTGGAAAATCGCCTCAAGCGCTGAATGGCAGCCGGTACTCCGGAGTTCTTTGCACTCATCTTGCAGGGTCTTGTCCACCTTTTTACGGAGGTCATCACCAACAAAGATGTTGATGCCGGTAGCGCCTTCTTGAATACTGCATTCGCCACCTTCGGGTTTTGGTCCATCTGTGGGCTATTGAAATGAGCAACAATCTTCCAAGAATACTTGTAAAACGCACCACTGGTGGAAAATAATCAGAAGCAGAAGCCGCCGTTACGGTGGCCGTCGGTTCGTCCCGCTTTAAATAGCTTCCGGCAGGCGGCGTATTGGTAAGAGCTAGGATGGCATGTCTGGTAAGAAGAAATAATAGGGAATAAAGCACAAACATTTTGTCCGGATAAGAACTTAGGTAATAGCATAGGTAGAAGGATTGACCTGATAGACACGTGAGTCGTGATCAAGAAAATTGGACTCTACCACCCGCTACCATAGTGGAGTAGCTTCCGGCAGGAAGGTTGTATTATATTCAGTGAAGGCGCTTCTCTTGGCTAAGTAAATACAAGATCATGTCTACGTAAGAAGATAAGCCACGGTACATTTTCTCGGCCATTTGTCTCTCCATTCTGAGCCATGGATCTGTGATGCAACAAATGCCGGGAAATCAAATCGATCTTGGAGGAGGGCAATGAGCTAACTTTTCCGTTGTCGAATAACAGAGTATTGTGAGGCTGGGAGCTTTGCAGACTCCTCCTCGTTGTCTATTACTCCAGAAAAAAGGCTTAGTGTGGGATCGTCGTATTGACGTCGGATAAGCAACACCACCAACCCAAGCTATCTGTAAGGTGTGTTGTAGAACGATAACGATGCTAAGCTCCCGTGTCATCAGAGAAGCTAAAGAGCCGTACGCGTAGGCGAGCCGAACCGCGAAAAACCCCAGACCGGTGATTCCGGACCGTTCGGATTCCGTCGGAAGCTCGAAAGCATCATTCCGAATAAGCACCATCTGCCTGTGATGGTAAATTACTATTTCCAACATGCTAGCGATGTCAAAGTTTGATCAATCCTCAGCCCTGTCGATATCGTCGTGTGCCGATTACCGTGTCGTCGGCTTCGATGTTCCCGACTCGAGCGTTGGGACTTTGCAACCGACTACCGAAAGGCTCATGGATGATGAACACCCCCAACCTTTGGAACCGTCATAGAAGTGCGCTAAAGCACTTCGCACCACTCTAAACATATCGGGGCTCTTCTGGCTTGTTGTTATTGAGCCGAGGAACTTTATATACCCGCGAATCTCTCGCCACGGCTCTTAAAATAGGGGTATACCTCGTTGACTCTGTAAGCATTGAGAACGGCGCTCGTACCCTTCACTTTGGACACTATGAAACTCTTCATCTTGGCTTTGGCTTTGATATCGCCAATGCTTGCTCAACAAACTTATTGGGTGCATCAGACGTGCCTATCACAGGCGCAAGGTGGCAGACAGCCAGACAATAGAGTACTTAGGGCAATTACAGGGGCTAAAACGACTGCGAGAAGAGCATCAAGAAGACTGAACAACGCTGCCGATGAGTACATGAACAGGGCGTTCGCTGAGATCTTCAAGCAGCCAAGAACGGATACACCAAGTTTCGAACGTGTTAATTGTGAGACCCTTCAAAAAAGCAATAAATAAATTGCTGATGCGACTACGTTACAAGATATTCTTAACGGTCTTAATACCATGACGCAGACTAGAGATCAACGTGCTGCTAATATTCGTTACTACTGCGATAACGATGCTCGGGATGCAAGGAGTCCCCACCCGCTTTCAAGGTGGACCCTTCGTCCAGATCCCGAATATCCTCCCCTAGGTTATGTCCCACAGAGGGCGCGACCGATAAAATCATCTAGACCTGACGAAGCAACTCAAGAGTGGGAGGACGTCGAAAATGGCATAGGTAAGTTTCCAAGGGAAGATTCGTCAGGAATGCGAAGAATTTAAGTCCATACCTTCTTTTTATATAGCCGATGCCAGTCCGGGCTGTGAGAAACTAAATCTCCTCGCGGTTACATATCTTTGGCCTAATCGCAGGGTCGATTCTCAACCTTCACCGGGTCTAGACGATCGGGCCACAGTTACAGTCCGTAAATACTGCTTCAATATCCAGCTTTATCTTGGGCAGCAGTTGCTAATTTTGTTGGTATCATAGCTCTGTGACAGGTTGCTGGCTAGGGAATTGGCTTCATTTGCTGATCTTTCTAGCCGTGCGGACTTTTTCAGGGTCCTATCACAATCTCCTCGCCCTACGGACTTGGGAACTATTGACAACTTCAAAGCTATTACTTCAGTGATCCTAGTCCATGAGGTTTGTCATTCCAAAACTTGACAGCAGCCTTACATATTGACCACAAGTCCACAGTTTTGTCATAGCCGCCCTTACTTTCGTATGTTTGGAAATTTCATTTATTCAGCATCGTGAAGATCTTTCACTTCCTCGTCATCCGCTCTAACATTTTTCATGTTTAGTTGAAGATCACCCTGCGCCCAATAGGCCACTAGGGTCTGATGCCTTAGCTTACGGTTGGGAAAATGTACTGAACATCGGTCCATCAGTGGTAGCACTGGACAATGTTGATAATATCGTCTATTACGCATTACTAGCCCATCTCGCCGATTACAAGTTCCGCTTATCGACTGCCGAGCTTGCAAGAAGACAAGGGTTCTTGATATATGATCCGGATCTAGTCTGACCGAGTTTACCTGGAGCCCTTCAGATGACTAATACGACTACTGATCGGTAGGTTCCAATCGGGTCTGTCGAGGGCCCACCCACCTCTTGTGATGAAAGATAGGTCATTCCTTTCCATCGATCTGTTCTGACGGAACTCGGTCGATTTACCTGTTCGCTATACAAAAAACATATGGACGAAGAGTCTCATACGCAAGCGCTGTTCGTGGCCAGAAGATCAATGAACTATACGGGGGAAAAACATATCTAACACCGAAGCTGACCAGCAGTGTATGGAGCTGGGGACCTTATGGGCTGTTATACATGTTCAAAAGCGCTACAAAGTGCCCTACATCCCTGCGTTCTCTGTACTACCAACCCCTGGCGTTCAAGAAGCGCATGTAAGCTGTATTTGACTGTGCTGGGTAACATTAAGATGTTTCAAAGTGTGAAACTGCTCTTCCGACTAGACCGATAGTGTAAGATCTCCTTTTCTACCTAACCTCTTCCCTCAACCGCCGTGGCGGAAAACTAAGCCTCTTTACCGCCACTGATTGCCCTATGTTCTGCTTTAGTTCCATTGTCCTCATCTATGAGTATATTTTTGGCATGCCTTTCGGCCTTTCTCAAAACTGGTGTTCGCCACGTCATAATATAAATATATTAGTCTCGGTAGGCTTTCATTCCGCAGTCTGTACCCGCCCTTATTCACATGTCTCTCCATTCAGTACATGGAGAGCTTCGGCCACACCTACGCATCTCTGGACCTTAATTCTATATGGTGTATCAAAATGCGCCTAGATGTAGGTTAGTTCCAATTTTTCATAGGATTTCTAGGAAATGGAATGACCAGAAGACTATGCAGACCAAGCTACGAAGAACAAATACTATTCGAACTAATTTGGAAGCAGTATGCGCAATCGCTTCGTAAGCGTGCAATTTCGAATGGCTGGTCACCGCAAGCAAGGTGTGGAAGTCACTTTGATCGAAAGATCCCGGACTACTTTATCTTGACTTATGGTGCAGTTGATGGAAGGACTGCGCCGCGATGGCATGAATAGCGGGAGGTTATATGTGAACGATTTGAATTTATACCTTGGAGGTCCGGCATGTGGAACAACTTGTCGCCGTCATCCAAGTTCTCAGATCAAACGCTCTTGTTGGGTCGCGCAGATGTTCTGAAGTACAGGTCTGCTAGAAAGGAATTAATTCACCTTCCCCCAAGGGCCGCCGTCTGGAAGACGGGACGGGAGGAACAACGTAAACCCGACGGACCAGTTAGCGCGATTAGATACGTAGCTCCCGAGCGCGCGGTCGGCCAGAACTTCATCTTTTCTAAGTGGAGTGAGTCCCTGCACGGCAAAGCGCTTTTCCTTTTTTTCCTCACACGAAGAAGCTGTTGTACGATTTTTCTCTTCTGCTCACAATCCTGCCTTGCTAGATTCCCTTACCGGAGACTCGAAGCTGCTCCAACTACGTGTCGTCCGGCTCAGTACGACTTCCAATTCCTGCACTGAAAACGTAACCAGACATCTACTTCTGCGAGAATGGCTTGAAACAAACATTCTCTTTGCTGAGCGGCGAGCCCGGCCAGAAGTTCAATGGCTTGGCAGGCCTCCGGCGTAATGGGGGGGCCTGGTATGGGGAACGATGGACTGCCAAGTCACCCTACAGGGACCGAGTATACACTGCAAGGTGAAGATAGCATATTTTGCGCCTTTCGAGTCTTGCGTCTGATATTTGAGCTTACAGGAGTCATGCGCTTTCTACAGACGGAATGGCACCGGCACGAACGCGAGCGAAATGCCTGGGATATCGAGCGTGCTGAGATGAAGTCACGGATAGCAAGGCTGGAGGGTGATGCACGCAAGAGCAAAAAGATCCAAGAGTCATTAGGGAAGCATGTTAAGATTCTGGAGATTGCCCTCAAGAAAGAGAGGGAACGGGTGAAAAGTTTGAGCAATGGTGAAAAGGTTGACGTCCAGAAGGACCCAAAGGAATTGGCTAAGGAGAACTTGAAGAATCTTCCAAAACGTTGGTAGCTGCATACTGCTTTGGGTACGGACTAACAAGTGTTAGCTCTATTGTCAAATCAGGGAAACCTTTTAGGCAACGAGGGAAGCGAGGATGAGTTCGAACCTGGCAGCGTGCAACAAGAGTCGGAGCGCGAGAAGTCCAGAAGCTATCTCAGCAAGTGCGCACAAGAAGTCACATACCATGTCGTTCCCTCAGCCCGTCCTCTACCTCATTTATCGGATCTAGAACTCTCCAATCATCTTCTCGCAAATCAACCCACAGCTCCCCCCTCTTTACAGGAAGCATATGCTCAGCAAAAGCAGAACCAGCAACACATAAACAGCATGAATATGGTTCGAGAATCCCCTTTGACCAACCATCAGCAACCTCCAGTCTTACCGACCTTCTCGGAGCCTCCCAGTCTCTCCCGATCAGCCACTCAAATCAATCATACCGCGCAAACACAGCCCGAATATTCTCTTCGAAGAAGCATAGAACAAAACCAAACCCCAGTTACGGCAATCGACAATAGAAAGCCTCTGTTTGAACATCCCTCGCCCGATGAGCAAGGCGAACCGATCTCGCACAGCTTTGACGCCCATGGAAGACAACTAACTACCACAGAGGAACGTAGCTCAGCTCGCACTTCCCAAGATCCTCCACCAGATGCTAATGACGGCTGGGACTTTGACGATTCTACGCACGCAAATGCAATGCAAGCAGACTCAGTCCAATCCCCTCCTCCACATCGGCCCGACACAGATGCATTTCCTAATGCAAACCTCGTACAGACAAAGTCGCCTCCTCTACCTCCGCCGGGATCACATAGGAGGAAAAGTTCTGGAGCAAGACGGCGCAGTGAAGGCACAAACGAGTCCAGTCTCGTAAATCAGCGAGCAGAAGCCTCAAGCTTCAAGGTACGGTTTGCCTTGCGGGGCCACCTAGATGTTGTGAGGTCTGTCATTTTTACCGGAGGTGGGACTCCAGCCGAGCCTGAGATATGTACATGCAGTGACGATGGAACGCTGAAGCGGTGGATCATACCGGCCTCGTATGGGGGTTACGGTATGCATGGAGTGACTGGCGCGAACGACCTCGATATCACGAGCTATTTCACTCACCGCGGCCATTCAGGCTCCGTCACGTCGCTGGCCGCCTGTCCAGCTTCCCAGAATTTCTCAAATGGGGGCCGTGCCCTCGGTGACGGTTGGGTATTTTCTGGTGGTCAGGACCACAGCGTACGCGTTTGGGAAAGAGGAAGAGTTGATCCCAAGGCGACACTCCAGGGTCACACAGATGCTGTGTGGGCACTTTGCGTGCTGCCAGGCTCGTCAGCCTCTTGCTTTGGTGAGCGAAGCAGCTCGTATGGTGGTCCTGATCGGATACTACTCGCATCGGGTGGAGCAGACGGAAGAATTCTCATCTGGGCAGTCAGTTCCCCACCACAGCTTACCTCTCCTCATGCAGGATCAAATCGAGGAACGAGAGGTAGTCGTCGAGCCAATTCCGTATCTTCTGGATCCAATTTTCCTTCCTCACCACAGCCCAGCACCGCGACAACTACGCCATTTCATTACACATTAGTCCATAATATTGTCCGCGCAGATACCCCTTCTCCAACTTGTATTAGTTCGCTTTCCCCTCTTGGGGACACTTTCGTGGTGTCTTACACCGATGCTTCAATTCTTGTCTACGATACGCGGTCGGGTGAGGAGCTGGTGGGCATGGCGAGCCTCGAGACGTACGACGGCACGCCTTCCACTGGAGTGAATGCTGTCGTTGCAAGCACCCTTGGCTTCGATGGAACAGCTCAACTGGATCACAATAGAGGTGTGGCAGAGGACGACAATATCGTTCACGGCGCAACTGGCTCAAGTGGTGGCGTGGAGGGTATGGTCATCTCAGGGCATGAAGATCGCTACATTCGTTTGTTCGATGCCAACAGTGGTAAGTCCTTCATTGGTGTTATTTCCCAGCTAGAACATACTGACTCACTCACAGGTCAATGTACGTACACGATGCTCGCCCACCCATCCGCTATCTCGTCGTTGTCCCTTTCTCCTGACGGTCGCGAACTTGTCTCTGCTGGCCACGACGCAAGTCTCCGGTTTTGGTCCCTTGAAAAAAGGAGTTGCACACAGGAAATCACATCCCATCGCCTGATGCGCAGTGAAGGCGTCTGCTCCGTGGTATGGAGCCAGGATGGGAGATGGGTCGTCAGTGGTGGAGGGGACGGGGTGGTCAAGGTCTTTGCCCGGTAGGAGAGTGTCATTCTAGAGACTCGTTGAGCTTGTCTGCGCTTTGGTAGCGTTACGTTGGAGCTTGCCGACTTCGGCTTCTTTGTTCGCGATTTTCCCCCTATTCCGGGGCGAAATAGCGAGCTTTTGTTCTAGGGTAAGCGTGTTGCTCGATGCATCTGCATGTACCGGATGAGAATCTCGTGTTTCTTCGACATCTCCTATTTTTGCATGGATGCAGTTGGCAGTGCTGAGCCACAGAAGCAGGTAGATAGTAATCATATCGCAGTGCACAGTAATTGTTTCCGCAACACTCTACGAGAAAGCGATGCAGGTGTCAGTATTACGGCCAATACCAGAATTCTTAAGTTGCTCTCGCGGGGCCAGTTTTCGTCAAGATACCCTTTCGTAGAACAAGCTTTAATCAATGTTGCAGCTATCCATCTACAAGACGACTCGCATCAGCCTTCCAAGCCTCTTTAAACACCTCTAAAGTCTTCCCTGCCTCTGCTTCATCCTTTAACCTCTGCTGTAGAAACCCCTTGAGATCGTCCCAAAATCCCTCCGACTGCAGCACCTCCGTCCCACTAGGCCCTTGCACAGGAGGCACAGTCTCGGACGACGTCTTCTCCACCCCTTCCATTCCCGACCCCGACGCTACCGCTGCCACTGCCGCCGAAGGCGATGGAGCAGTCGCAGGAGCCGGTATCGACGACCCACCAATAACCATAACCCCAAACTCAACCTCCTTCCCACTCTCGCCTTCAATGACCTCCCCTACACTCTTCTTCCCGGCCGGTATGGGCTTCTTGTTGTACAAGATCTTTACTTTCTCCAGCGTGAAGCCCGCCGGGTCGCCGAGCTCTCGGAGCACGGTCTCCTTGAGCTGGGGGATTGTGGTTGTCGTTGCGGAGGCATCGGGGAGGGTGATGTTGAGGACGGGGTTGCGGGTAGATTTGAGGTGGATGGTCAGCAGGTTGGAGGAGGTTGATCCGGGTGCTGGGGCGGGAGTGGGCGCTTTCTTGGGTGGAAGAGGGTGAGGGGGGTGAGGCAGTTTGGGGAGGGTGTACTGGGTTAATGTTAACATTGCGATCAGGAAGTTTGGAGGGGAGGGGACTAACGGGTACCCGGGGAGGGAAAGTCTTTGGGTCGAAGATATGGTCTGGTTGGTACTTGGTAGGTTTCGAATCGAGTGTCGTGAGGAAGGTCTTGATATATGTAATTTCCGACATCTTTGTATGGCCTAAGCAGTGGTCTGATGTCTTCTAGGAGATCCACTCAGGCCGGAGAGCAGCTACTCAATCAATGGTGAAGGTCGTGTGCTGTTGGTTTCTAGATAGAAAGGGACTTTGAAATTGGTAGACTGATTGACCGCCGAAGCCAAAACAAGATATCAGCCTTGCATATATATTTACGGCAGGGGTTCACAGAATTGGGATCTTGGAATTGCGGGCCTTGCCGTGGCGGGTGTGGCTGCTGAAGTTCTCTGCCCACAACCGACCCTGTCTCCGCAGCGTCATCTCATGCCAAAGCTATCCTTGGAGGCAGGATTTACCGAACACACCGCGAAAATTTACCCTACAAAATTTAAGCGCATTACCTTGAGCATTTGCTAACTGTGGGTAGATCTACTCCCATAGACAATTCGACTGACTTTGAACGTCGCCCATTATGGGGGTCGGTCGGCGAATGAAGAAACAGGGTCCTCCGCCTACATTCGAGGAAATCCAGGCACTACACAAACGAAAAGTTGGCGAAGATGGCGGGACCGCAGAAGTTCGGGGAAAGAAGAGAAAAATCGCAAACAACAACGCAACGACTGCACCAACTACCGTCGTAAAAAAAGTACCTAACTCTTTCACTGGCCGAGTGACGCCCAAAAAGAAGACGCAGAAGGCGTTCCTACCAACTGGAGACGACTCTGAAAGTGCTGAAGATGGCTTACCCAGTGATGTTGAGGCGATGGACGATTGGGATGACTTTTCCGGCGATGAAATTAATCTTGAGGCATCCGACGACCAAATTGAAGAACCATCGGAAGGTGAGAGTAGTAGCAATATCGGTTCCAGTTCAGACTCTGTCTTCGACTCTGACGAAGAAGCTGTTACCAAAGCAAGGTTTTCTGAGGACGAGGACGAGGACGATGCGGTACAGACGCTTACAGCTGCAAACATCGAGGGTCTCTCAAAGAAGTTGGACTTAGAGCAAGCAGAAGTTGATGCAGAAGCTGAAAAGGAGCTCCAAGAAGCTGCCTTACAGACCAACATACAAGATGATGAGCCGGGTGTCTTCGACGAACCGATACAAAGAAAGGGCAGTCTTGCCCCTGATCTGCAATTGATCCGTACACGTATGACAGACACTATCCGCGTCCTGTCCGATTTCTCCAAGTTTGCCGAGCCAGGAAAATCCCGGGCAGATTACATGTCCCTCTTCGTTTCGGATGTATGCCTCTACTACGGTTACACGCATTTCCTTGCGGAGAAACTCATCTCCCTCTTCTCCCCTGCCGAAGCGTTCGCCTTCTTTGAAGCTAACGAATCTCCACGCCCCGTTGTCCTTCGTACAAATACAATCCGTACCAACCGGCGCACCTTGGCTCAAGCTCTCATCAACCGTGGTGTCGTCCTCGAGCCCGTTGGCAAGTGGTCCAAGGTCGGCCTGCAGGTTTTCGAATCTGCCGTGCCGCTATCAGCAACTCCAGAAAGTCTAGCTGGCCACTACATGCTCCAAGCCGCTGCGTCTTTTCTGCCCGTCATGGCACTTGCCCCTCAACCTGGCGAACGATGTCTCGACATGGCTGCCGCCCCAGGCGGGAAAACGACGTACATCTCCGCCTTGATGCGCAACACCGGCTGCATCTTCGCGAATGACTCCAACCGCCAGCGCACAAAAGGGTTAATTGGCAACATCCACCGTCTTGGATGTAAGAACACCGTCGTCACGAATCTTGATGCTAAAGAGGCATTCCCAAAGGTCCTCGGCGGATTTGACCGCGTCCTTCTTGACGCACCCTGCTCTGGTACAGGAGTCATCGGCAAGGACCCCAGCGTCAAGACCTCTAAAACAGAGCGAGATTTTCTCACCCTCCCTCACACGCAGAAACAGCTTCTACTAGCAGCTATCGACTCCACAAACCACGCCAGCGAGACGGGAGGGTACATAGTTTACTCCACGTGTAGTGTGATGGTTGAAGAAAACGAGGGTGTGGTACAATATGCGCTCGGTCGAAGACCAAATGTGAGAATAGTGGACACTGGATTAGGTGACTTTGGTTCAGAAGGCTATAGAAAGTTTCAGAGCAAAAAATTCGATGAGCGAATGGCGCTGACAAGGAGGTATTTCCCCCATAGGGAGAATGTGGATGGGTTCTTTGTGTGCAAGTTGAAGAAGACTGGTCCGAGTCCGGCGAAGCAAAAGATGGATGGGACGGCAGTTGAAAATGCAGCGAATGGTGCTGCGGCGGATAGTGAGGGCATGGATATTGGCATTGGTGCTTTAGATGAGCAAGCACCAGTCAATGGTACGCTAGGCGATGGAATACCGGTCAAGGACGACTTTGGAGGCTTCGATGATGACGAAGATGAGGAATACATAGCAAGGGCAGAGCGGAATCGGTTGAGGAGGAAGGGTGTCGATCCACGCGTGGCCAAGCGGAAAGGAGAACATGTGAATGGTAACAAACAGGGTGTTAAAGGTGGGAAAAGCTCGAGGAAAAAGTTATGAAAGGACTCTGGCCAGAGCTGCATTTGAAACCTCCATTGCTTTCACCCCTCGAACTGATACATTGTGAGCCATCTTACTTACTAGTACAAGTCTCTAGTAAGCATCAATTACAACTCACAGCATCCGACTATGCGTGCTGCCGGAATTTTACGGTATTCTGGAAGGGCGATGCGCCTGTGGAAATTTCGTGTTATGCGCTGTTACAGCTTTTACCCGACTCGAAAGCTGGATCCACGAAACGCCCGCCTTGCTTCTTTCCAAGTCCTCGGTCTATTTCAAATGCGTTAGGTATGACTGTTGGAGCTAATGATACGACCGCTACAAAGCTTCTTGTGCTGCTCTTGGATCCCGTTTAATTTTTGTCATGCTCGGAGCTGGGCATCTATATCAGGTCACGGATATCCGGCACGTTATCATATGCTTTCCTAGCTGAATGACGTGTCGAAATTCTCTTTCATTTCGTGAAGGTTTTCATTGTTGATTGCGTAAATATCTGACAAGCTTGCCCTCGGTGCTATTTCGGTTATTAACCTTGAAATACCCCTTTCACCGGTCTCTTTGTCAAATTTGAGCAGCGTTCTCATCCCTTTTATCTGCCTCACTATCACATCATGCCTGTGGCAGGTTCACGCGATCGAAGGCAATATCATCAGACATCGACAAGACCAAAAGTCAGAGGACTTTGTCCAAGACTTTCGTCTATAAAAGCCCCTGCTTAGATTCGCTAATCTCTACTCTGAACTCCCTACGATCCGGTCCCAGTCAATCTTTGACCAACATTCTCTGTCTTAAGCCTTGATCTCTTCATCCTTCTATTCCATTCAACCTGCTTCGCATACGAAGCCCTTCCAGAAAGAGCCCTCTCACAGCAGAATTCACCCCCAAACTCCTAAAAGTCAACAGCGTCGGTATGGTCCTCTGACGAAAATTCCCTCCTGCCTCCTGATAGTACCTTTTCCAGACTATCGTCATGTGTGTCTGGCTCCGTGGCCAGTATACCTGCGGCTACTTCGTCGTCGCGCCAAGGGAACCCAGATGCCCCAGGTCGCCTGATTACCAGCCGGCGGTCGACCCGAATGCCCTCCCAATCAGTCCACTGAGCTATCCCTGTCCCAATCTCGGAGGCCAAATGCCTGCGGCGGCGTCGGCTCAACAGCCGGGGCGCTGAGTGGTGGTGTGCTGTGGCAGTCTGGGCAGGGGAGGGGGAGGGGGGGTAGAAGGTCAAGAAGCGCAGGCGCTTTGCTACAGTCTTTTGAAAACAGTGATGGACGAGTTCCAGAGCGTGAGTAACTCCACGGGCGCAGGCTCCAATGGGAACTCATAGACGTTCATTATCACAGAAAATCTCATTTTGTACTGGCCAACACCACGTACCGGGATTCACTCATCACGGCGCGAGTGGAAGTCAGGCCTGAAAAGTTGACTTACTTTAGTCATTCCTGAATGCTATGATTCTAACTTCTTGGGATGTCCTGGTTCCCTTCTTTGCTTAAGGACCCTTTTAGTTCACGTCTCCTCCTACTCTTGAATGCTTGTTAAAAAATTGCCAAGCTCCTCCTGAGTAGCCCCCTGAAAGCGGCGGAGGCTGGGCCCTAATTCGGGATGCCTTCACCTCATCAACCTGTTGCAAAACGGCGGTCGGCAGAGTGTCGGGCTCTGATTCAATTCCATTCGATCTTAGATCAGCAAATCCCCAAGCCACGTTTTACAATCACCGCATAGTTTGAAAATATACTATTTACATTGTACAGTACACCTAATCCCACGTCGACATGGGCATAAACTCCCCTTTCCGCTCTCCAATCCGGCCAAGAAAGTCATTGCACGCCCGCCTTGGGTCGAGGATAACTGCTCCTTCGCCCTTCTCACCGTCACCTCATCCCCTTTCTTACACCTTAATACTCCAATCCTCTTTCTCCGTACGCCGAGCAACCAGCGCATACTCCACACGATGACCTGGCAGAGCGCACCTCTATCTCAAACTCCCCAACCCCCATTACATCCCTCTCCGTCGCCGTAACCGCATACTCCCCCTTCGCCGCCGTCGCCGCCAACCCCCCTCTCCCCCCACCACCACAGCTTACCTCCCTCGTTGCCTCCGCCTCCCCCACCCTATTCGCGGAGCAGCGCGCGTTTCCGGGTCGGTGGGCACGGTAGCGGTACCTCACCCTCGAACGGCAACCCCCTTCCCCCGCACCACCAGGTCTTGTCGTCGTCGTCGTCGTCGTCGCAGCAGCAGTATGCCCACACGTGGGCTTGTCTGCTTGTCGTTCACTGGCGGCGGCGGCGGCGGCGTGGCGTTTCGTCGGTTGCTGCCCGTCCATTGAGCGGTCTTGGGCGGAATGCAGGTCGGTGGGGCTTCGCTTTCTTCTCAGTGAGGTAGCGTGGTGGGCGCCGCCATGGGGAAGGGCTGAGCTGGGGAGATGGAGGCTTGGAGGGTAGGGGAAGATTCTGTGATAGAGGGGTTGGGGAGGTCGCTTTCTTCGAAGGGATGGAGGGGAGTGGGTTGGACCATTTGGCAAGGCTCTGATGGGGACATCGGGGGTTGCAGGGTAGGGGCAAATTCTGGGGTGGAGGGCTGGGGGGCGGGGAGATGGATGGGTGCTTGGAATGGGGGGTAGGCTTGTGGGTTATGGGGGGGATGAGGCGTGGTTTGTGTTTGGGGTGGAGGGGTACGGTGGAGAGGTCGGAGGCTCCAGGGGGGTACGGTTCCGTAGAGTGGGAGGAATTTTGGACTGTAGGGGGCGAGTTTGGATGATGTGGCTGTGCGGAGGGAAGGGAGCATTTACGGGGAAGCTTGCTGGTGTTTGCGGATATGGAGTCGCCACATTCTTGACGTCCTCTATAATGGGGCTCATTGGATCTGACTTGCCCGCGATGAGCATGGTTGGGAGGTTCGGTTGGATCTTAAGAGATTGTGGTCGTGATGGCTGTGGGGTATTGCTAGTATTAAGAAACAAGTCCATCAACTTGGGTGAAGAATTTTTCTTGCCGTCCAACTCGGACACTAGTTTACTGCTAGCGGGAAGTTGTCGTGTTGAAGGTGAGATGGGCTCTATGCCCGATACTGCATCCAAATTAATTGTATCTACTGGGAAGGAGACATCGATGTGGGGATACATACCTGGACGAGAAGTAAAAGAAGGAGCACCAGCTGGTATAGAAGCCGTGTCAATGCGATCCTCGAAGGGATCTTCTCCAGAGCACTCCGTGTACGGATCTGCCTGTTTCTGGACGGCCGCCGTCAACATTGTCAGATCACTCTGCGATCGACGGAGATAGTATGATTTGCGGTTAGCCGACGTTTGTTCGGGAGGAAATGTAGGGGATGGCACGAAGTCTTCATCGTCTTTCTGATCGTCAGGAATGCTGGGCTTCAACCAAACTGCCCACACATCTTCTGGTGTTTCGAAAATAGATCCCGCGCAACTCTCATGCGACCGAATGGAAGAATGGGATGGGATAGGAGAAGAGACAAACGGTTCACAGCTCCTTGACAGCTCATCGAGAGCCCTCTGGACTCGCATGTCAATCAGTTCTTGGAAATCGCCATGGGAGCGAGCTGCGATGTAGCGCTTGGGATTTGCCCAGACCCGACTGAGATATTCAGCATGGTTGGTTGTGAACTGTAGTGCATTTTAGTCAGAGATCGAGTGACGCAAAAGAGTGTAGATTTTTGACGCTCGGGAACCGCCAACAGGGACGAACCTCTGCTTTTCGATTCGAGAGCCCTTGGTCCGGCCAAGTTCTCGCGATGGCATATTTGCCACCCAAATCTACTCTTCAGAGTACAAAATTTACTGATTGGAAATAGACGGAAAAGAAAAAAATGTGTGTATACAGCAGGGAATTCTGGATGGTGTCGGGAGACAAACGTCCCGGTGAGGCTGCTGGGATATGAGATATGTTTTCATGATATTTGTGGTAGCTAATGGTAGCGAGGTGGTACGCTGCTCCAGACAAAGGAAATCAACGCGCAGCTTTGTGCCAAATTTGTTCTTTGTGAACTTCGAATGCATTGTGAGGGTGGCAGAGCCTCACTATGGTTTTAAAAAGAGACTTATAACAGAATGATCGGAGCTTTGATAATTCATTGTTTTGGGATTTGGTTGAAAGACATGAAAGGTCAAAGGAAAATTTTTGTTAGATCGTGAATGAGACAGCGACGTGGAACAAGACTTTAAGTCTCGTATGGTCAAGATTCTCTTGTAGTGGTGGTCAAGATCTAGCTCAAGGACTCCTAGCAACATTTTCTTGTATAACGCCGATGAAGTAGACCATTGAAATACTATTCACCAAGTAGAGCTAGCATGCTAGAAAGCAAGAATCACACCTCGCCGCCGCACTAGTGAGCATCCCAGTCCAAACATAGAACTTTCGGTATCAGGTCTAACCTACATAAAACATGGCTCACTCACGGATAGGCGTCAAATGTATGAATAGATGTGGAAATCTCAGGAAGAAGCCAGCATGAAGCCAGAAAAGACAGCGAGTGCGTTACTTAGCTCGGTGTCTGGTTGCCGTTGTACCTAAGAGGCTCCTAGAATATTTTTATTTCGAACTCCTTGTTAGCCATTAGCCTGCCAGAGAAGTCGTACATAGTAGCTTTAGGGAAATGAGATATCGAGATAAACATGGAGGAAACAAAGGTGTTGAAAGGCTCCTTCCAACGGCAGTTGGCGTTCCTCCTAAAATGGGAGGTTTCTGAGGCACTAGTTTCATGGCTGCTACCTTGACCGGTGTCGTTGAATCTAACCATCACCCTTCATGGACACGAGAGCAATATTTGCAATACCATTGAGACCAAATCGAAATAGCCAAATTTAGAAGTCGCAAAGTGCCGTATAGCAAGCTCGTGGACTGTTGCGCAGCGGTCTGTTGAAGTGGGGAATAGAATGTCGCGACGAGTTTTATCCTGGCTTGTGTATCGAGAAAACGTTTCAAATGCTCTGACAGAGTCTCGCATCCATGTAATAAATCGTTTGGCGAAGTGATCGTATATGTCGTAAGACTTATATTTTTGTCTTAGCGCGTAAGTAGCGCCAAAAAACGGCATTTAACAAATTCCGGAGTCCCAACACCTGAACCCGTTATTGCTGCTTTTGACAGACCTCCCACGGCAAGTCCCGCTCCGACAAAAACCAGAGGATTGAGAAAAGGATGTGAGAGAAATAGCTGATAACAGCATAGTCAAGTTTGCAGATCCGCTAGATTAGCACAAGCAGTAGATGGAATATGGCTAGCAACACGCGGCTCGAGCTGCCACAACAACAAAGGCGTGATTAACTGAGAAAGTTCCGAACAGAGACGAGGGCAAGGACCGAGCCTAGGTTTGCAGCAAAAACGTCAGCCTTTACCGTAATCCATAGATATTCCTGGCATAATGTATGGTTAGTATTCGCGGTATTGAATAGAGGAGGAAAGGGAATGACTGCAAAGGCGAAAACTTGGAGACAAAGGTGTAGGCCGGGAATGCCATGAGGTTGAGAACGTCTGGCATCTCGCGAGGCTAATGACATAACGTCGGAGCGATCTGTCCACTACTTGATTGGACAATGTTCTGCTTTTGGAAACTCGCGCAACCACGACCAATCCTTCCGAACCACTGCGGAAGGTAGACACGCAAGGCCCGCAACTAATCGATAATTCGAGTGCATGAACAACGAGCGAGACCAAGGCAGGACTTTAGCCTGGGGTGGATCCGTCGACAATGCAGGATAGACATATCTGCGAGGGATTCCGACCACACGGGCGCCTTGACCTAAAAGAAAAGGGCTGATTCCAACGGCGACAGCAAAGTGCTGATGAATCCTAACGACGGACCGCGGCCGTTGACGTGCGGGAAAGGAAGAGGAGAAATCCGTTCCCGCAAAGAGCACGGCAAGGATGGCTAACGGTAGCCCCACCCATTGTCCGGAGAAGATGCCGACTCAGCACTCCCGTGTTCGTAAGTCTCTGAATAATGTCAAGACAGGCAGCTCAGCGGTAACTCAGCTGTCGGTGCAGCACTGCTCCATCAAGTTTGCGACATCAAAATGTGGCGTTGGACGTGCAGTCCACCGGGTTACACCAAGGCACGTCGGGCGACAAGGATTCCGCGTGGATGGGCTGACAGTCCCACCGGCCTAACTCTCACCTACCTTCCGCCCTAGCGATCACCTCGAACAGGAATGCTCCATATCTTCGGCTAGGACTCACGTTTGCTGTTTTACGATGATCTAGGTTCGCATCTCGGTACTTCGGGCGCGGCTCTAATTGGAAACATTCCACCTGCATCGCTTGGAGTTACTCACCCTCGGAAGGAGCGTCAACCAGATTCGTGTCTCCGATCGATGACAGGGTGCTCCGGACCGTATTCACACTCTCTACCAGAATGGTGGGTTTGAGAGCGAGCCAAACCGAGGATGAAGGATCACCCATTCCGTCTCCGTAGGGAAGTCGTCGTCAACCCTGGGCAAGTTCCACCCACAATTTGAAACAGTGCAACGTAGACCCATGGCATGGAGAAGTGATGGAGAGGCGAACAGTTTCCATTCATGATTAGTAGAGATCCTACATCTTCAAATCGCATATCCACGATTATCTCATATGCGTAAGGCTTGAGAGAGCTTGACCCCAATGCTTCGAACACGCCTCGGCAGCTGAATAGTACTCAGGGTCCAAGCAGTGGTGGTCCGTGCCGTAGACTCAATTTTAACGGCGTCGTGCCCAAAAGCTGAGGAGCTTTCTCAGTTGTTTTCCTTTCGAGCGCGTGTGGATGGAATCACTATTGTAACTGAAGTTGGCTCTGCACCAGTGAGTGACTTGAATATAAACTTGAAGGTGGAGGGATCTGCTACCTATGCCATGAGCCGTGTAAAGATCGAACAGCCAAGACTAACAATTCGATACCTGCTCACCCGGAGGCAGATCCGCCGGTCAGCTTGATCACCTGGCCTAGAATCTAACAGTCAGAACTATTTGCGATCATTTCTGCAGTCATCCCATCGCTTGCTTACCATTGACCCATTCGCTATCCGGAGAGGCCAAAAAGGCCACAACACGGCTGATATCCACTACCTGTGCCACCCTATTCAAGGGGCACATCTTCGAGATCCCGGCCTCGATCACCTTGATGTCCGTATCCTTGGTCGCGCCAGGTGCGTAGTGCCAGGCGTTCTTTTCAAACATGTCGGTCTTGATTCCTCCAGGAGCGATAGCGTTGCAAGTGATGCCTCGTGGACCCGCGTCAGCCGTAAACGAGCGCATTAGTCCCTCCGCCGCGCTCTTAGAGGCACAATACAGGGCATGGTTCTTGACAGACATGCCGGCTGCGATTGATGACATGAATATGATACGGCCACCTCCTATGTTTAGTATTGTCAATTTGTATGTTTCAATCTGACGATACGAGCGTAGGCATTACATACGGGAAAGATGCTTCAGAGCCTGTTGGGCGACGAAGAATTGTGCCCGTGTGTTGAGACCGAAGACAGCGTCATACTCCTCCTCTGTTACCTCCAGTGTGGGCGTGAATGACTCCATGCCCGAATTGTTCATCACCACATCAAGACGGCCGAAGTGGGCCATCGCTTGTTCAAACATGTTGGCCACTTCTTCTGGTTTGGTGACGTCGGCTTGAACAGCCACTGCTTTTCCACCATTGCGTTCAATGTCAGCGACTGTCTTCTGGGCTGGCCCTGCGCTGTTGGCATAATTGATCACGATAGCGGCCCCTCGAGCAGCAAGGTCCTTGGCGATCTGAGCCCCGAGCCCCCGACCGGCGCCAGTAATGAGTGCCACTCTACCCTCAAGCGTGGGAGACATTGTCGTAGTATTCTGGCCAAGAGAACCCATACCAAGAACTAGTCAGGGTGGCTTTCACAGATGCTGTATCTGACTAAGCGTGCTGGTGTAGTTGAGGCTTGGGAGAAAAGAAGAATTAGTATTGAAAAATCCAGATGAACTTCAGATCAGGGTCAGTGAATAGATATGAAGTGAAATCAGTTCAAGCAGAAGGTTTCATCATACTAGGGACCTCTACGGACACCCGACACTCTGAGGGTGAGGGGCTGCGAGAATGCCGGAGCGCTAAAGTGCCGGTGAAAGGGGACTGATGGGTTGTCCTCAACTCCGAGATTAAAGAGATTGAAGTAGGAGCTTCTCTCTCTCCCTGGAAGGCCTATGGCAGAATGAGGAAAAAGCAAGTTGCTGGGCCAAGTCGAGGTTTGCGTGAGATGAAACACACCGTGAAGTAGATGTCAGGGACCTGCAGCAGGAACAAGCTTGTGTACCGCTGCATCCACAAGTAGTCGCTTGCATGTAACCATCTTGAACGCTATTGAGAGTGTACTTGTCGAGGCCCCCAGGTCCGTGGTCCGGAGGCCATGCCGTCAGGCTTTCGGAGTGGAGCGTTGTGGCTCGTCGCACGTTTCCGTAGCAGGCAGAGGAGGAGAGGAGGAGAGGAGAGGAAAGGAGAGAGGGAGGTCGTCGGCATATCGGCGTTTTCAACTACCGATCGACTGGGATCCTGCTTCCTGTGTTCCGACGGACATGTTCTTCAACCACAGACCTAACATATGCGACGCCCCAATGTCGTTCTTCACGCAGACTTGGCTCCAGTAATACGAACTGTTTTCCGAAGGAGCTCTTACCGCCTCTAGGTATTCAAATCTAGCGATGCTCCAAGGCAACGGTCCATGAGTGGCCATGCAAAGCCAGGTGCAACTGCAGAAGGAGTTGTCCCCTTCTGTTGACACTCTGAACGAAGCAAAGAAGTCATTGGGCACGGTGCCTACCGACAAAGAATAATTCGTACAGTGGCGGATATTGAACGAAACCTCAGTCAAATATCTTGTCAACGAAAGTATTTCTTCACGTCAGTGCAGTGGCGAGAAAGACGCTGTAAGAACCTTCGAGATATTCTCGTAGACAAGATCTACAACGATCGTCCGCATTCCGCATCAACTGTAGATCTACTATTTTGCGCTTCGTCTATACAAAGGGGTGGTTGTGCAGCTTCTAGGTCATGGCGCGGACCTGCACTTTCGGCAAACCTTTCAACGCAGACGGAGTCCGTAGTGCCTGATTTCTGAGCAAGCCGGGTATTATCCCGCGTATAGGTGTGGGGTAGTCGGATCAAAGCACATTGCGGTATGTAGAGCTTGATTTTCGACATCTCTCTTGCCTTTGAAGGCTAACATGCCGCCACTGAGTCAGGGCCAGCTGTGTTGGCGAAGCTAGAATGCCTCGATCGACGTGACGCAGCCTCAAGCCTGCGAATTGATAGAATCCCACTGTTGATCAAACAAGGTCTAGTCCAATCTCTTAGCTCACAAGTCCTTGACAGTTATTATCCGACATGATAGCTGGCGTCGAAATCAATGTGGAACCAACGTTCCTAATTCTCATACCACGGACAAAACCTCATGAAATGCAGCTTTCTTCTACCAGATCCATCTTTTTCGTGGAAACTCTTGATATTTGCGCAACGGGCCGTACAGGTTCGTTTGAGGACTCATCTTCAGGCTATAGACAAGCTGGAGTCAAATCTCACGGTATTGGTTGCGGAGTGATGTTAACCTTGCTATCCAAGGTATCTCGATGCATCAGTGCTTTTTCGGTAGCCTTGATCATCGGAACGGCGCACACATGACCCCTGGATGGTGTTAAGCGTAGAGAGGAGTATAGACGCGCGTGCAAACCAGCCTATGCAAGTTCAGGTCCAGCCGCTTTCTCAGTCACCCGTGACCTTGAGCAGCAGCTCATCGACACAATCTTTCCATACAAAGCAAATTGCCTTTGCACTTGGCCATGTAACAAATATTTTGGATCATCGGTAGACCGGTGCTCTGACCCTCCGTAGACCCCATATTTCAAGCCTTGCGAACATCATGCGGCTCACGGAGTCCCTCTGCCATACGTGTCCTGGAGGGGTTCGACAGAAGAAAAGGGAAGATATTAAGGAAACGGATGGGTCAATTGGCGGAGGTACGAAAACGTCAAATCTCTACGATGCCTGCTGCTTTAGCAGATAAGCGACGTATGCTACGTCAGAGCAAGAATTCTGGTCTCCCTGATCCGCAAGGCCCGCCTAAAAAAAAGGATTTTTGACATGGATGGTCGGATTCCGAAAAAGCCACTCAACACTCCTCTCCTGACCTCATCACGTGATATCTACGTTCGGTCTCTTTTTTCCTACGCAATTTTTTTTACGAAAGAATCAACTCTTCGGTCCATTTTTGTCGCCTCTTCAAGACGAGAGCGGCCGGATACTGGAACCGCCTATTAGCCAATACAATATTGTCCCGGCTTATACCTTCGGCAGCTCTCCAGTGCACTTGCTTCATTGCTCAAAGCAGGCTTCAGCGACTATATAAGATTGAATTTCGGGATTCACTTTCGGTCACTTTGGATTTCAAGGAATGCTCCATTCTATGCTTGGTCTACAAAAGCAAATATGATCCGATTCAAATTTCATAATGTTCTCTGTGCCTTATGACGCCTCCGAACCGTCCAATGCTCAGAACTATGCAACACACCAGCCTAGCAACTTCCTCGAATTAAAGTTACAAAATCCGACAGTCGATCGACCATCAATGGAAATATAGCATGCGGCCGTGCGATATCCTGATCAGCATCATCATGACAGACCCAGGGACAATCCGTAGAAAATTCAGGCAAGTCTTAGTATCCAACCAAGTCTCGAAATTGACGTGTTTCATGACGCTGGTCACCGCACTGTCGACCTATTCCCGAGTGTACAAGACTCCGAAGCTCGAGTTAAAGGTCATGAGTGAGAAGGCGGAGACATAATTGGATCATTCAATAACTGAAGGCCGTGGAACCGGTTCGCAAGTACTCGCAACTTTTGCTTGATCCCCTCTGTGAATCTGGACGTGGAACCCTGTGAAAGAAAATCGACGGCATAGAAGAGGATATTTTCAGGGAGATTTACAGACACCACACTTTCATCTGACATAGTGAAGACCGCATTTCCTTTTCCAGCACAGCCATAATGGTACAGCCGAGAGTTTTTCGCTTCCAGAACATCAAGTTGCAGGGGCGTGGTCTCTTCGACCGTGGTCGGGCAATGTGTTCCATCAAGTGCCATACTGGCTGCCCAAGCAATGAGGGCAGCCCGATAAATTGCACCAGCCCACCAGAGAGGTCGCGTTCGCTCCGGCATTGATCTGACAAGGCGGAAAATCTGGCCGCAACGAAAGATAGCGTCCTCACCAAATTCGATTGCTCGCGTCTTCAGCCATTGCGGTCGATTCAGAACTCCAAATTCTACTCCTTCTCGTGCTACTTTTTCTATCGCTTCAAAGCTGGTCGTGATATTCAATGCGACCAGATGATACATGATCAAGTTTGCACATATCGCCGCAGGATTCTCCGTGTGAACTTGACTGCTTCTTTCGTGTAATTGAATCCATCTGTCCAACAAACCAGACATTTCTTCAAGACGAGCCATCACGTTAAATCTGCTAGGGCTCCTTTCTGGTATACCTACATTGAAGATGTCGTTTACGCAGTCAAGCAAGACGCGCTGCTGACATATCACAGCCTGCAATGGATGTAGAAGCAGCCGTAGCTGTATAGGCGACAGTACATCGTCTCGCAGATCATCTTTTAGAAGACGCGTGAAAAGGTCCTTTGCTGACAGCTTAGGTGGTGAATCGTTATCGTCCATGTCTTTCAAAGCCTGCAACCACTCAGACTCCGATTCCGCTTGCCAAAGAGTATCACTTTCAGGAGTACGCGTCTGCAGATGTTTTATGGCTAAAAAAGGGATGCTGTCGGCAAAAAGGCTGAGCTCCTGGTCCACAATAACCCAAGAGTATGCCAATCTATGACCTCGTCAGTTTTCTGCCTC
The DNA here is from genome assembly GCA_021030905.1 of Pyrenula massariospora. NCBI lineage: Eukaryota > Fungi > Ascomycota > Eurotiomycetes > Pyrenulales > Pyrenulaceae > Pyrenula > Pyrenula massariospora. The sequence goes on from JAGFMI010000001.1 coordinate 1,322,245, forward strand.
ACCTACTGAGACGACATATAGCCATACCTGCTTTGAGCCTCGGCTTCTCTCCATCGCAGCCACGATTTATTAAGATCGTCTTGGGGTTGAAACAGCACATGACTAGGACGTTCGTCCAATATACCAGAATGTTTAAGCATCTTTAACTAATTAGCATTCATTCTTTGCTTGGGACCTCGGGGCCATACGGTTTGATACAACACTTGCTGACCAGAGGCAATCTATATAAGGTCAGCATTTAGATTACGACAATGAGAAACGGTGGAAAACACGTACATCCATCTGCCATTTATCGCCGCTCCAAGCTGCAAGATTTACGAACAAAAAGGCCGAGTGCAGCAGGATTGAGTTACTTGCCATGTGAATGTCCTTCTCGATCATGTCGAATAGTGATATTCGGCATGCTTCTGTCAAGCCAGTGGCCAAAGAGCGCGCTTCGGGTGTCGGTATTGCTGAGGCTCCTTGAGCAACCATTAAGAGAAGGAAAAGACTCGCCGGTGCCAAATCATTATCTGTCTGAAGAAAAAGCTTGCTTGGCTCTGAAGCTTCATGAGCAACGAAATAAAACGGCTTGCTGCGGAGAATATACTGGTGGAGGTAGAAGGTAATGACATCTGGTGGTGGTAGTGCCAAGAATTCGCTATGACGGCCGGCTTTCGGGTGAGAGCTTGGCGGTGAATTTTCTCGGCTTGGGAACCCAGTTTTGTGATTTTCTCGGGCTTTCTTGAGGAATGACTGAGCAATTGCGAGCCAATTTTCCCTGTGTATTTGATGCATGGGCTTTACCACTGCTTCGCGCTCTTCTTTCCCAGCCTCTTTCATTTCTAGTGGTTCAGATGTCCATGATGTCCACCCGGCTGACGATCTGAGTGTCTGTGCTAAACTTTCAATGTGCAGTCCTTGTGTCTTTGGCAGCGACCCAGGTCTGACGACGGGGTTGCAGCAAAAATATGGCCAGGCTTCCAAGGAGGTAAATACCTCGAGGTCAGAACTGTCCTGTGGGGATATTGGAGGCGATGGAATGTTTGAGGCTTTGCTAGAATATGCACCTTCGCCGACCTCTATCTTGGGCTTGGGCTGCACAGAGGCCTGTCTGACTGGCAAAGAGATATTGCTAGAGGACGGCGTGAGACTACCCCCGCTCGTTACCGGATCACCAACGCCCTGCATCATCGAGGCAGGACTGATCATGTCGAACATATGTGTCACATCAAAGTCCATGGGATTTGAGGGAGTATGGTTTAAGGCGTCAAAAGAATTCTCGGCTTCGGTGTTGAAAGCCTCGCCTAGCGGCACGTACTCTTCTATACTAGGCATATTCGACATTGGTGGCGCAACTGGTGCATTTAGGTCTGTTGGCGACTGCGCGAAATGGGGTTGTAAAAGGTATTGTTCGTGCTGGTGGTGCCCGTACAGTGTGGACATTCGCGTCTCGGCCTGGGACACTGAGTGCTGACGACTCACGATGGGGAACGGAACAGCGTCTGTGCTTGAAGGTCAGTTCTCTTCTTGATCACAACCCCTCGGAAAACTTCTTGGCTTACTATGTTGATACAAAGGCATCCCTTGAGCTGGTGGTGTCGTCATCTGCATCATTTGGAAATGACCAGCGGGTGCAGATAAAATCTGGTCTGACTGAGCGCGTGAATGTGTTGAGCGGCGGGGGTTGGCATGATTAGAAGAGCGGCGTGTATTTCTTGCGACGCATGCTATACGTTTAGCCTCACACCTCGAGCACGGATACTGAATGGAAGGTCAGTACACAGCTTAGACGGATCAACTAGGCAGGAAGGCAAAGCAAATTTCTGGCATTTTCGAAATGAGCACTCTCTGGAGGACTAGGAACCTCCCCGCTGCGGTCTCGCCTCATCATAACTTGGACGTCCCTACCTTCTTGTCGCATTTTGCCTTTGCCTTTGCACAGGCCACACAGGCAATAGGCAGCTTTTCCAGCTGTGGCGCATCATCATGAGCCATGATGAGTTCTCGACTCCGGACTGGTGGTGTTGGAGGCTTCGGATGAGGATGGAACGGTCGGTGCCCGGAAAACAAAGTCTCCGCTCCTCAGCTACGTGCAGTCGGAATGCTGCCAGGAACCAAGGCGAGGTCGACAGTGTCTCGGAATAGTAGCCACGAAGCTTTGTTGTGGAAGCTGATGCACAAGTCAAGTAGGAGCAGCAAGGGAAGGGAGGAGGGCATGAATGGTGTGCATGTGGGTGAATGAGAGAGAAGGTAGCGAGAAAAGGGGAGAGTGTGCGTGTGAGGACCGGCGTCTGGATGGATAGATACAGCAGCGACGGTACCAGAGAATGATATGAACGAGTGGAGCCCCAAAGGTATTTGTTTCTGTCAATGAGACACAGGATCGATATCGAAACACGTTGAATCCCTGCGGTAGCTCACGGGCCTTGAGCAGAGGAGGAGGGCTGGCTGGCTGGGCGGTAATGTATGTACGCAAATGATGAGGGCTTGCATAATGACGACTTGGACCATTTTCGTCTCACAAGAGGCGCAGCAACATTACCCTTCAGTCAGCAGAGAGGGCAGGTCCAGGACACGCCTGCCCGAAGGCAGAAGAGAGCTTTTCCCCCATTGTGTAGGGCAGAACCACGGGAAAGAGGGATCGACTGGGGGACCGCGCGGGCGTTCGAAAATACGTGTTCTGACGGCGTAAGGAAAGCTGGGCGGTAATGACGGTCAAAGGGTCACCAAAAGGCAAGAAGAGTTCTTTAAGGTTGGCGTGGGGCACGGTGGGATGGATCATGGAGATACAGTAGCAGCAGAGAGCCAGAGCAGGCCCCTGTCTGCAGGCCCACATCACATCTCGCGCGCAGGGTTCGCTTTAGGCCGCCGCGGGTCCTCTTCGGGGGAGTCGGCGCACCACGGTTCCCCACGGGCGGCTCCCCTGGTGGAGTGGGCAACAGCGCAGTGTTGGGGAGAGCCCCTCTTGAAAGACAAGACAAGCGCCATATCCGTCTCACCTTGCTACACCTGGGGGCGCGCCATCATAAAGTCTTTCTCGGGTTGCCCTATTCATCGCTGGGATGGTATCTGAACGTCCAGTGCCGCGTCCGACACCGTTTCATCCGCGAAGGAAGGGTTGGATGTGCGCCAAGGCCACCGCCATCCAGAGTCAGCGGTCGACCGCAGGAACTGATCGAGCATGCTGTGACAAGCGATCAAGTAGGAACCGTGCATGAGCTTCGATAGAGAGGCAACCAAGGTGACAGAAGCGTGGTAGACTGTCAAGCTGTACCCTTCCAAGTGGTTGAAGATACGACTGGGCGAGCCAGCGTCAGCCCTACGACGGATGATCTTCCCGCGGCTGAAGAAGGCACCGCCATCCCTGTCGATCCAGGTCGACCGACCTCGGCCACATAAATCCTCCGAAAAATGCTCGCACGTCAGCCTTCTGCAGATTGGGGGCCCTGCTGGACGGCGGTGAGATTCGTCATGTCGCAGTATTATTCCACGGCATATCCTCACAGGCTCGGGCCCTAGCAAAATCATCTGAGGAGCGTTCCTCCTAGGCACTATTTTCAGCCCGCCAAAGCTCCTATTTTCGAAATTCTAACGGCAATGCAGATACAAAAGAAATCGGCTACAGAAATCATTCGTCAAGAGCGCCTTATTTGCTAGCTGCCGAACGTCTGTGCCGGCCTTTTCAAGTCTACCAAACCTGGTCGCAATTTCCTAAATCACGCCGGCCGATACCTTGACATCCTAAAAGCTGACGATCAGGACTGATCACTCACCGACGACTCTGATAATAGGACATGCGGTGTTCTACGAGAACGAGTGAAAGCATCTCGTATTATGACAAGTCTTCCTCCTCAGACCTGAAATGAGGTGAGAGATTTAGTCACAAGGTCTGCGTTTTCTGTGATTTACAAGGCTTGGTCTTATGCAGAAATACGGGCTGATGCTCTTGGGTGACTTGGCACGAATACGTGATGGCTACCTATGGGCGGTCACTACTGAGGACCATACTTGCGACTCCCCATGGCGTCTGATACAATAGGCAAGATGTTCATCAACCCGATAGAGGCTTGGGCTGTGGAGTCAAATGTCTCACTACGCGCCCCTGAGTCCCAACAAGGACCAACATCCGTGCGTTAGCAAGCCATATCATCATCTTTATACCAAAGCGGGCCTGTATGCTAGCAGTGCGCCATGATCTTTCCTTCTCTAGTAAGATATTCGTGCCGTATCCTAGCCTCGAGCTTTCATGACGCGCTGCCAATTAACCTGTTTGGTCTACAAACTCCGAAATAGGATGGTGGTCGAAGTCTTCTCAATTGCTGAATTAGGATTGGCTATTATCGTTTTGGAGCAAACATTGTAGGTTGAGATGAAGTCTAACAAGATTCTCCGCCGACTTACCGCGACTTCATCTTGCCTGCTTTCGCGCAGTGCCTTAGCAACGACTCTATTGTGTAAGCTCTTGGTTCCTTTGTCGCAAAATGGGTGTAATTTTTCACTTGTCCAGGACTTCATAATTACCGTGTGCACCTCAGGTAAAAAGATCTTTTTTGATATCAGTACCTGTTGCGGTTCACACAAAATGGGAGGCCGATCACCCACCCAGTTGACTTCAAAGGCTTCAAGCCGCAGAAACGACCAATTTTCTAGGCCTCTAAAATTTTTGGGCAACATTTGAAAGTTTAGAGCTGAGATAATGAAACATCTATGGAGCTCCAAAGTGGCCTACATAGCTCACTACGATGTTTTCCGGGCGACGGACGACATCTTTTTAAAGCCTAGCTGGCTTTGAATTTGTACTGGTGCGCACTCAGTGTGCAATTAACATAACTAACTCGAAAAAACGACAATGCGGATTTTTGGCCGCCATCAAGTGCCCTGAGCTGTAGGCGTCCAGTGAGTCCTAGTGAAGCTGGGTTTCGCATCCGGCTATCGAATGTAAATGTTCTCAGACATCGTGAACCTTTGAACGCGCCACAAAAAATCCTTTTCTATCATCAGTCCGCTTTTCTAACAATGAAAAATGCCTCCATGCCAAATATGACAACTGTCTGGTGCGGGAAAAACCCTTTCAGAGCCGGCCATATCCATCATAGTGGATAATTCTAAGAACCAGGGAACAAATATGGTCCCCGGGTCTATCTCAAGCGAATCACTGAGCTGAGTAATGCAACTGAGTTGGACCTGCACTTTTGCGGTGTGGGCAATTCTGAAGTGGGCGACCCACAACCCGAATTCGGTCATTCCGGACTCTGCGGTTTACGGGATTACGACACCGCAAAATCCACACATACTTAGAGATAACTTGTGACCATCTCCTTTCTGCTGGAACGTGATAAAGTCTTCCGTTTCATTCTTCTCTTTTCTGTATTTGTACCTCGCTCGTCGTGGTGGTCGTCGCCTTCACGCGTGTTTCCCATTCCGTCCTTGCTGCTACACGCTGGTGGTTCATCTATTTTGATTATGGTAGCTCCGAAGCATTGGATAATGGGAGATGCTTTCTTCGCACGAGTAGAGCTCCACCAGAATACCCAAGCGCTGTGCGAAAAGAAATGGAAATCTCCGATACGCTCGTTGGCAGTGCGTCTTTAATATGTCCTTCCAGACGATCTCTAATGTTTATGGACTGGATTAGTGTAGGCTAGGAGTCTACCTTTTCCACAATGGTAAAATCGAAGACTTCGAAAAGGGTTTCAACTTCTTGATAAGGTACCTTGATCCTTGCCAAGTCTTACTATTTCGAGTAACAGATCAATCAAGAGGTTTAACAACGTGTATAGGGATGCATGCACAGAGGCTTTTTTCTCTGTTTGCAACGCATTGCTGATTTAGGTGGCAACGTCAGCAGATTAAGATTTACGTGCGTTAACCTTGTCGCTTTATCTTAGAGAATCCGCTCTTTACCGAATTTCCTGATTCCCAATCATGAATTCCCCGATGAAAAAGAAGGCTTTTCAGCACAAAAGACGGCCTACATGATGGCAAAAGCCGCTTGTATCGACCCAATTCTTGAGCTTCATGTACCATTAAGTTCACAGATGGTAAATGAAAGGTCAGAGTTACCAATTTTTGTGCCATTGCCTAGCTCATCCTCTTAGCGAAGTCCGGTTCCGACATTTTGCTCATGCCAGAGCTAGATAGATGTCAACCAGATAACTCGCAGAGAACAGACGAGATTTCAAGTGTGGCTGGGCCTCTGTGATTGCAGAAATTCTAGGGAACAGCAGATTGCCCAGCTGACTCGAAAGATCCAAATACGTCTGGGTGCCTATGGTCTAGCGTGTTTTCGTGGATGAGCAAGTAAGGAAGCTTTGATATGCAAAATATCTGCCTCTAGGGGTCTTTCTTCAGGCGTATACTACGCGGTTCGAGCAACATACACGCACATGTCTAAGATTCATGGTGCTCTAGCTCATGGGGCAGGTGTCTATCGTTGGTTCAGCAGGGAATGGCTGGATAGAGCCGACGAGCATGAATCTCCATTTATGTTAACGCCAGTTTTGGCTCAGAAGTTTGGATATGGGAATATCGAAGATCTAAAGTCGTTTTCACAGAGAGATTTCTCGCTACTTGAGTCAAGCATAGCGTACAGGCCTTCTTCACGACTACTTCTCGTAAATGGTACTCGCGATGGACTCATACCAATTGAAGACTCAATACTGGTGATGAGTTTCTGGCAGTCCGAAAGAAGCTTGGTAAGTTCTAGTCCCTCCTATAGGCGCGTTGAGACTGATTGAGAATTCAGCCTATTCCCAAACTTGCTGCACATGGACTATCCTGTGTCGAACGAGATCATATATCCTTAGCCGGAGGATGTGATGACCGGCCAATGGAATGCTCTAGTAAACGAAGCGCAGCCACTCTCATGTCGTCTTTTTCAAGATGCGCTATGACACACCATGGTCATAGACTTGACGAGGGCTGTCATGACAATACCTCACCCCAGACCAACGCCTTAAGTATTTTCTATGACGAGGCATCGCTCACGGAGTCTCGCCGACATAAATCGGAATGACTGAATGTGGTCTGGCTTGTTTTAGTGTCTTGGAAAACACGCCAAACAATTCAGGACCATTGCGGATATCAAACTTTGCTAGTGTTCTGTGGAGACTTATGATGCAAAAAGGAGGTCTCGTTGATACCTAGGAACGGGTAACAAAGCTTATTAACCCAAATACCATTGGCTGCGAATGTGGCAAAAGCTACCACTCGCTTTTGCCAAATTCGTTGCACGGGTATAATCTACTGAAGGTCTCCTCTCCATAAAACTGGCAATGGCACAACCACCCCCCAAATCCTATCACAGGCAGATAAGAACCTGTGAGATGGAGTTGCGTGAACCGAATCCGTCTAAGCATCGCACCCCTTGCCTTTTATCGGTAGGAATCGCGAAGGAAGCGCTCCTGCACCCGATCAGCCAGATTTTGTGGAGAAAAATCCTATCGTGCACCAAGACAGATCCACATGAAAGCTTACAAGAGGGTTATCCTCCCTTGAGGAGATCTCTGTCTGGCAACTCACAGCTATGCAGATGTCTTGATCTCTGTTACTCCAGAGATCGTCGCCGAGATTCTACCTAGATGATCTAGCAAATCTCCTGAAGCTAAGGAACTCCAGCTCAAGGCAGGTGATTTGATGAAGATGTTGCAGAGCTGTTACAACTTGGGCAGATCTTGAGGAAGAGGTGGCGTGGAGAGGGTGAAATTCTCCGGCCGACCACCTTTCTGGCCGTTGGTTGACGTTAATGGACTCTTGTCATGCTGTACTCGATTGAGCTAGATACCCAGACCGGGCCGGAAGGCGCTTAAAAGTTAAGAGCATTCACAGGCTCGCAATTCAGGGCGCATCTAGATACTAGTAGGCACGGTCCCGACCCCCCCGACGGTGGCTATTCCCTGTTGACGATGGGGAGCTCGGATGTCGAGGCGATCGACACACCAGATCCTAGTGGAACCCTAAAGGCAGATCCTGATATCCAGATAGATTGAAAGTAGGTATCTGGCCAAACCCTATTCTGATGAAGTGGCCCTGCAGTCCAGCCTCAACGGGCTTGCAACCTCTCTGCATTATGACCAAGCGCGCGTCGTCGTTCTTTATCCGGATGATGTACGCGGAAGGCCGCCGACCCGCAACTTCACAAAATGCCATCGCGCATCATGATCGACTTTTGAAGAGTTCCCATTGTTGGACCCACCGGTTTTCTATTCCCAGCACCATGAATCTGCCCTGCCTTGCCGTTGCGCACAGTCCTCTGGTCCCGAGCCCCGCCAAGATGCACGCAGGAGCCAGCACTGCAGTCAGCCTTTCATCCTTCCAGAGGGTCCGTTGCCCTTTGAAGTTGCTCTTCACTGACGTGGCAAGGGAAATTTCCAGATTGATCCAGGTCCTAGGACTCGAATCGAACTGACATATGTACTCCTACCGTGAGATGCGCCTGGGGAACAGATCGGCTGGGAGCGGCTGAATCTGAGGGATGATGGGCTTAGGTAACGTTGATGTATCTCCGCTGATTTCAAATGTTGACCGTAATCTCGACCCTCGCATCCCTAGACGATTGCCTTCGTCTTACACGTGGCGAGCACCCTTGGGGTCTAAGATAAGGTGTCCATCCACATGCACATACCTACATACAATCAACACAGACAGGGCCGGCAACACTGCGGACTTGGGCTCCTTGGAGCGACGGAAGGGAGCAGACACAGCAGAGGCCTTCGATACCAGTCTCACAAGCTTGCGACGGTAATTTCTCGCATCTGTCGTTGGGATGCTGGTTAATTTCTGGGATACTGGGCCCGGGAGTTTGGAGGCTCCCGGGGCTGCCTCGCTTGGCGCAGCTGTCGGTCCTCTCTGCTGGGAAGCCCGCGATGGCGCCAGCCCGGCCCGCGCCTGGCAACCTGTCCCCCCCACCACCAGCTCCCTCTCTCTCTCGTCTCGTCTCTCTTCTCTTCTCTCCCTGCCAACCTCCGTGCCAACCTCTCCTTTGTCTACCGGCCGCCTTCGAGCTTTCTTGGATGCATTTCTTGGTCGCACTCCGACGGCCTGTCTCTCCAATAGAGGGTGGACCAAGACGGCTCTCCGAAGTGCTTGCGACTGCCGCTGTTTTTGCGCGGCCATGAATCATTACGCCACCTGCATGCATCTCGGCAGGGATCTGCTCCTTTCAGGACGAGAATCGGTCTCAGTCGTCCGGTTCTACCGACGTCAAGAAACAAACCCCAGCATATCCATCCGACTTTCTGGGTTTAGAGGTCCGACCGTGCCAACATCCCGCCTCTATCCCTCACAGCGCAGTGAATCGACTTCGTGATTTGGATGGAAAGTCGATTTCGAATCATCTTGCCGGAACTGCTCTAGCGCGGACGTATACTGTCTGCGACACGGACAAACTGAGGTTTCCTGCTTTAGTCAGAGCCCCTGACTAGCAGCTGATGTGAACGGAGTTTTCACAAGAGTTGGAACTTCGCGTTACGATCCCAAGACCCAAGACCCAAGACCCCTCTTTGCTCATGCTTAGGGATCCGCTGTGGGCGCACTTCTGCGAAGATTTCCGGAAGAAGATGCAGCTCTCTAGGGAGCTTCCCCGTTTCTTCACGTACTGACCAGACCACATCTCAATGAAGAAGCGAATCCCGATCACGGCCACGTTTTTCTCCATCCCCGGCCCAAGCTCGTGGGTTGCACGCGCGGCTGTCAGATTCCATGATCAAAGCTCTGCGAATATCCGTTGACGGTTATGCAGCTGTTGTCGTGCCTGTGCAGCTGGTTGTGTTACCAATTTCATTTGTATTGTACGTAATGTTCTGATACAAGGGGCACGGTGTCTTTGACCCATTTTCGACCATGTCCACCACGTTGTGTCTACGTCGCACAAGAAAACATTGCATTACCGCCACCCATAACTACCCAGCCGCCTTCTCTTCTATCCCCGCTTCCACCTTGCTCGACCCCCACGTCTCCAGCCTGCCGCGTACTTGAATAACTTTTCCTTACTCATAGGGAAGAGGACGGCGAAACTTCTCTCTCAACAAATGAGACATAAAAAGCATATAGTTCACTCTAGAGCAGGTCGGCCGGCGCCTACGGGACTTACCAAAGCTCCGGCTCCGATAGTATTACCACCGGCATCGGCTGCGAAGGAAATTTTAGTAGCTCGCTTAGGGATGATCCTCACACTTGGTGTCTAGACACAAATCCTATACCCTCACCGACCCGCCGATTCTCGTCAAAATGCCATTGTCAAAGCTTTATGGCCCTTGGTCAATGAACGCACACAATATCATAACCCATTGGGAAATACTGATAAGAAGAGGATTTGTATTTAGGTGACCCCAATGATCGAGCCGCGATTGTCAACCTCCTCGCTTTGATTGCTCCCTAACTATCATCAACATAATGAGGAAGTCTTGGAAGCACACATCACCTTCGGCCCGTATAATAATACTAGGATCGAATGAATCCTTTAATCTAGGCATCTGCCTGGCTGCAGGCTGATACTTGCTGCCAAGCATTTGACGCTTTCTCATATTGAGGACGCTTAAGTTACTACTGCTTATACGACAAGGCAGTCGCCGCGCACAGAGCAAGCCTTAGCTGAAGGCGCCACCACTCTGATTGTACATATTCCTACCAATCATCTAGCTGACAGCGTTTGGTCTGACAGCGTTCTGACGCTCCAAATTGTCCTGCTGACAGTCTTCGGTAACCAGCTCCTGGAACTGCGCTATCATGGGACCGCGATACCCTGGCTTTACGTGTTCTCATCATGCTTGTAGATAAGTGGTACTGACACGGAAGAAGTCAGTCCAACATCTCACAGCGGGATTAGGAAGGTAAGAGGTGCAACTTCACAGGATGTAAAACCGAAACATTAGAGAGCTTTGCAACATGATATGCGATGCTTTACCGAGTACAAGGTTCGACGAGGTTGATTGAGGGTCGTTGTTGATCGCTATTTCCTACTGAGACTGTAAAATTATATTTACAAATTACAATGTGCGCTCAGGGTCTATCACCACAAATCTCACAGGCGTGAGTGCGCTATATCAAGTCAATCGATCCTCACCAGCTGTATTTACCCTAGCACTCTCGTCCATATCTCACTCGTGGTCGCAGCTTACTCTCCCAATTAGTGGAGAGCTCTTGACTTCAACCTCGGAACATGCGCGGTCTAGTCTTGAGTCTTTCAGGATAAAACTTCATTACTTCTCTCAAAAGACGCAACGTCGTCTAAGAATCTTCCAAATGAAACTTTGAAGCAATGCAGCCAAGCGCCACGCTCCAGCCTAGACCTTTGGTCACCGTCTAAAACAGCACAGCACTCGGTGCGGTATTGATGCGCTCCTGCTTTGCCCATGCGCACGCAATGGGACCGTGCCCAAGAACGTTAAGACGTAGGTCTAGGTCTGCTGGGAAGCCTGGATAGCCATGATTGAAAACATTTATTGATTTTCTGATTGGCTCTAGTTCTTGGAGTCATCAGAGCCATCGCTACCAGCTCTTTGGCTTGCATTATGGTGGACATTATGCAGGCCCTATCTCGCCTTTGACACTAAGCCCGAAACCTTTGCTAGAATGTCATTGAATCACGTCTCTGGAGGGAGCTCGCTCCGCCTGCATCTCCCTGCGAGAACTATGCTAAGACCGATCTAAGGCGTACGTATCGGCGATGAGCCTCAGCCAAGAAGTATACTTCTCTGCTCGATAGCACTGGCCTCAACAAACCTTTCTTTGCCCATTTTTCCTTGGCATAAAGCCTTACAGAAACTATGTCTACACTTTCACCCGAAAAGGAAGTCTAGACTTTCCCATCGCCTTGACAACCCCAACGCTGCTGATGACACATGCAGTACCACATATATCTCCTACTTATCACATGCCGCCCGGACCCCTCCGGAACCACCAAACGCAGCCCAGGAACGCCGCAACTGGTTTACCTTCTCCCGCATGGAATGGTAAAAGGTGGCGTACGGTATCCGATCCGGACCACCAACGCTGGTTGTCCGTCGGCCTGAAGACCCTTACCATGGGCAGGTTGCACGGCATGAAGTGCAATTGGGTAACTAAGCGAACCTCTTATCTTTAGCCCACGCTTGGAAGTGGGAGGATGAATGTTGAAGTTTATTTGGCGGTGGGTGGGTGGGGGGGATTATGTATGGAATGTTCCCTGCACCTTACGGTAAGTGAGAACCCGGTTGCTGGATCTGAGACTTGGTTGGTATGGGATGTCGATCGGTTGAGCGTTCAGAGATTGGGCTCGTCGCTTGTCGGCGACTATCTTGTTGTGACGGATACCACGGCCGGCATCGACAATGGGTGAGTTCACGAACTGTCTGTTCGCCCAAAGCTCAACATCGGTCGATGAATTGACTGCTCCTTGCCGACGTACGAGATGACATGTCATTGTTGACAAAGGCTTAAACGACCATATGTCAAGGGAGCCAGTTGATTGGACGGCACAACTTGAAGCTCGACCCCCAATGCATTAAAATTCTCATGGCAGGGCGCGAAGAGCGAAATCACGATCCATTCGGAGACGAATCACTATCACGAAATGATCGATGTATGTATACCATCCATTCTCACAGCAATCCTTATTTTCGTTGTCACAAGGATCTTGTCCTGCTTTGCTTCCTTCAACCGTTTCAAACCCTCCCCCAAGCGTGGCAAATTAGGACAATGGTGATAATGAGAAGCAATGAGCCTGCGAGCTACAACTCTTTTTGCTTGTTTTGACAGTAATTTCCGGACGGCGTTATTCTCTATTGAAATATTAACAATGCTCTACTAATCATCGAACTTCGTCCTTTTGGCTTGGTTGGATCCCCAACAATTCTCGTGGTGTGGTAGGTCATGTGTACAGTACGAAAGAATCGACCTCTCAACCTCGTGACTGAGTCCGTTGGAATTTGAACACGTCCGGAATTTCTGAAGCGTTGCGTGAGCCACTCGTCGCCGTTCACACTTGAAGTGATTATCTTGCTGCTTCTTCGGAGGGCAAGTGGTATACTTTCTGGGTCCCCCGTGGTGGAAGTGGCGTAGGAGATCGTAGATTCACCTCCTGAAGAATACGCCATGGGAACAAGCACCAATATTTCGGTGACATATCCGTATCTGTAAAACACAGCATTGAGAAAACATAGAACCGTATTTTGAATCTCAAATAAATTTCATAACAATCTTGTAATTGAGAATCTTAAGCCTCTATGGATAGGAACGCCCATCTCTCCCCTCCCAGCGCCAGCTCACAAACGAAACGTAAAACATTTGCTCGCAACAAAGAAAGCCACCGCATTTCGCTTTCTTGTTTCCAGACAAACAATTTTCGATAGCGACAGACAGAAGGGATACTAGATAGGAGTGAAAAACATGACAGAAATTCTATCAAACTCCGGGCTAAAAACATGTGACAATCTTGTATATCGTTACGTCCAAGGCCGCAAGCTTATGCCATGGCATTTGCAATGTAGTCCTTCAGCCCATTTGCCTGTATGAAAATTAGTCAAAAGCTTCTAGAAAAAAACCATCCACCATTATCGGGCGGTGGGGGCCAACTTACAATCGGCGGCTTCATCATGGTAAAATGATTCCCCTCAATCGTGCTCATCGTGCACACCTCCTCCCCCAACAACTTCTCCCACCCATTATACCCAAAATCCGTCCGGTTCTCGAGCAGCCACCTCATGCTCCTCGGATCATCCTCCTGCGGCGGCGGCCGCGGGTCCTCTGGGTTCTTGCACACGCCGTCCGTGGCCCACAGCAAACGTGTGGGCGGGGCGACAAAGTCGGACTGCGAGCGCAGCTCCGGCTTGTAGGCCGTGAGGGCTTTGATGGAGTACTCGAAGTGCGGGAGGAGCCAGCCGGGGGTTTTGCCGGTTCCCGTGCCGAGGAGGCCGATCTCGTCGAAGAAGTGGTGGAGTCTTGCCGGGAGGGGTTCGAGGCGGACGGGGCAGGGGCTGTCGATTAGCAGCAGTCTTTCGACCTTGTAGTTCTTGGTGGGGTTGGCTTTTTGGAGGTCGAAGAGTTGGCGCACGACTTCGTAGGCGACGACGCCGCCGGCGCTCCAGCCGCCGATGTAGTAGGGGCCTTGGGGCTGGCGGCGGAGGACCTCCTCGAGGTAGAGTTTTGACACGCCTTCGATGCCGCAGGTGAAGTTTGTGGGGTCCTTCATGAAGGGGCAGTTGAGGCCGTAGATGCAAAGATTGGCCTTGTCGACGTTGGGGATAGAGACGTAGGATGTAGCGGAGCCGGAGCCGTCGGGAAACAGGAAGAGGTTCTTGGTCGCAGTTTTCGGGTTGCCTTGGAGAAGGTTGGATGTGGCAGGCGGTAGCTTCTTGGGCTTAGAGACAGGGGGAAGGGAGGGGGAGACAGGCTCGCGGACGAGAACTTGATGACTTTGTTTTTGGGGTGGAGGAACAGAAGGCTTAGAGACGCCAAGGGCAACGCGAAGATGGCCTAGGGAAGGATTATCGGTGAGAACGGTAGACTCAAGTTCGAGGTCTGCCTTTTCACGGAGGCTGCCAAGGATTGTGAGGGACATCAAAGAGTCCATGCCGAGAGAGTTAAGGTCGGTAGATTCACTAAGCTCCTCAGGGTCAATTTCCATTTCTTCAGCAATGGTTTGGCGGATGATAGCGATAATGTCGTCCCCTTGGCTAGCTACGGCTTGCTCTAAGGCTTTCGGTAGTGCATCCTTGTCAAGTGTCTTCATATCGAAATCGATGGAGTCTGGAGTGGTGATGCCTGACTCGTCGTTTGCCATGTCACTCTCGGAATCTTCGCAGGAGCTCGAGTCCGACGTAGTCTCAGATGACGATGACGATGTTGAGGAAAGATGCTTCTTCACTTCGCCAACAGTTGGGCAATCTGTGAAGAAAGTGCTAGGAACCTCCAAATCTAGGTCTTCGCGCAACCTCCCTGAGATCGTCAGAGACATCAAACTATCCACACCCAGATCTGTCCATTGGACACCATCTAGAAGTTCAGAATGGTCGACAGCAATCTCTTCGGCAATGATGTCAATTACCTTAGCTGCAACACCTCCGACAGACGCAGCCTTTGGCTTTGGGGCTGCAGCTTTGGCAGTCTTCGGAGGGCTAACTAGCTTTTTGGCCTCGTTGGGTATTGCTAGAGGCGCTGGCTTTTTAGGGCCCGTTGTTGGCGCTACTTTCGAAGTTGTGGGGGCAAGATGACCCTTAGGAGGTGGTAGGAAGGTGTTAAGAAGTTTGCGGGGGATACACTGGAACCTCAAACCACCAACCACACCAATCACTTCGTTTGATTGGTTGAAGATCCAAACATCACCAGCGACCATCTTGCCCTGCACTGGCTGCATCTTAACATAGCAGTCATACTCTTGGTCGTGCTCCAACAATTCTTTGAAACGCATGTCCTCCCAGCCGTGTGACACGAAGACTGAATCCGCCGCTGATGTTGAATTGCAAATGAACCCTGACAAGTGAGCGCAACTGTCGATGAAGTAGGGACTCAAGAAAAATTTGCCATCCTGTGGACTAGATTGGAACTTGACGTGACTGCAAGCTTCAAGCTCTGGGCTGTCAAGAATAACCTCTTTCATGCCTTGAAATTGCGGGCTGTAATCCACGAATGACGCAAACAATTTGTAAGCCATTCTGCGCCCAAATTTATCTGCCTCGCCCTCCTCCATTTTTGTCTTTAGCATCTTCATGCGATCTTGAATTAGATAGGCAGTTCGAGACCATTGTTCGGACCACTTATTGATATCCTCAAAGAGCGCAACGCATTTACCATGGACGGTCTTCGACTTTCCGTTGTGACTAGTAATGAAACCGTCCGCCTTTTTCGCGGTGAGGTCAAGTTTCACTTCCATTTGTATAGTCTGATGATCCGGCTGACTTAGATTCTTGATGATGAAGGGCGCAAGATTGTCCATTCTCGAGATATTCATATGAATTTTCTCGCCAGGTCTTACGAGACCATAAGCATAGTCAGCGAGGGTCAAGATCATATCAGCGTACAGAGACGATGGGCACAGTCCAGATCCGTTGCAAAGATGGCCACAGGCAAGCTTGTGCAGCTGAGGGTCTGCAAAATCGGTCTCGGCTGTGATCGTTATGAGGTTTCCATCGATTTTCTCTGACAAGATCTTGTGCACAGAGGTGGTCGAGAACGTGGGCTTGGCAGGTTCGGGAGCTGGTAAGGCTTTGGGCATGTTGTCATAAACACCCTTATAGAGTGTCCAGTCATTCGTATATTGCAGCCAATATACCTTATCGTCAAAACCGTAGGAGGGTATATTCAGCACTGCAAGAGAATCGACTTCCTGGTGGAAAGCAGTAAAATCGACCTTAATGCCAGCAGTGTAAAGGGAGCAAATCGAGCTGCCAATGGCTCTCCACGAATCTTCGTCGCGACGAAGTGTTGAGAGGACGGGAGCACCGATGGTCGATTTGATCATGCCCGCACAAATGGGATGAGCGCCGACTTCGATCCAAATTGATTTGTCGCTTATTGCATCGCAGTTCATTCCAGCTGTGAGACCCCCAAGGAAATCAACAGGCTGGCGACAGTGCGCGCTGAGATAGCTAGGAGAGAAAGTACCTCCGACCTGGACGACATCACTTAACAAGGGCGAGATGACTGGTATCTTAGGAGAGTGAAAAACGACACCAGCCGCCAAAGTTTCAAATTCTGTGAGAATTGGATCCACCTGAGACGAATGAAATGCGTATGGGAGATTTAGCTTCGTATACCGCAGGCCGGAATTAGTCAAATTATCAGTAATAGCCTCGATGTCAGAAACAGCTCCTGACAGCACGCTCTCAGATGCACCGTTAATGCATGCCACCTCGATCTTACCCTGGCTGGAGGTCACAATTTCTCTGAGGGCTACTATTGGGGCTTTGACTGCTAGCATCGCATGAGTCCCCTGAGTACAGTATTTTTCCAACAGAGCAGCTCGTCGTCCTACGAGGAAGATTGTGTCAGACACAGACAGAACACCTGCAGCGTTTAGAGCAGCGTATTCACCCAGCGAATGACCAATCACGACAGATGGGACGATGCCCCAGCTTGCCAAGAGACGTGTCAATGCCATTTGGATAGCGGTCATGCCCAGCTGTACAATGGTGGGGGGCAAATCATTGATCTCCGAATTTCCGGCAACAAGGGACAAGAACGACGGCAAACCCTGCTGGACGGCGATCTGCGAGAAATCTTGGATGTCATTACGGAAATGACTGGATGTCTCGTAGAGTTGCTTGCCCATGGTGGCGTATTGTGAACCTTGCCCTGTGTAAGCAAAAGCGATCTGTGGCGCCTGCATCGGTATGGGAGAATGAGACACATCCTGGATAGATACTAAGCTTGCAGAAAGCTGCTTTAGATCAGGCACCGCAAATGCAACCCGGTAATTGTAATGAGATCGCCGAGCTGTCGTCGTGTATGATAAACTTGGAAGATCAACACTTGGATGACTTTCCACAAACAACTTAAGCCGGTCTATGTTTTTCTTGAAGGCTGCAAGAGACTTCGCCGAAACGGAGACAATATGATGTGAACGGGCATCAGCAGCAACAAGGCGTCTCACAGGACCGTCCTCAAGTAATACAGCTGTATTGCCACCGGCAGCACTGAAATTATTCAAGAAAATTGTTCGCTTCCCACCATCTGGTCGGATAAACGGCGTAGTCTTGAAGGCGATATTGACATTCCGCTGCGCTAAGTCTTTTGGGAACGTTTTGTTCATGACGCTCTTGATACCACAATGAGGAGGGATGGCATTCTTCTGCATCATTAGAAGGACTTTGATGAGCGCGCAAATGCCCGATGCAGCTTCACCATGTCCAATATTTGCTTTGACAGCACCAAGAAAGAGAGGTTGGTCAGGGCGACGTTGGTGATGACGGGGTGCGAAAACGCTTGTGACTGATTCCATCTCGATGCCATCACCAGCTTGAGTACCTGTGCCATGCATCTCAACGTAATTAACGTCACGCGCATCAACGTTGGCTTCCGTAAGCACCTTTGAGAAGAGGAATGCTTGGTCTTTAGCGCAGGGATGTGTAATGGACACGGCATCAGCAGAGTGATTCGTGCCCGTTCCACGGATTGCCGCGAGTATTGGATCTCTATCCACGATGGCATCTTCCATACGCTTTAAAATGACCGTTGCGACGCCGTCACCCCGACAATAGCCATCAGCGTCATTGTCGAATGTCTTGCATTGACCCGTGCGGCTTAGGAAGTGACCACGACTCAAGCCGGAGAAAATGTCAGGGTTGGTTAGAACGTTGGTACCGCCAGTGAACGCTGTGTCACATTCGCCCGCACGCAACGAAGTACACGCAATTTGAAGCGCAGCCATACTTGACGAGCAAGCAGTGTCGACTGCAAAGCTAGGTCCACTGAACTTAAAAAAATAATTGATCCGACCGGGTCCGAAGGCTCTGACACCTCCAGAGATAAAATAGGTGTCAATGTCCTGAGCTGCATTTATTTCACGCCAGTCGTCCGAAGTCTGACCATAAAACGTGCCGATCCTATCGCGCTTAGTAGATGGAGTTCGGTCGGGCACTAGACCTGCCATTTCCATGGCTTCGTAAGCAGTGACGAGCATCAGCCGCTGCATCGGGTCTGTTTGTGCGGCCTCTCGGGGAGACATGTTGAAAAAGCGAGCATCAAAAAGTCCAGGATTTTCAATGAAGTTACCGTAAGGCGTATGAGAGGTGTTGCGTTTCTTTGACGTTGGATCCGTATGGCTATCGACAGGATACCGGTCTGCTGGCACAGGGCGATGGACATCGAGGCCCTTTTCGAGCATTTCCCAAAAAGCTTCGTGATCAGCAGCATCGGGGAATCTCCCAGACATGCCAATGATAGCGATGTCGGAGTTCGTCTTCGTCTTCGGTCGAGTCGAATTTCCTAGTCTCCAGTTGGTATGATCTTCTTGCGCCACATCCGCCGTGGTCGATTTGAGAGCCGTGACCATGCTAGAAGTCAGATTTGTAGGTCCAATAGCATGCACTTTCGCATTATCAACAGAGGCAGTACTGCAGGCCTTTGTGACCTTGTCCCAGTGGATCGGCTCAAGGAGGGCCTCCGCAAGGCATATTCTTAAAAGCTCGTAGGGGCTTTTGGCTGAAAGTTTTTCACCCGTAGCGCTAGAAAAGACTGGGAAGATGGTCTTCGCTCTTTCATAAAGTTCTCTAGTGTCCGGTCTCAGAATCCTGTCAATGTCGTCCATGCTGTGAAGATGCTTTGCATGGTAGGCGCCATAAATTGAGGCTCTAAATTTATTCGCATGTTGCAACGGCCCTGAGTTCTCGAAGAAGCGTGACTTGACAGACGGAGGCCCACTGATAGTGATAGCATTGGCAGTTGAAGAGCTGATCCACAGTTGGTTGGATGAGGGGATGCCGAATTCGGCGTGAAATTTCTCTAACTCCGCAGTTGCCAAGGCTTCCTCTACAACGACGATCGTTGACCAACTTTGCAAGCCTTCTTGACATTCTAGTCGTTCAGAGACACGACCGACGTGAGCACCAACCCGAAAGGATATTCGCACAGCTTCAAGTGCTAGTGGTAGTAGGGCGGACAGGGATTCAGCGGAGGCGATGGCGGAAGCTGCAATCAAGCCAGTGCAGAGACCGACTAACCGGACATCTAATTGTGACGAAGCTGATATATAGGGATTGGGCTGTTCTTCGAAATAGCTAAGATATCATTAGGTCTTGAACGCACAGCCATTGTCTTTGGACGGACTCACCCAATGAAATGAGCGAGTTGTGAAAGACACACGAGTGCACTTTCTACTGCCGCATTGGGAACTTCATTACGGTAGTATCTTTCAGCAAGCTCTTGAATGGTTCCGAAATTTGGAATTCTGGATTGGAGGTTTGGATGGCATGCTATCTCATCTCTTATAGCAGCGCTAGCGCCTTCGAGGAATAAGTGAAGGAGAATATCGCCTTTTCGTTGAAAGACCTTGCTAAGGAATGTTCGACAGTCTGCTGTCTGGTCCCCGAAAATATACACCTCCATGGTGGGAGGCTCACGTGGTGTGGATTCAATGCAAAGAAGGAAATGAATCAAGGAATGCTCCAGACGGGTGTTTTAGGATAGAAAAAAAATTGCTGGGGGCGGGGAGACAAGAAATCTTCCTAGGGCGGAGAAGAACTCAAAGTCTTTACTGAAGAGCGTTAGAGGAGCTAAGAAGGAGGGCATGGGTCTAATATAAGGAATATACAGAATAGCGGAAGGTGTTAGGTCAGAAAACACAGGAACGTGGGTGGGTCCACCAGTACTGAGGTAGCCATTGATCTTCACAGACGCCCAAGACAACGTGATTCAAGCTGTGACAATAGATCGAACAAATGGGGAGGCTACCTAGGGCCTAGACACTGAGGACATGCTGTCAGCGTGCTTGAGGTATTGTAATGAAAAGCCAATTGTCCGCACCGAAGTCTAAAGCGGCATAGTATCAGAATAATCTGAAATCGTGCTCGGTTAGACACATCATGATGTCCGCGCTCACCATCATGTTAGAAACAGGAATGAGGTCTAGAAAAGTAGCTGCAGTCGGTGCCCATTGACTCGCGGCTTGGTTGGGGATTTTCGTGGATCCATAGTGCTCGGCGAATGACCAAGTATAGCTCCAGATCGGACCATTTGAACTTAGTAGACTAACTCCAATGCTGCATGCAGATCATAATTAGAAAGTTCTCAGATAATGGATCTGGGATTCAGCACGTTTTGACTTGCGCTGCGCCAAATCTCAAAGTCCGGGTGAGTCGGCCAAGGCGGGATTAGTTTGTATTCTAGTTGATGTGCTGTAAGACCATACTTGCTTTACCCCTCGAAAACACGGCGTGCTAGACAGTTAGATGCCTCATGAGTCCCAATGCCTGCGGCCCCAAATAAGGCCGCTTCTTGTTTGCTACCCATTGCCGTAATTTTGCAACCATGTCCACTATCAGCTATTTGTGACACTTCCGAGGGGAGAACCGTATCGCGGTCACCGGTGTAGGATCCGTAATCCGGCAGAGGCATTAGATATCAGGATACCGAGCAAATGGTGGATCGCAAGTGAGCATGTGAAGTGAAGGAAGATCCGGCCGCAAAAACTTCACGGACGGGTAGTCGGCTCAGGCGTCTCTCGAGGACATCAGCCCCAGCGAGGACGACTGCATTTGGGCCTGAAATCTTCTTCTATCGCGTAACGCAGCCGGTACGCCACGTTACACGGCCGCGGACGCATGGCGAAGAGTGGATATTGGGATAGCATCCGACAACGAGGCTGACAGGCAGATCTCGCGCGCTGACAATGGATCCCTTAGGGGGATAGACTTCGGAAGGGCTAAGAGGGCCAGGATGGTCAGGACACAGCGATGTGGACACGATGGAAGCGGATAGTGTTGAGATAGTGTGATGGTGGAAGTTGGAAAGTCCGCAAGACTCGTGGCCCAAAGCGGCCTAGCGCGCCGCTTGGTGCCTCTCCCGTTTCGAGTCCCGCACGACCGGCTCTTCCGCCCCCCTTTGCCTCAAACTCCGCGTCTCCTGGGTCGACCTGACCTCCTCCTCCTCCTCCTCTCGTGAACTGCTGCTGCATCCCCTCTGCTGGTCCCCATAAACTTCCAACAGCGCCCTCGTGCAACTCCACTCGCACCTGCGTCTCTTTTCCTAGCCGCATCATGCTGAGGCGCCGTGTTTCTCCCACTGGCCCTGTTCTCGCAGACATCACCGAGCGCCGCATCGTCGTCTACGTCAGGAACTTTCCTCATCCTCAGCCTCTTCTCTTGTTCCATCCTCATACGTTGAACAAAACGCCCGTCAACAGGGGGTCCTAGGGTCTGAGTCCGTAAACGCCACGAACAGACAGCCTTGGTCTGTGGGCAGAACGTTGTTTCGTTCTTTCCAGGTCCACGGATCTTGGCCCCTCTACCGATTTGATTGTTTTTGGAAGGGTCCGATCAGGAAATACCAGTAATTTCTGCCGATGAATGGTACTCCGGAGGCTGTTGAGTGCCATCGTCCCCATCGTTCTTGAAGTCCCAACCCGAGTAGCCGCCTCCCCGGGGTCGATCGGCCCAGCGGCAGAAAGCATCAGCAAGATAAGGTTTAATGGTACCTTGCTGCACTAGGCGCATGGGACTCTCTGCTGGAAGAGTCTGAAGGATCTACTTCCAAACCATGTTGCTCGGTATCACTGTTTCTCGGTTCTTCATTCTTAGCAATTCAACCCTATCTGACTTGCTCTTGGCTCGGCTCTCCCGCCCAATCGTTTTTCTCTTGCCCATGGTTTCTTTCAAACCTGAGTTCTTAGTTTCTTGATTTCTCTCTCTTCTTAATATCTCAAATAATAGGGACTTTGTAAAGTGTGACCTGGAACGATGGTTCTCATGACGCTGCACAAAATCGACATCATCACATGTCTAAAATACCTGCTGTTCAACAAATGGGCAATTCTGGGCCTTCTAGCAACAACTTTCTTCGGTTCCTTGTATGCGCTTTACCTATGGAAGGAGAAGCGAGAGAAAGAAGTATTGCCAGAGGGTTGTGTGCCAATGCCAGGGCCAATAGGTTCGCTGAGCTTTCTTTAGTCTACTGACGAAGTATTGCTCACAACGATTCAGGAATACCGTGGATTGGCCGGGTCCATGACATTCCCGCGGATAAACCGTGGCTCAAGTTCGCCAAGTGGGCGGATGAATATGGGCCAGTCTATAGGCAAACCATGATGGGTAGGTTTGCTAAATTTCAAATTGGAAGTTTGACTCATGATATCAGGTGTCGTGCACATCTGGGTGTCGAAAGAGCATATTGTGCAAGAAGTGCTCGGGAAGAATAGCGGCGTTGCCTCGGACCGGTATGCCACCAAATCTGCGAAAGATCATTGATTCTGACATGGTAGAAAGTCCATCAGCGTTTCCCAATGTCCCTGGGACCAAAGATTGGAAATATCTGCCTCTCCAAGGATTTCACGGTAAGGTGCTTTCCCTCACTTCATTGAAGGCAACTAAACGTTTTCCAAGATACATGGAGGAGGCAGAGAAAATTTGCAAACTTGATGTTTAATCAGGCCCATGAAAAGCAATATTGGGGATACCCAAACCTTGAGGTCCCGCGACTGCTTCACGGATTACTAGTACGACAACAGGATTGGAGCCCTCTACTTGACTCGTATATCGCCCGCATCCTTAGTCGCTGCGCCTTTGCCACTCCAGATTACGCATCATCTTTGTGCACGAACGCTTTCCGATTGTTGATCAATATCTCGCCTGCTGGACGCATGTCCAACGTGATACCGGGAGCCATGTGGATACCGAAATGGCTCGCTTGGTGGAAGGTGGACGAAGATGACCGGCAAGCAAGAGAAGAAAAGCTCTATGATGTTGCCCAAAACGAGATCTACGAGCAATGGATATCAGGCAAAGCGCCTCCGAGCTTCACTCGAACATATTTTGATAACAAACACAAGTTCGATTTTCCAAGCGATCTCGAAGCCGCATTCAATGTCGGCATGTCTACTATGGCCGGAATTCATACAACGTCTTCCCCGCTCCATACCTTTTTCTTAGCCATGACCCATTACCCAGAATGGCTTCAGAAGCTGCAAGAGCAGATCGACGAAGTGTGCGGTGATCGCTTCCCACAAATCTCGGACATGCCGAGACTCCCCTTATTGCGCGCTATTATTCGAGAATGTATTCGATGGAGGCCTGCCGTACCCACTGGCATTCCTCATGAACTCGAGGCGGATGTTATATGGAATGATTACCACTTCCCTAAGGGATCATGGGTTCATCCTATGGAATGGTCTCTTTCCCGAGACCCTGACGTCTACCCCGACGCTGAAAACTTTCGTCCAGATCGTTGGCTAGACCCCAAGTTTCCGACATTCAAAGCGCCACTTACAAAGTATCCAACTCTTCATGGCCACCACCAATTTGGCTTTGGTCGGCGTATCTGCCAAGGGGTTAACGTCGTGGAAACACAGAGCTTCTGCGTTATGGGCGGGGTTGCCTGGGCCTTCAACTTCAACCGAGCCAAGAATGAGAGGGGA
This sequence comes from Pyrenula massariospora, assembly GCA_021030905.1. Taxonomy (NCBI): domain Eukaryota; kingdom Fungi; phylum Ascomycota; class Eurotiomycetes; order Pyrenulales; family Pyrenulaceae; genus Pyrenula; species Pyrenula massariospora. Next base: position 1,346,267 of record JAGFMI010000001.1, read on the forward strand.
ACAGAAATGGACGTCCCAGAGAATGACTACCACCCGCTTTTGATTACTAAGCCAAACCCTTTCCATTTCTACCTTGAGGTTAGATCTGAGGAGCGCCGGCAGCAGATTATACAATTCTACACGGACAGTCTAACCGAAGCATCACTATTACAACATTCTAAGACGGCGACCTACCCCGCGTCAGCTACGTCTATGTTATCAGAAAAGTCTCAGACTACATCCAGGGATTCGGTGAAAAAGCCTGGTCAGATGACAGCAACCGTCACCAATACTCCAAACGGAACATCTATGCTCCCTGTAGCTACGGCCACCTGGCTAGAAGGAGATGGCTCAAATGCAGCCCAGGCCATCGCAGTAGGATCTGGTGCTTGAAACGATTCAATAGGCATTACATGAGGGTATTGATATAGCGTGTCAGGTGCAAAGTTGGATGCTTTCGTGGAATTGTATGTAGTTGGTCATAAGTTTTCCAGTATTGGTGTGGAAGTCCTAAAATCTCTGGTCAAAGACGTTTCAGTTGCGAGGGTGGTCTCTTTTGGTATTCCGTGAGTTATTTCACCATTTGTTACATAAAGTACATAGAGGCAACGTCTTTTTGCGATGGGTTCTCCTGGTCCATGTGATTGCGGCCATTGTCGATCAACCCGTCGCTGACCGATGTCTGGCTCTCCCAATGTATACCATACGAATCAAAGCGGGCTTAATATTTTGCACCATAAGCTCGGCCATTACAAGGCATTCTCCTTTTAGAGTACATGATTTTTCAAATAGACATTCCGGAACTCACCACATGGTTTGGCGGTGCCGCGTCCATGCTCCCCCGTGGTGAAATCGGCCTCGCAACGCCGAGTCGCCGACGTTGATGGGATACAAGAACAGCGTTCCCCCGCCATCTGCGCCCGAGGGATCTGGTCGAGCGACGACTTCGACACCTTCTGCCCACAACTTCGTCGAGCCAAAGCCTCAGTCGAGACGTAGTACTGTCGGAGCCCCGGCCAGACTCCCCTGGCTGCTGCGCTCAGATACTTCTTACCCCTGACGTCGATCTTGGAGCCTCTTTGCCAAGGAAGTCCACCGTCTAGACTTTAGACTTTCCGTGGCTCAAGAGTCAACTTCAACGCGTGCGGTGAGACAGCGGAGTTCCGTCCCATCCTTCCTTTCCATCTTACCTCACCACCTTGTTTCTTCCATCTCTTACTGTCTCAGACCACAATCCGTAGAAAACCGAGCCTTCAGATTGCCTTGTCGGGAAAGGCCAACGGCAATTAGCTCAACCACACGGTCTCCATCACGTTCCAAACATCCTAACGTCCGTGGTCTCGCCGCCATTTCTTGGGCCAAATCGTCGCAACCCCGTACCAAGATACCACTAATCCCACCGCGCAGATTTCTCTTTCCAGTGTATGTCATGACCACACGGCAGGCAAGGGTGCCCCGACCATGGACACTGCCGCCGCCGCGAAGGCCTTGCTCACCAACACCTGAAAATATCATTCGAAAGTGCGGTACGGCAGAGCGCGGAAGTGGCCAATCTCATTGATTTTCGGCGAAAGCCGCCGAGGATCAAATGGTTTGTTTAGGCTGCGGCATGGTCCTCTACATCCCGCCTCTCTATCTAGAGACCCCAACCGTGTCTCCCTGCTGGATACTGCTTCGTTACTTTAGGCTGCTGGAGCAAGATGAGACGACTAATCTCTACTTCTTATTAATCCGATTTTACAGTTCTTACTATCTTATCCGATGTGTGACGATACGATCGGCCGAATTTCATCCGGGATATGTGCAAATTTGCCCTTTTTTGCCCTCAACATAATGCCTCAACTGTCATGGCCTTCTCTGGATAGCTGGAAGCAATGACTTTGCTCACTCGCCGGCTGTAATCTCTGGGTACTGACACATAATGGCTTGTACGTTTACGCCGAAAGCTGATGCAGGAAGCTTGCCCCTTGCCCGGCTTTTGAAAGTCGGAAGGTCCGGTAACTCTCTTTCTTGTGAAAGGATGTCAAGTGGGAATCAGGCACAGTCCTTTTTGGACACGAAAATCCCGCTCCAAAGGAGGCATTTACAACATGTCGGTACTAACCCAGCACATTGGTACTCTATTTCATCGCTCTAGCCAGGAGCAGGCTGCAAGGTTGTAACCCCTTTTCAAGCTTGACATGCCTTTACAACGAATGTGTCGGTACATCTCAGGCAATTCTCACTGCCTGTTTACCAACACATTCAAGCTTCCATACTTAACCGGCCATTGTTGTCGATGTGATCCACTCCTCGATTCAGACCCCCTAGGCCCCTATGAAATTTACTACTTTACCTTGAGGCTTACTATTACGAGCCTGCTTAGTTCGTCTACTTGTAGAACCTGATTCAGGCGCTATGGGGAACAATCTGCTATGTCCGTTCCGACGGCTCTCCACGACTCCAGCCTCGTCGACCTTCTTCAAGTTACATGTGCTGTAGCGTAATTCAGGTACGCCTGGATCACGTATCTGACGGATTACCGATCACCTGTTCAGGCCTCTGGCTGACATCTGTAGCACAGCCGAATCTACAGGGCTGATTACGCATGCCATACCATTGCCATCTGCGGCAAATTTTGATGCGCGCTTACGCATCAGAGCTCTTATCGGCCGAAAATCCCGTACAATAGGCAACAATATGCAGCTCTTGACAGGGTACGATGGACGAACTCGCTTATCTACCATATGCCATCGGAGCTTGCCAAGATTCGATCTGCTACGACAAGGAGCACAGGGTTTACGTTCGGTGGGTCAGACCATTTTGCGTGATCCCACGGGGAAACGGATTAAGTATTCATGTGAATAACGAGATCTCGGCTATCCATCCCGTATCCCAATATTTCTATAGTGTGCTTCCGGGTTCTTGAAGTCAAGGATGCTGCTTCGCGCATTTCCCCGACGGTTACCTGTTCGCAGAACGAGGATTCAAATTCCTCAACAAGAAAGAAAACCCTCATGCTCAGTATCTCGGACTTTTTTGCCAAGAAACAGCTTGCACAACGTCCTATATGAGTCCGCGGCCTCCGGAAGAATCACTGCAGCCTTTCAGTCCGCATCATCGGAGACGGGGTTATGATCTTTCTTCGATTGAATCGCTGGGGTAGGTGCAATTCTCATTTGTTTCTCTTGAAAATCTTGTCGAGATAACACTGGAAGACCTCTTTCTTCAATCCTTCGCTTTCGTCCACCGCGGCGATCATGCTCTTGATCTCCCCTACACGTTTCTCCTCGTACTCCATGTACAGCTTGTCCAGCCCAAGCTGATAGAACACTTCCCTCACCTGCGCCTCCTTTTCCTTGTCTTTCTGGCCATAGCTTCCCTCGAGCGTTTTTCTCTGTTCTGGCGTACACCGCTGTAATGCCTGGTTGATCAGCCAGGAACATTTGTTGTCTTGTATGTCAGTGCCGATCTTCCCAATGACTTTAGGGTCGCCGTACGCATCAAGATAGTCATCTTGAATCTGGAAGTATTCGCCCATCGGGATCAGAATATCGTGCGCCTGCTTTAGGTTCTTGGGGGTCGCAAGCTTAAGGTAGTGCAGCGCCAGTGCAACTGGAAGGTAAAATGAATAATACGCAGTCTTGTAGATGACGATGAAAGTATACTTGTCCATGCTAAAGTTGTCCAGATCGACCTTATCCTCTGGGGCAGTGATAAGATCACACAGCTGGCCCACTTCTGTCTGCAATGTCACCTCATGGAAAAGCTCTAGGAGGTCGAGGTACGCGGGATGGGAGCGGAATCTCTTCTTCAGAATAGCGTAAATCGACGACTCGAGCATGAAGGCGTCATTTATGGCTATCATGCCGACGCCTGGTTGGCGGTACCAGCACGGTTGCCCGCGGCGTGTGATGCTCGAGTCCATTATGTCATCGCTGACCAGGAAGAAGGCTTGGAGGAACTCGGTGAGCCAGCCAAGGGCGCATGAGTTCTGGAGTTCGTCGGTGGTCAAGGGACGCTGTAGAAGCTCAGAGCAGGAGTCTGGGACGCAGAGGCCGCGGTTGAGCTTGCCGCCAGGGGTGTTGGCGTTCAGAGACTAAGAAGCTTAGTTGAGTTTCCAAAATGTAGATTGGAAACGAATCGAGTCGTACTTGTTTGAACCATGCCAAAGCTTGGTCTGGAATTTTATACTGTTGAACATACTGGGTCAGGTCCTGAACCAAAGACGGGAATACTGCTTCGAAGTCGCTACGACTCGTTCTGACCGCCATGATGATGGCTGTAGGTCAATTGGATTTCAAGGCCAGTTTGACGGTAATAAGGTTCTCTGCTCGCGCTTCATTCCATCTCGGTTCTTAAATCGGCCTTTATTTGTTTTTATGGGTGTGGGGTTTTCAGCTGTCTGGCGTCCTCTAAGCTCCCGGTTCCTGGGTTTCTTGGGCGGTGAAGCGCTCCGCGGGGCAGAATTTAAAAAGATCCCTGGTGACGCCACTTCAGCCTTGTGAACAACATCAACAACCTATCTGGTTGAGGCAGGACAAAGGCTGGCCCACTGGCGGAATCCCGATCCCATGCCAGGGATTCGAATCTAGCACTCTTCTTATTCGAACCGCGTCAAAGCTGTCGCATCCAAAGATGACGGCTCCACGCCCCGCAACACCACCACAGGCTGGGTCTGCTTCGTTTGATTCTAAATCCCCCTTGACCCCCGAACACGTCCGCCAACGAGAAATTAATCGTCTAAAAGCCAAAGCTCTACAGAGAGAGAGAGAGAAGGAGCAAGCTGCCCAGAATCCGCCTTCACTGCAGAGATCCGCCAGCTCAACCGCTGGTATAAAGAGACCCTACTCTGCCATTTCAGAAACTCCTTCGAATCAACGCGATGCGCGAAACCAAACCCCAGCGGCTGCTGGCCAGGGTGTATCCGAGCGTCCGCTTGACGCTATCAAACCAGCGCGCTCTTTCGCAAAATACATCGAATATGACTTAAGCAAGATAACAGACACAAAGGGTGGATTCCTGACGCAGGAAGACGACCCGCATAACAAGACTCTGCACGCCGACGACCAAGACACCAAACCCGCCAATATGACATTGAAAGAATGGGAAAGACAGCGCCTGGTGCGGTCTCTGCGGAACCAGAAAGCCGGCCCTTTCGAACCGGGGATTACTTCGATCAAGCACGAGAAGCAGAAGACATGTCGCGAATGTAGTACGCTAGAGATTGATTTCACATGGAACGAAAACCTGAGGTGCCAGGTCTGCAACGCGTGTAAAGAGAAGTACCCGGACAAGTACAGTCTCTTGACCAAGACAGAGGCAAAGGAGGACTATCTCCTGACGGACCCCGAACTGCGCGACGAAGACCTCCTTCCACACCTCGAACGGCCCAACCCGCACAAATCAACCTGGAACAACATGATGCTCTTTCTCCGGTACCAGGTCGAAGAATATGCCTTCTCGGCCAAGAAATGGGGATCCGCTGATGCGCTCGACGCGGAGTTTGAGCGGAGAGAAACGGAGAAGAAGAGGCGGAAGGAGGCGAAATTCAAATCGAAGTTGCAGGATTTGAAGAAGAGGACGAGGGTGGAGGCGTATAAGAGGAGTCGGGCGGGTGGTGGGGGGACGTTTGGGGATGAGTTGGGTGGTGGAGGGAAGCACGTGCATGAGTGGGGAACGGGGGTTGAGGATCTGGAGACTGGAGTTGCGGTGAAGAGGTGTGTGGATTGTGGGATGGAGGTGGAGGAGTTGGAGTTTTAAGGTGGTTCGTTTTCAAAGGTATGATGGATTGGCGGAACTACTTTGCGGATACCCATGTTTCTTCCTCTGTAGAAATCATGTGTTCTACACTATCGATGAATGGAAAGCTATGTTAGCTTGTCACGCAAGGCAGGGATATAAAGGTGCGCCTGTGATACGATCTACACTAAGTAAGAGCTGTCCATCGCCGTGACGAAAACATCACCGCAGCCTTAGTCAAGTCCAAACGGCATTCCGATTCTCAGCCCACCCTGTCCACGTATGAAGTCGATTGCAATGCTCATATGCCTCTTCGAGGGCCCGCTCCTGCTTGAGCCATATCGCCTTCACCCACCCCTCAAACTCCTCATACATCGTCTTCCTCATCCCCAGGGGTAGATACTCATCAGAATGCCACTTTGCCACCACCCTTCTCTGCTCCTCAGCCACCTTCCCCACGTCCTCGCAGAAAATCCTCACCAGCGCTGCTATCCTCTCAACTTTGGCGATGGCCTCAGGTCTCTGAAATAGAGAGTTTGTTTCGGGATGCATGTCTTTGAGCCGCCACAGGACATCGCCGAAGTTGAAGAGAGCACAACGGGCACGCCCGTCGAAGACGTACCTGTCGAGATCAACGAGGCAGGCTGTCGGGTCGGCGACGGGGACGGTTCCAAGAGCGCGAAGATTGAAGCAGATGGCGGAGAGGAGAGCTATGATGCGCCCCAATTGCACACTGGCCTTTTCTATCAACGCAGCGGGCCGGGGTTTCTCGGGGGGTGTATTTTGACCTGAGGCACGCGGAGGCGTTTCGAAAGGGTACCTCGTCCTGGAATGTTTTCGGCGGGGCGCTGGGTTTTCGGGTGGCCACCACCATGGAGGAGGCCGTTTGAAGTTCTCTTTCTTCGTGGAATGGTTTTGATGGCGCGAAGGAGAGGCTGATCTGTGCGGGTCACGAGGAGGTTTAGGTGTTTCGAAGTTTGGGGGATTATGGATCTTCGCGAGGTCGGATTCCAACAAGTCCCTTGCGTTGTTGAGTTCTACCATGATCTCATGAGCTCTCTCCTTATCGGATTGTTTGTTCGGGTGATTCATCCGCGCGAGTTTCTTGTAGGCTTTCCTAACTTCTTCTATGGGTGAGTGGGGGGAGAGCTCTAGGACACGCCAAGCCTTTTCGAGGGTCATCTTTGTTTGGTATGCCATGCTGAGGTGTCTTCGTGTTCGCTCGGGAGGGTGCAGTGGAAAAGAAGATTCTACAACAGCGAAAATGCGCTATTGAGCACAGCCTTGTTCGTTCTCAATCGTGCAGAAGTCGGCGTGAAATTTGAACCGTGTGTGACGATTGCGAACTTATTCACGCATGTCTTGAGCACCATACAGTCTCTGCTTGGCTCGCTTTGATCCTGGTTGCGTGAGGAAGAGTGAACGGGTCGTGTTAGTCAGAAATAACACAAAGAGAAGTACAATGGTCTTGTATTCAACAAAAAAGACGTGACGGTATCTGTCCGCCCTGACAAAGCCATTGACCTGTAAACTCGAATTTTGCCAAACTCTGACCTAGTTGTTTCTAACAGCACCAGCTACCCATGGCTGAAACCCTTATGAACGCCTGAAAATGCATCGCTAAGGTCAAAGAATAAGTCAGGGCGCGGTGAAAATCGATAGGGCATAGAAAGTACGTGAGGATAGAGGAGGAAGTAAATCTTAGGAGGCGTCATGTCTCCGTTCCAGTGTCAGCTGATGTGCTGCCTATGGAGGAATCATTCCTCCGATCTGCGGAGCTGTCCCTTCCCTCATCAACGGTAGCCACAGGTTTTCCGTTGATGAGATCAACGATATGGTCTCCTAGGTCTTCTGAACCATTGATCTTATTAAATCGATTTTGTAGGACTCGAGCGTCGGCGAGCATCCTGTTTAAATGTTTAGTGATTGTTCAATCCATGCAGTCAAGTATGCATTTCAACCACGACTCACCTTTCTTTTGCAGCCTCCGACTCCAAGGGGACTGCATGGAAAGCTGCTGATAGCTGCACCTTGTAACTAGAAAAGACAGGCCTCATAATCATCTCAACGTTCGACTCAGGCAAGTGTTTCCCAAGCACTTTATACAACGTTCCCGTCTCCTTCGTCAGGGTCTCTACATAATCACTAGTTGGCTTCTTCGTATCTTTTGCAGCTTCTTCCCAATCTATTTGCTTGAGACTGTTCATGTGTATCGATGCGCGACCGCTCATAATCTCAATCAGCTTCTCGTGGATCCCATTCTGATGTTCTTGGTATAGCCTCTTGATTTTGTCGAACTCAGCCATTGCCGATCCTGCAGATGCTAAGTGTCGGCGGAAGAACTCTCGGATGTATGGTATTAACGCAGACATGAAGCTCAAGGCTTGCGAGGCCAATGCTAGATGTTTTGTCGTAATGTTCTTGAGTCCCGCACTTCGTGTTGCCCCAGCACCAAGTATCAGTTGAGACGACCGAGAGTTGAAGAGTCTCAGGGTCTCCAAGAGTCCGATTGCTATCTCCTGGCTCATGCTAGGAATGCCCGTTGTTAGATGCTGGAAGTGCTCTAAAGATTGCAACATGCAAATTGCCGATTCTGGGAGGATGTACTTCTGCTCATCGACAACTGCACTTCGCAATCTCTCCTTGGTGGCGGAAGTCCCATTACCATTTGCCAAAACCCCATTTGCATGGTTCTGTTGGTTCGCGGAAGGCAGCCATATCATCGACGTTTCAACCCATGAGGGATCGTCTTTTGTGCCGCTTCGGAGTACGCGCTCAAGTAATTGATTTTGCTCGTCACCAAAGTCCCTGGCGTCCCATTTATCAGCATCCATAACCTTAAGGACCCGTGATCTCTGAGCATCACCAAATTGGCTGACAAAGTCTTTGATTTGGGCGTCGACAGTAGACTTGATAATTGTACCTGCGCGACCAGATATTGCTTCACATTCGTCCGCAAATAGTCGGTTGAGACTGAAGAAGCGGAGGAATTCGTTTAGAGAGAGGTGTGCCGTCTGCTCTGCGCGGACTTTGAGAACCTTGGTAATCTGCACTTGAACAAAATCTACAGCTTCGCCAAGAAGGCTAGATAGATCCAGAGCTTGCTGTACATCCTCCTGAACCATGATCGAGGGGGGTGGCAAAGTTGCGCTCTTTGGACTCAAGATGCCTTCCATGTTCTGGAAGTTCGGGCTACGCATAGGTGATCGAAAACCGGTGTTTGGTGGAGTTCCTATGCCACTCGTGATGTCCAATAGAACTTTGACTTGAACACTGAGCCTTCGAAGACTCTCACTGACCGAAACGTATATCTTGGTCAGCATCACTTGAGAGTCCTCGGCGTCCATTGCTCTTAGATTTCTCGCAAGGATAGATGACTTTTCTTTCGGATCCATATGCCTTCCACCAATCGTGGATGCTGACATTGTCGACTCCCGATCGTCGTCGCTAGAGCTAGGAAGATGCTTGCGTATAAGGGTCTTCATCTCTCGCAGTAGCTGAGCTTTGAACGCGACAGCAGCAGGGCCAGTATAGCGCGCTCGGGCAAGTCCACCAAGTTCTGTTTTCAAGGCAGACCTGAAATTTCCACCGATCGTGAGATATGCAGCCAACCCAGACGGTCCACGCCTATTACCACCCCTATTCCGGTTGAATGACGCTCCCCAGCGTTGAAGAGTTTCCTGAGGCAATGTCTTTTCAACGTGCGAACGTAGGTCGCCAAGGAGTATCTCGAGAAATCTGGCTTCATAAGCTTTGCCAATCCGAGAACGCAATAGTTGGAGGTCTTCAGAAGCTCCTTGTAGAGCTGTCAAGCTCCTCAAATCCCGAAGGTGGTACGAGTCTCTGCTCTTCTTTGTCACATCTCCCGCTATTAGTTTTTCGGCATCATCGAGATCGTCTATGGCTTTCTCAATTTGCCCACTTTCAACTTTCTCTTCGCACTCCACTACGAGATTCACTATGTCCTGTAGTTGCGCAATAGCTTCCCCAAGCATCCGAACGTTCTCACGACGTTGCTTCAAATTGACGATTTTCAATCCGCCAAGAGCCATATCCTGATCTAACTTAGCTAGTTCTTTACGTAGACGCTGAATGCGTTCCACGGAATTCGCTGCTTCGGAATGCAGCTCTCGAAGTGAACCGAGCGCCGAGAAAAAAGACTTCGACGCTGTTGATATTGAAGAAATCAAGTGGACTTCTACAGTGTCCATGTACCAAGACAGCTTCTCCTGCAGGATAGCATTTGTTGCCAGAACTTTCCTTCCTGTATTAGCTGTGTCGGGAGATCTGCCCTGCTGCCGCACGACTTCCGCTCGTTCCGAAACTATGTCAAATATTCTTGGGTTTTCGAGATGGAAATCTTCGTCAAGATAGACTGGGGGGATAGTTGACAGCGGTGTTACAGCTTGGCCACGGCGTTGACCACCGGACCGCCGCCTGCTCTGTGGTGTTTCTGAAGGAGAGGTAACCGAGCTAACGGAGCCGGATCTTGAATGGACAGACCCTCTTAGCCTCGCATTAAGCGCCTTCTCCCATTCATCCGCTTGCAAATCCTTAGTTTCCCGGCGGAATACTTGAGCTTCTCCATCTTCCTGCTCTTTCGCACGTTGAAAAGCGTCGTACAGGGAACCCACTTGAGCCAGATATGGTTGAAACACCTTGGGCTCAACGTGTCGAATGTTCGTTAGTGTCACCGGGGGAATATCCCTAGCTGTGGGTGCCTTGAAACTGCTTGACGGCGCGGAATGTGGCACGAGACCGGTACGGACGATTGGATTTTGCAAGAGGGTAGATATGGCTAGTGTTTAGTTAGCGGTTGAATACGGCTAGTTATTTTGTGAAATTGACCATTTCGTCCCAGTTCCGGCACTTCTCGGTCTCCTCCTCTTGCGGTATCCAGCACACCACCAATGCTAGCGACGGAGCTTGCTGTCGATCCTCTGCGAAGCGGCCGCCGCCCTGAAACCGAGGATTTCTGGGCTGTGTTGCTGTTTGTAAAGTAGGAAGAGGCGGTGGGAGAAGGTGGTTGCGGAGAAGAGACTCTATCCCCAGGTTGCCGGATTGGGGATGACATTTTGTCCCTGCAACGGACTGCGCTCGCGGAGGCATGGGGAGGAGCTTTAGTACTTTCACATCAGAAATGAAGATTTAAGCCTAATTTTTGGAAAGGCTAGGAAGCTGTCATCGCCTCAGACATCAAATGGGCCCGCTGAAAGCTCTCTGTAACCGAAATAGGCATAGCGAATCCTCGGGGGCACTTCGGAGCTCAAGGCGTTCTGGACGCAAGCACTTAACGCGTGTGTCGCGCTACCACGCGAAACGCGTCTTTCTAAGGCGAATTGCTTCTCCCTCAACACACCGAGCATTATGTGATTGACTTAGAATACCTCAACGAACAGGCTACTACAATCGACACCCGTCAAATTATTTGGCCTCTGAATACAATGGATCAGCAATCAGTGTACTCATTGAGCGTCTTAGCTCCGCTACGAGATGGCCCTGAGGAATCGCGCACGCAGATTCAAGCAAGCTTTCGTGAATTTATCATGATTTTCCAGCTGGACAATGCGTTCATCTATAGGTATGGTGAGATTGGGAAATCTTTGGATCGATTGCTGATATCTGGAAAACCAACAGAGACCAAATACGAGAAAACGTGTTGGTCAAGCAATACTTTTGCGACATTGACATTGCGCATATCATCTCCTTCAATGAAGAGTTAGCACATAAGCTCACTAGTGATCCCGCTGGCATGATACCCTTGGTATGTCGTGAGACTCTAGAGCGAAGCAGCCCATTGACGACTTCGTAGTTCGAGGCAGCGCTAAAGCAGTGTACCCAACGCATCGTCTATCCTCACAAGAGAGATGTCGAACTACCTCAGCATCAGTTGCTCCTTCATTCTTCTGTTGCCCATATATCAATACGTGACCTCAACGCCACCAATGTTTCTCACCTCGTCCGCATCCCCGGCATCGTCATTGGTGCCTCCACAATGTCATCCAAAGCCACATTGGTGAATGTACAGTGTCGAAATTGCGGTCATGCCTACAACATACCTGTGGAGGGTGGTATTGCTGGTGTCAAGCCTCCTAGGCAATGTCTCAGGAATCGGGATAGAGAACGAGGTCCTGAAGAGGGGGAGCCTTGTCCGTTGGATCCATACTACGTTGTCCATGAGAGGAGCCAATTCGTGGACCAGCAAATCATCAAACTCCAAGAGGCCCCTGATCAGGTACCCGTTGGAGAGTTACCCAGACACATCATAGTTTCCGCAGACCGCTATCTTACGAACCGGGTGGTGCCTGGGTCGAGATGTACTGTCATGGGTGTTTTCTCGATCTATGAAGCAGGTGGGAAGAAGAAAGATGCCACGTCCGCCCTTCGAAACCCTTACCTGCGAGCTGTAGGTATCAATAGTGATGTTGATCATACAACTAAGGGACTTGCGACATTCACCGAGGAGGAAGAACAGGAATTCTTGGAACTGAGTCGACGACCTGACTTTTACGAGATCTTTGCTGAGAGTATTGCGCCATCAATTTACGGCAACAAAGACATTAAGAAAGCCATCGCGTGTCTTCTGATGGGAGGATCGAAGAAAATCCTACCTGATGGAATGAAATTGCGAGGGGACATCAATGTTCTGCTTCTCGGTGACCCTGGGACAGCCAAATCCCAACTTCTAAAGTTTGTTGAGAAAGTTTCTCCAATCGCTATCTACACATCCGGCAAGGGCTCTTCAGCTGCTGGTCTAACGGCGTCTGTGCAGCGGGAGTCATCAACAAGGGAGTTCTACCTCGAAGGTGGTGCTATGGTTCTCGCAGATGGTGGAGTGGTCTGCATCGATGAGTTTGATAAGATGAGGGATGAGGATCGAGTTGCTATCCACGAAGCTATGGAGCAGCAGACGATTTCAATTGCCAAGGCTGGCATTACCACAATCTTGAATGCTAGGACATCGGTTCTGGCTGCTGCAAATCCTATTTTCGGAAGATACGACGACTTGAAGAGTCCAGGCGAGAATATTGACTTCCAGACTACGATTTTGTCTCGATTTGATCTCCTTTTCTTGATCAAAGACGATCATGACAGAGCAAGAGACCAGACCATAGCCAAGCATGTCATGGGCATTCACATGGGTGGCCAAGGCATTGAAGAACACGTCGAGGCTGAGATACCGGTCGAGAAAATGAGGCGATACATCAGCTACTGCAAAAGGTATTTTATGAACAAACGTTTTTTAATTAGGTGTGAACTGACATACGCAGCCGTTGTGCCCCAAGGCTCTCTCCGGAGGCCGCAGAAAAGCTCTCTTCACACTTTGTCTCTATCCGCCGGCAAGTCCACCAGGCGGAGAAGAATGCAAATGCTCGCTCCTCGATACCCATCACCGTCCGGCAGCTCGAAGCTATCGTCCGAATCACCGAATCCCTTGCCAAGCTTTCTCTTTCACCCATTGCAACAGAAGCTCATGTCGACGAAGCGATTCGGCTATTCCTTGCCTCTACAATGGACGCTGTGTCGCAGGGTGAAGGGCAAGGTAGCAGAGAGCTAATGGACGAGATGAATAAGGTGGAGGAAGAGCTCAGGAAGAGGCTCCCTCTAGGATGGAGCACTAGTCTTGCTACGCTAAAGAGAGAAATTGTGGATGGGAGAGGGTTTAGTGAACAATCGCTGAATAAGGCGTTGGTTGTGATGGCTAGGAGGGACACTGTTCAGATACGGCAGGGCGGTAGTCAGGTGTACCGGAGTGGCGTGTGATGTACTACTATCAAGGCGTTAAGGAATATGCAATCAAGCGACGGATAACGGTACTAGAGAAGATCGAGAGGAGGTTTAAGGTTCATGCTAATAACGACTCATTGTGAAGGTGCCGCATTAGAGCAGATCAGGTGCAAGACTTCAAAATCCGAGTCTAAGTGTTTCGTAATGCAGATCAAGTTTTCCAACCATAATGCTTTGACCTAAGACAAGATGGGGAAATTCTATGTCTTGATTGTTCTCGGAGGTCTTCGTTTTCTGGAAGAGCGAGCTAAGCAAGATATTTGTTCCATCTCAAGCTCGACTCTATCAAACAAGAATCTCCAACTTAACGATATTCATACCTGGTTCTCAAGGATTGAGCGTCATTCTCAAATATCGATTGGAGTAAACTTAAGCTCCTCTATTCACGTTATCTCTTACAACGTGCAAACTCCTTATTTCCAACCACGACATCTTCTCGTTTGTGGAAGATTGATAATTTTCAAACTATCTACCCTTCCAAAGTCCAGCAATCCTACTTAAAAACGTCACCTTGTTTCAGTCACAAACATGTCTGCGATAGTCCGCATCATAGGCAGCCTCAACGTAGACTTTACCACCGTCACCCCACGGATCCCCCAGGCCGGCGAAACGCTCAGAGCAACCTCCCTCACAATCAGCCCCGGGGGGAAGGGTGCCAATCAAGCAGTAGCCTGTGGGAGAGCGTCTTTCATCTCGCCGACAGAGAAAGATGTCAAAGTGGAGATGGTGGGCGCGGTTGGCAAGGCAGACCCGCATTATGCTACTTTACTGAAACCAGCACTGGAAAGGTCTGGCGTGGATTGCAGTGGGATCGCGGAAGTGGAGGGAACGCAGACGGGCACAGCTACGATTATAGTGGATGAAGGGAGTGGTGGAGAGAATAGGATCTTATTTGTCCCCGGAGCGAATTTCCAAGGCATGGGTCCTACAAAAGACGTTTTAGGGAGAGCTTTGAGAGAGCCGCTGCCCGATGTGATTCTACTTCAAGGAGAAATTCCAAAGGAGACTGTTTGGGAGATTTTGAAAGGCGTCGAGGCATACAACAGGGCAAAAGGGAGAGAGACGCGGTGTAGGGTGATACTGAACCCAGCGCCTGTGTTCGAGGGCGGAATCCCCAAAGATCTGTACGGATCGATCCATTCACTGATCGTGAATGAAACAGAAATGGACTTCCTGACGCCAGTAAAGGGCAATGTGCAGCGGGCAAAGCAGCTTTTCCACGACCAGGGCGTGGAGGTGGTCATCGTCACACTTGGCTCCAAAGGTGCTTCCTGGAGCAGCAGAAAGCTGATTGACACAGGACGGCCTGAGGATATTGCAGGAGATATCAGCGGCATGAAGGTTGCAAACGTCATTGACACCACAGCGGCAGGCGACACGTTCGTTGGATATTATGCCATTGGGCTCGCTCGCTGGGTCAGGAGCTCTCGTTGGGAGCATTCAGCAATGTTTCTACCAACTGAAGAGGTGAAACGTGCAAATCAGGCGGCAGCAGTTGCCGTAACGGCACCAGGAGCCATCGACTCGATTCCGTGGGGATATGAGGTTTGAAGAGAGAGGTGTGGGTGTCAAGCAAGAAATAAAGCAGTCCATTCATTTTGATGCCTGAGGCAGCAACGCGTTCCATGAAGTGCGCAAAGTCAGAGAAGGAGGTCGCATGAAGGTCTTCGCTATCTATGATGCAACATGAGCATTCGAGCCTCAGCGCGCCTCAATTGAGGGCGCCAGCCTGTCAAAATCAGTGGCAAAGCGGTCTTAACATCGGTCTGGAGGATGCTGCGGCAGACACAAACAACAACGAGAGCCTCTCGATCGCGGTCACTTTAATGGTCGCGGCTTTTTGAAACGCGTAGAAGGAGACCAGAAAAGTGGGGTATGCCACCACATCAACAAACACTGTACTTGTGAAAGTGCTTCAACATCGATTTTTTTTTCGAACCTACGAATTGACGGCTCGTGAAAAGAAGGTGATCGCTACACAGTCCCGAACCTTCTGAATTATCAAAAGGTGGTGGAAGACGTTGGAAGCGCCGACGTGGTCAGGGCGCTAAAGTGGAGACATCACGTCGCGCTCGCGTTTCCCTGCAGCTTCACGCTTCGACGCCCCCCTTTGCCCTTCAGAGCCTGACTTCGACTCACTTTACAGTCCAATTGTCTGCCTGAGGATCTTCTGCATAGCCGGCTTCGACGCCGCTGTGCATTAGATTGTCACGCTAGACTGCCGTCACGCCCTCCATCCTCACTCTCGCATTTTGCCGACTCGTTCGACACGCCAGGCCGGTGCTCTCGAAGAGTATCACCGACGAGGATCTCGCGTCTTAGCCCTCTCGCAGCACGGGCGTGTCGATTGCTCGACCTTTCCCTCCCTCACCTAGGTTAGCATTTTCAAGTCCTTGCTTTTCGCCCCTCGCTTCGTAATATACACTTCCCCCCAACCCGTCCTCACTTCTGCTCTTCACCTACTCGCCCTGCTCTTTCACCGAGCGTTAGTTTTCACCTCGGTGGCGTCTATCTCAAAGAGTTGACGAGAGCGTGGTGCAGAGTCTTTTGCGTGCTGCAATCACCACTTCGCGAATTGGCTGGCCAAGCACCAAGGTGAAGCAGAAATCAAGGGGACCGTAAACCCTCACCTATTTTCACCTCCCTACGATCAGGCAATAAGAATCACTACCGTTGCTCCTCGTTACGAAGACAAGCTATAAATTCCACATCTACCTCTTTAATTAATCCTACCTAGACCAATCCAACTTACTCCAACAAGATTCCTGAGGCTCCTTAATTTCTCCACCTCAAAGCAACTTGGGATACCGTCATAAACACGACCAACTCACATATCCACAGCCATGGCTACCTTGACTCTAGTCCGTCAACCCTTCGGCGTTGTCGATGGCTCTCGACTTCGCAATCTAGCAAGCACGAAGAACACACAGGCTGGTAAGGACATCTCTAATGCTCTCAACAAATACCAATGCATCCCCTTAAAACATTTAGCACTCTATCTAACACATCTTGCAGCAATCTCTTCTGCGGGCCCATCTCTGAAGCGTCGTCATGTCTCCCCAGAGAACTCTGACTCAGAGAATGTCGATCCAGAGCTCTTCAAATCTTCTGGTAAACGCAAACGCACTGAAAATGACCACGAAGACCTCGACAAGCCTGTCAAGTACTCCAGCATTCCCCTCAGTGTGAAGCCTTCTACCTCCATTTCCAAGACCCCTCTCGAGTCCCCTCGTGTCAACACCACCAAGCCTTCCCCCACCGCTCCCTCCTCAGCCCCTGCCGCTGCCGGCCGCTCACCCACCAAGTCCCGTCGATCTGGCATCTTGTCCACCCGCCGTGCGAGCAGCAACGGCTCCCTCAAGTACTCCCGTCTCGACGCTCCGGCCTATGGCATCGGCAAGACCCGAGCTCCACTCTCCGTGACTGCCGCCCTCAATGGTACCTTCTCCCGCTCCAAACGCCGGGCCGTTACCACCCTTGAGGAATCCATGCCCAAGGCCTGGGACTTCGAGATCTATGAAGACACCGAGGCGGACCATAATCTGAACATGACGGTGCACTCGACGGGTACATTGGACATTTCGGATGACGAAGGTCGTTCTTCTCCAAAGTCTGACCATGACAACAAGGAGAACATCCCGCCTGGGCTGGATATGGCTCCTATCGCCTCCGCTCGGGCCAAGGCTGAGGCGAAGAAGCGCATCATGACCGACACTCCCCGTTCTCCTCTCGGCGACCTCTCGGCCTCAGACTTCTACGCCCCCGGCTGCGACGCTACGTCCTTTGTGCTTGTCCCTGGGGACGACGGCACCGACCTCCCGCACACTAACAACAACATCACGGCGGCGTTGGAGGCTAGGCCTGAGGCGCAGTTGCTCGACAAGGAGGGGTTGGATCGTTTGTTGAAGGCGACGGCGCCGGCGGAGGTTGAGGGCCCGGTTGAAGATGACGGTGGTCTTGGCGGGGAGAAGGGTGGTGATATTGAGATCTGGGAGAGTGGGAGCGCGAAGGATGAAGCGATGGAGGAGGGTGATAGGAAGGTGGAGAACATCTTCGCCGTGTAATTCTGAATGGATGAACTCGGAAGGATGCCGGTGTTGGTGGAAAGGGGGTGGATGCTGGTCTTGGCTGGCTGGTGTAGCTTCTCAGAGGTACCTGATGAAGTCTTGTACTATTGCTCCCGATTGATCTTGGAGTCACGGCTATGGAATTTTGGAGTTGCGTTGGTGGTTGGTCTCTGATTATTGAGTGAACTGTTGTCTACTGAATCAAAGAGCTGAATTTTAAGATGCTTTGTGTCGTAGGCTGGAGGTCTGATTCTTAGTCCTCTCCATTGACGTCCTACTTGGCCACCCTCACTATAAGAACGAGCTGAATCATTTTCGACCCAGTATGACATTGGGCAGCATGATCACTGAGTACGAGTAAATAAAAGCAATTGGTACATTTAGTACACTATATGGCGCCGTAGGAGTCCTCATCCCTTTTTGCTAAAGGCTCGCATCCGTTTTTCCAAACCAACTCTATTATATTCATATAGCTGCCTCCATGTCAGTCTCGGCGAGCTCGGTCTCGCTCGATGGTTCATCATTGTCGTCAGATTCCAGGCCCAGGTCCCCGCCACCATTTTCATCTTCGTTATCGTCCAGCTCCACGGCCTCAGACACAGCCGATGCCCTTTGATTCTCACTATTTCCCTGACTATCTGCCTCACCATCTTCTCCTGACTCAAGAGCTGGGTCCACATACTCTCCAATGATCGAGCTTCGCCCCTCGGAAGACAGAAAACTTCGCCCAACACTCGGCTTACTCTTACTCAACCTCCCTGCTGCCGGCCGCGTTCCATCCACAGCCCGACACATGGCGCGATAGGTCGCCGCCCACTCCAGTTCCCGCTTCTGCGCATTCGTTGGTAGATAGTACATGGGATCCTCTCCCTTTTCGGTGTCCACGGCATCCGGCAGCGCGGCAAATTGTTGGAAGATGAGATCATCTGGCGTTTCGTTGTTCATGAGCATCTCCGCCTTTGCCTTGAGGACGGTTTTGATCTTGCAGAGGGCGCCGTTCTGGTACCAGCCGAAGTAGCTCGGTTCACATGTTGGGCGGGGGATGGTGTCATTCACCATTTTGGCGAGGATCGGATCTTGGAGGTCGCATAGTTGCCAGGCTTTGCCATCGCGAGGAAAGGGGGGCTTGCCTGTGAAGATGTGCGTTGTTTTGTCGTTGTTGGGTTTCCAGGTTCGCTGGAAGTCCTGACGACGTTTCCTTTCGGAGCGTTCTTTGGGCACGAGCTGGAGCATAACGGTCTGGTAGGTGCGGTATTCGGGGGAGGAGCGAGGGTCCACGCCCAGCTTGACGTAGGTGTCGCGCCAAGGCCCGCTGCGGAAGGCGTAGGCGACGTAGGCGACAGCGTATTTCACCTGGAAGATAGGAACAGATGGCGGGAATTGGTTTAGGAGAGCGCGACGGGTCCAGATTGGACGGCGAGTGAAGATATCGTTCAGAACGGAGACGACGCTTTGAAAGCTGGCATGGCGGGAGGAGAGAGGTGGAGCGGAGGGGTTAGGGGCATCAGGTATTTTGGGCACATCGTATTGGAGCTGCTCAGTAAAGACTTTGTCTTTCTTCTGGACATTCTGGATATGCCTCTGACCAGTGTCTGTATCTACAAAGGTCTCAACCGCTGGATTCTGGCGGTAGGCATAGTTGGCTGGGATCTGTCGGGTGGAGAAAGTAGGTGGCGGCAGTATTTCGGTCTTGATCTGCCCCTGCGACATATCTAACTTCCATTCTTTCAAGAGAGGGTATTCAAAGGGTAGTATTTTCTCGCGGATCTGGCTCATAAAGCGGCTATCGCTTGTGGAATAGACAAAATCAGGCATGGTCCGGAAAATCTGGGATGATGAGATACTACCAATAGGTTCCACTACCGCAGCGTCGGTGTTATCTTTCAGAGATCGCAGAAGATATCTCGCATCTTTAGGTGAGCTTGAAGCATTCTCGTCCATTGTAAACGGATCATTACACCCGCGTTTCCTCTTGCGGCCGGTCCTCTGCGGTACAGTAACTTTCATGAGGACGTTGCAGGCCTTTCGATTTGTAGATATGAGTGGTCGGCTGGCTGGATCGTCTGGATGTAGAAAGAGGCTTATGGGTTGGCCTTGGTCTTTCATCATCTGCGTAACCTCAGAGAATCCACCGAGGGTCTGAATTCCCTTGTCCGGATTCTTGACGACACATGGATGCTCGACCACAACGAGATTTCGAGAAGGTACGTTGTACCATGGAGCGAGACCCGTATCCGTCGAATTCTTTGTTCTGTCTTCCATCTTCAGGAGGGACAATCAATCGAAGTGTGAATCAAGGTGGTGAAGTCAACAAAGTGGAATGATTAGGCTAGAAAGACATCGATCCGCCAGCGGTGGCATCATTTTACGCAAGAAGATAAGCTAGATTGAGCATGCAACAGCCTTGAAAGCATTATCATGTTGGTGAAGCGCCGGCTTCAAGAGTGTGCACGACGTGGAAAGCCCCCCGGATTTTCTCTGATCTTGGAAATTTAGGAAGCCTTACTTGACGATTGTTCTGAGTATATTGAAGCCGTGTCTGGTCGGCCCTGGTCAGTCAACATACCTAGTATGTAGATGTTCAAGTTGTTGTCATCTAGATGGTGCGACTCGCATCTCGAGTTCCCTCACACAAGGCATCCGCCCAGGAAGCTGCAGCCAATGGGAGGTGGGCTGCTCGGATTGGTTACCGCCCCGCTTGAGCTTTCGCATCAACAATCGAAGCACGACTTTTAATTGCTGTACAGCCTTGTTTACTCGCTCTCAGGATCCGGAGCTAATACACGCCACATCCCGTCTGGTTTCTGCTCGCTGCAAAGCCGAAGAGTGCCATGTAAGGAATACTATCTCGTCTCGATCCTCCAGAAGGCGATTGCATTGACATGGATTTGTTGCAGACCATACCCTCCTTCCAGACCTACAATCGCATGCCATGATCCAGTGACCACGCCAAAGTGATCTGTCACTGTACTTGCGGCCACAATTATTGCGTTGGTCGTTGGCGCTGTTTTCGTTCGCCCCTCTACCAATCCTGAGAGTCACTCAGTCTCGCCTGCATTCACCAAGCGTTCGAGGCACTCTCGCCTCTCTTGTGCCTCTATAGATCATATCCAACATGAAAGGATTCAGACAGCGAGTGGTGAGTGAGACAGACATCGTGGCGGGCTGTTTGCTCGTGACCAAAGATTTGGAACGGTGTGCATGGGAATATTGCATTCACTGACCACTGTTCAGCACGATCAGCTATCTAGAGCTAAAGATTCAAATAAATCTTCCAAAAAGAAGGACAGCAGCTCAGGGACAGCATCTCCTTCACAATCCTCTTCCGCCCTTGGCACTCAGTCGCCCGCCGGGTCCAATCATGGCACACCAAGTTCGTCAACGACCAACGTGAGCGATGTCCGCAACAAAAACCTGCCGGCTGCAGAAACAGGATCGTTGAGCGGTGGTCCGCCGTCCACACATCACGCTGGCTCAGGCCAAGCGAATCAAGCAGCTGGTGGTCAGCATTTCTCACCGCAGTCATCGGCCGGTTCTCTCCCTTCAAGCAATGGCGTTGGAACACCATCACGGCAAGGCCATTCTATTGCTCCAAGTGTAGTGATAAGCCCCAGTGCACCGGTATATTTCCTTACCTATTCTCTTCGATCCGTATTTGAGACTAACCTATCACCGCAAGCACGTACCTCCTCCAGGTGCTGCTGAGACCATGCCTGGCGATCTCGCCCCGCCGAAGGCTGGCCAGAAATCCTTGTTGTTTGACCGCCTCCAATCGACGCCGAAGGATGTACCCGAGGGTATCAGAACACCGAAGCGGCAGCACTCGTCTCGATTCGACATTTCAGATCAGCGGCAACGAGAGCTTGAGAAGCTTCCTGGATTCCACGAGGTTGCTCCCAACCGAAGGCAAGAACTTTTCATGCAAAAGATTGATCAGTGCAACATCATTTTTGATTTTAGTGACGCCACTGGTGATATGAAATCGAAAGAGATCAAACGACTTGCCCTACACGAACTCCTCGATTATGTGGCGAACAATCGATCGGTCATTACCGAGCCAATGTACCCTCGCGTCGTTGACATGTTCGCCAGAAATCTCTTTAGGCCGGTACCCCCACCCGTGAACCCTCAAGGAGAAGCTTTTGATCCGGAAGAAGACGAGCCCGTACTTGAAGTTGCTTGGCCTCATATTCAAGTGGTGTACGAGTTCTTCTTGAGATTTATAGAAAGTCAAGATTTCAATACGAATATTGCAAAAGCATACATTGATCACAAATTCGTGTTACAGGTATTCTACCTCGTTCCAAAAAAAATTTTCGCCTGATGATACTAATGACAGTAGTTGCTAGAACTCTTTGATTCAGAAGATCCTCGGGAGCGCGACTTTCTGAAAACCACACTACATCGGATATACGGGAAATTTTTAAATCTTCGCTCCTACATTCGAAGGTCGATCAACAATGTCTTCTTCCAATTTGTTTACGAGACGGAGCGCTTCAATGGAATCGCTGAACTCCTTGAGATTCTAGGGTCCATCATCAATGGATTTGCGCTCCCCTTAAAAGAGGAGCACAAGCTTTTCCTAACGCGAGTTCTCATGCCAATGCACAAGGTCAAGAGCTTAAGCATGTATCATCCCCAGCTAGCCTACTGCATCGTACAATTCTTAGAAAAGGATGCGGCACTTACTGAGGAGGTAAGACTACCAAGGAAATCTGGTAAACTAACGCTTATACCTCATAGGTCGTTCTTGGACTTCTTCGCTATTGGCCGAAGACCAATAGTACGAAAGAGGTGATGTTTCTCAATGAAGTCGAAGACATATTTGAAGTCATGGATCCGGCAGAATTCGCCAAGGTCCAAGAACCGCTCTTCAACCAATTGGCTAAATCAGTTGCCAGCCCACATTTTCAGGTCAGGCAAGCGTGCTAACTACTCTATTACCTCTAGCTAAATTTAATGGCAGGTTGCGGAACGGGCGCTTTACTTCTGGAACAACGAATATTTCTGTAACCTCGTTGGCGACAACGTTGAGACGATTCTTCCCATAATGTTTGCCCCGTTGTACGAGAACTCAAAGGACCATTGGAACAGGTAAGAAGAGTCTAGACAGGCCCTTGAATCGAGTCGATTTTCTAAATATCGTAGAACGATTCATGGCATGGTATACAATGCAATGAAGCTTTTCATGGAGATCAACCCTCGTCTTTTCGACGACTGTTCCGCAGAGTACACTGAGCACCAGAATAGTGCTCCAACGCGGGAACAATCTCGGCAGGACAAGTGGGAACGGCTTGAGGAGCAAGCAAAGAGAATGAAAGCTAAGAAGGCAGGCGGAGCAATAGCCAACGCAGAGAAGGCGCCGAATTCCAAGTACGACGCGGACCCTTTGACGCAAGATAGCCAAAAGCGATTTGACGCACTGAAATTGCAAGACGAGGCAAGCGTAGGGAAAGAGTCAAATTCGGTAAGTTATATTTCCTTCTTTTCACAAGGCGCAATGCCTTTTCGCTCCTCAACAGCTAAGACCGACTTTCAATCATTTTAGTAGCCTAGATGATTCATTCTAACGAGTTGGATCCATACTATTCAGGGACGCCGTCGTGGCTCCTCTGACGATACAAGAGGCCACAGGTCTACGGGGAGTACAGACGGCAAGTTACGGAGTTCAAGGAGAGGATCCGGAGGAGGAAGTACACCAGCAGTAGCCAACATGTCTCGAAGCAACTCATCAAAAGCCGAATCACGTACTTTGGTTGGGTAAAGTAGGCTGGGTGGGGAGTTCTGCATGCGATCGGATTTTCTTTTTTCTTTCTAGCGACATCAGACATGCTTTCCTTACATTTGAGATTAGCAGCGGTTCTATTGACACGCTCCTTGTCTCTGGGAGCAGGTCCATGCAGGTGCAGCTTGAGAGGGTTCCGAGAATACATGTTGGGATCGGTCAGAGACGGAAACGGTCTTCATATTGTCCATAGACGTGAAAGAAAGGGCTGCGGCCCATTTTTCTATCACAGCCAATGCCATGCATGATCGATGAAAAAGAGATGATCAACTGCTTCTGAGCTGCGTTGCAACTGTGGTATAGGATCAGGCTTGGTGGAGGGAATACAGAGCCTCAAGTCTGCCTGAGGCGAGAGTGAGGGTCCGAGAGCCTGAGAGGGGACCCACCGGCAGAGCACGTGATATTCGCGCTAATTTAGGCCCTTGGCATTTTCCGATAGGCAGGCGCACCCGCATCGACGAACCACTTTTTGCGCGCGACTTTCACAAGTACGCTCTCGAGCTTGCTTGCTCTCTAAGCGGTCCTCAAGGCTGGCGCTCCCACACCTGCAGAGCTGCCAAACCCCTCATTTTCTCCTACACATCCACAGCCTGCCATTCTCTCAAGGCTCTGAATCAATCACTTTCCTTTCTTCTCTTGATTTGTTCCCTCCGCAGCGTGCCCGCCCGGCATTCACAAGTAGATCCAACCCAGCCTGCGGAATCCGAAATAGGAATTTAGCGGGGAAGATGAAGGCCATACCAACTAAGGCACTTTGATTCTAGATTCTACACGTCTCTCTCATGGTCAGCAACGCCAAATACCCCAGAAGATACTCCTGGGTATCGATTCTCTGCCCACCATGGAGCAGAAGATCGATGTGTATGCCCAACGACTCGGCGACCCAGCTGTTGGTAGGTCCACTGCAAATCAGCTACATTCGTTCTAAAGCTATTCTGAGCTTGCTTGAGGCTGACTAGTGGCTACTTGCAGACATTAAGATAAAGCTCAACCTTGCGACCGAAGCTCGGGACTCTGTCGAGACAATATGTTCAGGCTCCGCTTACAGGGCATTTCTGGCCAAACTCTGGCCAGTCTTCCGCAAGATACTGCAAAGCGATCCGGTCTTTGTGACTACCTCGCCGGAGCAGGTAAGATCTAAGCTTGCCGTCAAGGACACTGTTAATCAAATATTTCATTGACAGAAGTTACGGAACTGCATTCTGGAAATTCTCCACAGGTTGCACCTAAGCGCTCCCGAAATTGAGCCTCACGCTGCTGATATGGTAGACACTTTGATGGATCTGGCTCGCGTTGAAAATGAGGACAATGCAGTTCTCTGTATGAAAACCATCATGGATTTAGAAAGGCACCAAATTGCAGCCACCGTCAGTAAAGTTCAGCCTTTTCTAGACCTCATACAGGAAATGTTCAAGGGTATGGAGCATGTGGTCAAAGACACATTCGACACATCGCAGCCCAGCGGAACGTCGGGCATGCCGTCGACACCCAACGCAACAACCCAGAATTTTCAATCGCCTCGTCCAAGCTCTCCTGCAACCTCAGTCTCGGATCTGAATGCAGAACAGCCGGGAACCTCGCAGCTTTTGAAAGGCATGCAGTCCTTCAAAGTGCTTGCTGAATGTCCCATCATCGTAGTTTCCATCTTCCAAGCCCACCGAAATTCAGTTTCTCCTAATGTGAAAAAGTTTGTCCCGCTTATCAAAGGCATACTTCTGTTGGAAGCCAAGCCTCAGGCTAAGGCACATGCTGAGGCTGCAGCTAATCACACCATTTTCACCGGCGTGTCTAAGGATATCAAGAATCGTGCCGCTTTTGGCGAATTTATTACGGCACAGGTCAAAACTATGAGCTTTCTAGCGTACCTGCTTCGCGCGTATGGACAGCACCTCCAGGACTTCCTCCAGTCACTTCCAGATGTGGTGGTGCGGCTATTGAAAGATTGTCCTAGGGAGAAATCTGGCGCTAGGAAAGAGCTGTTGGTGGCGATCAGGCACATCATCAATTTCAACTATCGAAGAATCTTCCTCCCAAAGATTGATGAGTTGCTCGAGGAGAAAACGCTAATCGGAGACGGTCTCACAGTATACGAAACGATGAGACCGCTTGCCTACAGCATGCTTGCCGACCTCATTCACCACGTCCGCGAATCTCTTACCAGAGACCAGATTCGTCGCACTGTTGAAGTCTACACCAAAAACTTGCATGACAATTTTCCCGGAACCAGCTTTCAGACAATGAGTGCGAAACTTTTGTTAAATATGGCCGAAAGCATCACCAAGCTTGAGAAGAAGGAGGAAGCACGACATTTTCTTGTAATGATTCTAGATGCCATAGGCGACAAATTTGCAGCTATGAATTACCAATTTGAAAATGCAGTGAAACTGACGAAGCAATACAAAGAACAATCCGCTGATGGAACTGTGGAGAGCTATCTTGCCGATAAAGACAACCCCCCAGATTGGGATGAAATTGATATCTTCACTGCGACGCCTATCAAAACTTCGAATCCAAGGGACCGAGGGGCAGACCCAGTTGCTGACAATAAGTTCCTGTTCAAGAACCTAGTCAATGGGTTAAAGAACATGTTCTACCAACTGAAGACATGTAATCCACAAGGCATCATTATCGATCCACAAAACGCACCAGTGAATTGGTCGGAAGTGTCATTCGGCTACAATGCAGAAGAGGTCCGAGTGATTACAAAATTGTTTCACGAAGGCGTCCGAGTGTTTCGGTATTATAATGTTGACCAAACTCCGCCTGAATCCCAGCATTCCTCTGCGATCGAATTTTTGACAAGTCAGTACATGGCCCAGATAAGCAAAGAAGAGAAAGAGCTTCTCGAAAGTTTTGGCACCGTGTTTCACTGCATTGACACTGCCACATTCTACGAGATTTTTCATACAGAAATTGGCCATTTACATGAGCTCATGTTTCAGCATACCGCGTTGCTCCACTTGCCTCAGTTCTTCCTTGCGAGCGAGGCTACATCTCCCGCCTTTGCGGGATTAGTTCTTCAATACCTCATGGAGAGAATTGATGAAGTGGGAAGCTCCAATGTCGTTAAATCATCGATTTTGCTGCGGATGTTCAAACTTTCTTTCATGGCCGTGACTTTATTTTCAGCGCAAAATGAACAGGTCTTATTACCGCATGTCACCAGCATCATTACAAAATGTGTGCAACTATCGACAGTCGCAGAAGAGCCCTTGAACTACTTTTTCCTGCTCAGATCTCTCTTTCGTAGTATCGGAGGCGGCAGATTCGAGCTTCTCTACAAGGAAATACTACCACTACTTGAAATGCTCTTAGAAACCTTCAATAACCTGCTTCAAGGCGCCCGAAAGATCCAAGAGCGCGAATTGTACGTTGAATTGACCCTGACGGTGCCAGCCCGCCTAAGCCATCTGCTACCACATCTGAGTCACCTTATGCGGCCGTTAGTTGTTGCGCTAAGAGCTGGATCGGAATTAGTGGGACAAGGCCTGCGAACGTTAGAGCTTTGTGTTGACAACTTGACGGCTGATTATCTCGATCCTATTATGGCTCCGATCATGGACGAACTCATGATCTCACTCTGGAAACACCTCAGACCAAGCCCTTACAGTCACTTTCATGCGCATACTACTATGAGAATCCTAGGGAAGCTCGGTGGTAGAAATCGCAAGTTCTTGAATCATCCACCAGAGTTGGATTTCAAGCGTTTTGCGGATGATCTACCAAGTGTAGATGTGAAGTTAAGTGGCTCAAATCATGATCGTGCCTTTGCCTCAGACACAGGAATAGACCTTGCTATTATGAAGCTTACTGACATATCTAAATCACCAAACTCCAAAGCAACAGATTCGTTTTACAAAAGTCAGGCATTCAGACTACTTAGTACAGAGGTCAAACTGTACATAGGACATGACAACCTGCCGGATGATCTGGCAGCGCTGATCCGCACACAGGCCAATGCTTTACTAGGTCAAAAACTCGATGCCAGTAACGACGTGATGGACAAGTCTGACAAGGAGAAGTCTGTTGCTAAACTCACGGAGCAGGAAAATACACTCAAAAAGCTTCTGAAGGCTTGCTTTGTCGCCACAATTGTGGCTGACATAAAGCCTGCTGCGAGAACTCTTGTTACGGATGTCTGCCGTCACTTCACGGTAGTTGAGGTTGGGCGCGCATTAGCGCAGGCTCGACACAATCAAAAGCCATTTGATGTGAATTCCGGTGAAGGCTCACTGCATCTGGATTCCCGTGTCTTAGCAGACGCTCTGCTTGAAACCCTTGCCTCAGAAGACAGCGCCATCCGAGACGCGGCAGAACACGCTCTGGAAGTAATCAGGGATACTGCAGGCACCATCTTTGGATCGAATGAGAAAGCGTCACGGCTACCGTTCTTCCAACACCTAGCTAAAACATTTTGTCACGGGTGTCACGAACTGGAATGGTTCACCAAGGCTGCAGGTGCTCTTGGAATCCAAATTCTCGCGACCAAATTGAACCTGGGAGATGACTGGCTCACCCGTCAACAAGTAGATTTTGTCCGGGCTCTGATGTTCGTTATCAAGGATGTTCCGGAGGATCTTCCAGCAACGACGCGCAATAACGCCCGGGAAAGCATCAAAGAAATCCTGCGACGTTGTAATAAGGGCACTTCCAAAGATACGATCTCAAATGAAAAGAGCCGGCTCTATGTTCTATGCGCTATTTTCGTTGTTGAACTTTCTCACATGAACGCGCATGTTCGAGAGGCTGCACAGAACGCTTTCAATACCTTGGCCACGGTAACTGGCGCCGAATCGCACGAGCTTGTTTCACCTGTGAAGGATCGATTACTTTCACCTATATTTAATAAGCCGCTGCGAGCGCTACCTTTCCCAACTCAGATTGGGTTCATTGATGCAATAACATACTGCCTCTCCCTCCAGCACGGTATCATTGTATTCAATGAGCAATTGAATCGACTGATCATGGAGTCCTTAGCGCTTGCTGACGCCGATGATGAAACTTTGTCGCCAAAACCTTTAGAATTCAACAACGCTGAGATGTTAATTCGATTGAGAGTCTCATGCCTCAAAATGCTTTCCTTAGCAATGGCGTTTCCCGAATATCAGAATGCTCCACAAGGTCCAACTCGTCCAAGGATTATCTCGGTGTTTTTCAAATCGCTGTATTCTAAGTCTCCACAGATTATTGAAGCAGCCAACGCCGGGCTAAGCACTGTCTTAACGCAACACCAGAAATTGCCGAAAGATCTGCTTCAGAATGGTTTGCGCCCAATACTAATGAATCTTCAAGATCCCAAGCGGCTGACAGTTGCTGGTCTTGATGGGCTTGCCAGATTGTTGACTTTGCTTACCAATTACTTCAAGGTTGAGATTGGACAGCGGCTCCTCGAACACCTGAAGATCATTGCGGATGAAAGTCTTCTACAGAAGATGTCCTTCGGCCTCATCGAGCAGCAGAAGGAAATGCGGATCGTGACAGCAGCGTTCAACATCTTCCACCTTTTGCCTCCTGCCGCGGCTGCTTTTATGGAAAATTTAGTCAACGCTTTCCTTGAATTGGAAACGAAGCTAAGGCGCACTTCTTACAGCCCTTTCCGTCCACCAGTCATCAAGTTCCTTAATCGCTACCCCGAAGACAGCTGGACATTTTTCAGAAATCACATGAACGAAGAGAAACATGGCAGACTTTATGGTCAAATTCTTGCTGATCCTGACAGTGGACCCATGAGGCACGCGTTAGTCTCAGACTCTAAGACTTTTCTCAAGTCCGCTTTTGGAACAGAAGAAAACAGTTTTGATATCACCGCTGCTATCAATGGTATTTACGTGGTGCATTCCGTTTGCTCTCATGACGCAACTAATGACTGGCTGAAAAAGGCGCCTGAATTGAAAGGTCACTTGTTGACTGCTGGCGCTTCGCTAGAGAACAGGTTACGAGCGGATCAACTTCCTCCAGGACAACGACTGAGAGTTGAGCAAGCTGGTGATCAATTGATGGACATTTTCACATCGTATCTCACCAAATCGCCGGAGGACGTAGATTTCGTCTTTGAAGTACTGGGAGCCGCGGCAGTTGGAAAAATAAAATCCACTCTTGCTTTGTACAAGTTCCTGTATACGACATTGATCTGCAATGAATCTGTCCCCTACCGATCATCAATCATCAATCGATGTCTTGAGCTGTACAGTCAAAAGAACGAGACACAGCGGCTTAAGACCTTCCTCTTCCGTAATCTTGTGAACCCAATCATTGCCATGGACATCAAGCGTACGTGGGCTCATACTGAAGTACCGAAGCTTGTGGACAAAGCATTGATCGAGGTAATCCACAACCGCTTATGGAAATTGCAGGGAAGTGATTTGAGCGAAGACTCTGGACAACAAGGCGTGGACCATACACGGATGGAAGCATTACAGCTTTCAGCTTTACTCATCAAATATCACCACGCAACTGTTCAAGAGGCGCGAAAAGATGTCATCAAGTTCGGATGGAATTACATCCGGTTAGAAGACATAATCAACAAGTACGGCGCATATGTTTTGATCAGTTATTTCATCGCGCACTATGATACTCCTTCCAAAATCGCTCTACAGATATACATAGCCATGTTAAAAGCTCACCAGAATGAAGGAAAAGCCCTTGTTACACAAGCGCTAGAGATACTAGCTCAAATACTTCCAAAACGGATTGGAAATTCTGGCGATGTGCGCTCGCCAATTTGGGCGAAATGGCCGCGCCGAATCTTGGCCGAAGAGACTGGAAACCTGCAGCAAGTGATGAGCATCTTTCACTTTCTCGTCAAACAGCCAGATCTCTTTTACGAATCAAGGGAGAACTTCGTGCCGGTGATTATACAGTCGCTACAGAAGATCGCGTCGCCGCCTAATCCATCGAACGAGAGCAAGAAGCTTGCGCTCAACCTAGTATCTTTGCTTTGGGTATGGGAGAGGCGGAGAGTGCACGGTGTTGCCCCTGGCGCCCTGACAGATTCCCCTGCTTCAAGAAAACGAAAGGCTGAAGATCAACCGTCTTCTGCACAGGGGCCTCCATCAGCCGGTTCAGAGTATGAAATTCCGACTGAGCAACGCATGGCGGTAATTAAATATTTGATTCAATTCATAACCACTCTACAGGAGCGCTACCCAGTACCTGTAGCTGCTTGGAAACAGTCACCACATCAGAGAGCTCAGCAACCTGTGCTGTCTCATGAAATGTGCAAGAGGGCTATGCAGCTCCTGCGTGATCTATTATCACCAGAGTATTGGTCTGATTTGGATATCGAGCTTTATCAGAAGGTCACC
Organism: Pyrenula massariospora; assembly: GCA_021030905.1. Taxonomy (NCBI): domain Eukaryota; kingdom Fungi; phylum Ascomycota; class Eurotiomycetes; order Pyrenulales; family Pyrenulaceae; genus Pyrenula; species Pyrenula massariospora. The sequence goes on from JAGFMI010000001.1 coordinate 1,376,911, forward strand.
GAGCCCATTTTAGCCGGCGATAAGACCGATAAGCCAGAAGAAAAGCATGCAGTTGGGCATTTCACACAGTTGATAAACACCCTGCAAGTCGTCCGGGTCTTGTTGAACGCAAAGAGTGATGACTGGATCGTTGGCCACATATCACTCGTCCAGAAACTCCTCGAGAAGTCTTTACGTATGAATGATGCTGAAGTACAAGATTGTCTGCACGCCGATGATGAAAAGGGAGCCATTCCCCCAACCATTCGACCGCTTCTCAAACGTGTTCTCGACGCAATACCTGACCAGCAGCAGGAAGATGAAGATGCCATGGAGGTCGATTCTTCTGCAACTGACTTTGTGAGCTTCCTATCGACAATTGCGACGGAAACTCTTTCCTCAGGAAATAATATTGCTGGGGTTAACATCCTGTGGACATTGTCAAAGGTTAAACCCATTGAAATAGATAACCAGATCCCACAAGCGATGAAAGCTCTTCAGAACATGGCAAAGGATCACGTGAACGCGTATGCGCCTCCTCAAGGCCCGGTGCCAGCTTCCTTCCGGCCAGGAGAGCCTCATATGGATCCATACGAGTTTGCACTTGGAAATAATCTTATGTCAAAGACCATTGACCTGCTATCCGCTAGAATGTCGAATTTAGGAGAGAATCGACGCCCGTTCCTAAGTGTCCTAGCATCTCTAGTTGAAAAGTCCAATCATACAGAACTTTGCAACAAAGTCCTTGATATGGTGGAATTCTGGGTTTTCAACTCTGCAGAATCATGGCCAACTCTAAAGGAGAAGACCGCCGTTCTACACAAAATGTTACTTTTCGAGAATAGGCCAGACAAGTCTCTTCTCAAACGGTTCCTAGAATTAGTCATTCGTATTTACGAAGATCCCAAGATCACACGGACAGAGCTTACCGTAAGGCTTGAGCATGCTTTTCTGATTGGCACAAGGGCCCAAGATGTGTCTTTACGCAATCGCTTTATGTCAATCTTTGATCGAAGTCTGTCGCGTACAATAAGCTCTCGCTTGAACTACGTTCTGACTTCTCAGAACTGGGACACGATCGGGGATTCGTTTTGGCTAGCACAGGCTTCGCATCTCATCATTGGATCGATCGAGATGTCTGTCCCGATTTCCTTGCATGCTGAAGATTTCAAGGTCTACCCTGTGTCTCTTCTCTATGGCTCAAATCTCATCAGCAAAGAACAGCGACGGGAAGATCTTCTGATCGAGGACAAGCTCGACTCTTTGGTCTCGAGTCATAAACGTTTCAATCAGGAGATTGGCGACCTGAAGATGCGCGACTTTTTTGAACCTTTATGCCACCTCCAGCATCTAGACTCGAACCTAGCATACGACATTTGGGTCAAGCTCTTTCCTCTATGCCTTTCGGCTCTGTCGAGGGAAGACCGGATCGAACTCGAAAAGGGTATGGTGACCTTACTCACTCGCGAATATCACTCAAGACAGATGGTGAACCGCCCCAACGTTGTTCAAGCCTTGCTTGAGGGTGCAGCAAGGGCCCGCCCTCTTTTCAAGATCCCACCGCATGTGATGAAATTTCTCAGCCGCACGTATGACGCTTGGTACACTACTTTAACTACGCTGGAAGAGTCTGCCATCAACCCTGTCATAGATACTGCCCCCGCAAGAGAAAGTAACCTAGATGCCCTTGTCGAGACCTACGCGAGTTTGCAAGAAGATGATCTCTTTTACGGAACATGGCGGAGACGGTGCAAATTTACCGAAACTAACGCCGCCCTCTCGTACGAGCAACAAGGTATGTGGGACAAGGCGCAACAGCTATATGAAGCTGCACAAGTCAAAGCTCGCACCGGGACCCTTCCATTTTCGCAGGGAGAGTATTATCTCTGGGAGGACCATTGGATGATTTGCGCCCAAAAGCTACAACAGTGGGAGATTCTCAATGAATTTGCTCGTCACGAAAATTTCAACGATTTACTATTGGAAGCGGCCTGGAGACAAGTCGACTCGTGGCACAGTGAGAACAATCGGGAGCAGCTGGACACGATGATCAAGTCAGTGTCGGACGCACCAACGCCACGACGGACTTTCTTCCAAGCATTTCAATCGCTCTTGAAATATCATCAAAACCAAGCTTCAATGCAAGATTTCAGTCATGTATGTGACGAAGCCATCCAGCTATCAATCAGAAAGTGGTATCAACTTCCAAGGCGCATAACCAATGCCCACATTCCCGTGCTGCAAAACTTTCAGCAATTGGTTGAGTTACATGATGCGAGTGTCATCTGCAATAGCCTAAGGCAGACGACTGATCGCAATCTTGACACCAAATCTCAGGAACTAAAGCTTCTTCTTGGTGCATGGCGAGATCGTCTTCCGAATATCTGGGACGACATCAACGCCTGGCATGATCTTGTTTCATGGCGACAACATGTTTTTACCCTCATCAATAACACATACCTCCAGCTCCTACCGCAAGGTCCCAACCCCGTTGCCAATAACTCATATGCCTACCGAGGGTACCATGAGACGGCTTGGATAATCAACAGATTCGCGCATGTCGCTCGGAAGCACCACATGCCAGACGTTTGTATTGCTCAGCTAAGCAAGATATACACTCTGCCCAACATTGAGATCCAAGAAGCGTTTCTAAAGTTGCGAGAGCAAGCGAAGTGCCACTACCAAAACCAGTCTGAGTTGAATAGTGGTTTGGATGTGATCAATAATACGAACCTGAACTATTTCGGCGCCCAACAGAAGGCTGAGTTCTACACGCTGAAAGGAATGTTCCTCGCTAAGTTAAGTCACCGGGACGATGCGAATGAAGCATTTGGAGTCGCGCTGTATTATGACTTACGGCTACCAAAAGCGTGGGCGGAATGGGGTCAATATAGCGATCGAGGTTTCAAAGAAGATGGCCAGAATCTTGAGCTTGCGAGCAATGCGGTGAGTTGCTATTTGGAGGCGGCAGGACTTTACAAGAACGCGAAGTCGCGTAAGCTTCTGAGCAGAATTTTGTGGCTCCTCAGCCTCGATAATGAAGCCGGGAAGATCTCGTCTGCCTTCCAAGACTTTAAAGGGGAAACCCCAGTCTGGTATTGGACCACGTTCATTCCTCAACTTTTAACAGGTCTTTCAAGTCGAGAAGGCAGGCTGACATGTGCTTTACTGAATCAAATCGCCAAACAATATCCTCAGGCTCTCTTCCATCTACTCCGGACTACTCGAGAAGACCTCACCATCAAGAAGGCTCAGGAGGCAAAGCAAGAACAGCAAAGAGCTGCGAAACAAAAGCAGGCAACGCCACAGGCGGGCAGTGCAAAGGCTTCGACACCTGACCAACGAGCGGAGGGATCATCACGACCTGGGACTGCCAGTGGGGAATCTGCTCAGAATGGGACGCCCAAGCAAACATCACCTAAGAATGAGCCAAATGGAGAGGCAAAACCTGCGAGCAATACCGACGCACAACCAGAGCCTCCAAAATCGGCTTGGGATTTTGCTGAGGAGGTGATGTCCTCATTGAAGACAGCCCACCCGCTATTGGCTCTGTCTATGGAAACCATGACCGATCAGATCCAGAAACATTTCAAATGCCCGCCGGACGAAGACGCTTATCGTCTGATCGTTGCTCTACTAAATGATGGCTTGGCTTATATCGGACGCTCGCCCTCCTCCTACGCTCAAGAGGTCAAGTTGCCTCAGGCGACTGAGGCAAACATTGGTCGATTTGCCGAAACCATACTACCAGGTCATCTACGTAAATCGTTTGAGGCAGATTTTGTGGTGAAGAGGCCGACGATGTTCGAATACATACATAAGCTCAGAAAGTGGCGCGATAGATTTGAGGAAAAGCTAGATCGACGTCGGCAATGGCAATCCCTCGAAAGTTACAGTCCGCAGCTCAGTGACTTCAGATTCTTGAAGTTTGACGAAGTCGAAGTGCCCGGTCAGTACCTTCAACACAAGGACAAGAACTCTGATTTTATCAAAATCGAACGGTTTCTACCTACGGTTGACCTTGTTCGTGGAATTGGGGTCTGCCATCGACGCCTGAAGATCCGCGGTCATGACGGCAGTGTTCATCCATTTGCCGTACAGCATCCTACGGCTCGTCATAGCAGACGTGAGGAGCGAATCCTGCAATTGTTCCGTATTTTCAATGGAGTCTTGGCCAAACGCAAGGAGAGTCGGCGTCGCAATCTATATTTCCACCTTCCTCTCATTATTCCGATTGCGCCGCACATTCGCCTAATCCAAGATGATTCATCGTATATTACGCTTCAGGGTGCTTACGAAGATCACTGTCGTCGAGCGGGTATGAGCAAGGATGATCCGATACTGTTCACAATGGAGAGAATGCGAGCTTTGGCAGACATGAAGCAGACTGTAAGTTCAGTCACAAGGCTTGATGTCAAACTCACTAACAAACAGCAGCGGTCTCCGGATCAAATGCAAACACTCCGCACCGAGATCTTCACTGCCATCCAGGAGAAATGGGTGCCAAACAACGTGATTTTAGACTTTTTCAAAGGCTGCTATCCGAATTTTGAAGACTTCTGGCTATTCCGGCGCCAGTTCTCCTATCAATTTGCGGCAGTAACCTTCATGACCTACATCATGCACATGAGCAGTCGATACCCCAGCAAGCTCTCCATTTCCCGGTCAACGGGTGACATCTGGGCAGCGGAACTTATCCCAGCGTTGAACTCGACGAAGGCGTATTTCTACAATCCCGAGCCCGTTCCCTTCCGCTTGACACCGAACATTCAGGCTCTGATGGGCCCTCTCGCGATGGAAGGCATCTTTGCCTGCGCCCTGATGGCCATCGCGCGGTGTCTGACCGCGACCCCCTACGAGCTGGAGCAGCAGCTCAGCATCTTCGTCAAGGATGAGATGGTGTTTTGGTCCACGATGCAGAACCGCGACAAGCAGATGCTCGCCGAGACGCAGTTGAGGGATGCGGTCCAGGTGAATAGTGACTTTGTGGTGAAGAGGGCGGTCAGTCTTGCGAAGGTCCCTGAAGGGGTCTTGCCGGCGAATCAGACGGTGATCGATTGTATCAGTCACGCGGTCAGTCCGAACAAATTGGCGCAGTGTGATGCGCTCTGGATGGCTTATCTATAGATGGAGGGGAGGGAGGGGACTTGTGGGCTTTGTGGGCAAGGGCAAAAGGGGGGCGTTGGATGGCGGGGATTGTGATGCATTTATTTACTTTTTTAGCATGGCGCTGGGAGGTTCTGAAGAGGGAAAGATTAGGACGAGGTTCTGCATGCATATGGGGCGTTGAGCTAACCGGGTCAGATTGTTGCATGGCTGTGCCGGGAAAGGGAAGACCTTTTTTCTTCTACGTTGGGATTTTCGGCATCGTCGATTCTCTTTGTCTTTATCATTTCCTATTGAAGGAGATTACGTTAGTTGTGAATAGTTCAATTTTTCTCTGCATTCAAACGAAGGGCTGGAGACCTACGTCGTAGCGATGTAGCCAGTACCTTGAGCAAGTTCCATTGACGCTTCAAAACATATCATGTGTAGGCGGCGAGGGTGGTAGACCTCGTCTTCTGTTTGACTTTGCGCGGGAAGTATCACTTTAGGTGATGCTCGCGGATCTCACTTGTGAAGAGGACGGTAAGAATGAGGTTTAAATCGAATCAATTCTACTCGTAGGGTATCAGTATCGCTTTGCAAAATCAGTAACGCCATGCCTCATCAAAATGCCTTGACTAGTCAGAGTCGTAACCACCCAGACCAAGACCACCCACTGCCGCCTGTAGAGGCTCAACCTTCTTGACCAAGCCCGGAACTGCCGGCTTCTTGGCTTTCTTCGTCCGCTCGAATGTAGGGGCAGGAGCGGACGCGGTGTCCTCGTCGTCTAGCTTCGACATCCCATCACCCACTCCATTGGTAGCTGTCTCGGTTCCTTCGTCTGATACTTGTTCCCTAGCAGCAAACGCCCTCTTCGCAGCCTCCTCATCCTCTTTCTCAGCCCGTAATCTCTCCTCTTCCGCCAAATCCCTAATACCCGCCATCGCAGCCTCCTGCCCGGCACCCCTCTCCCCTCGCTCTATCCTCGCATTCCTCGTCCGTATCTCGTCCAGCGCGTCGGCCACCTGCATCTCCTTCTTGCTTTCCAGCATCTTCTGCTCTAGCTCCTCCATCGCGTTCCGCTCTGCCATCTCGAGTTCCTCTGCTTCCTCGCGCTCCAGGCGGTCGAGTCTTTGCTCGTCTGTTTCATCAGCGTCGGATCGTGCCTCGCGCCAGGGTTCGAAGTTGCGTTTGGCGCCACGCTCGCAGGTGTAGTCCATGTTTTTGGGGTCGGTTTTGAACGTGATTTCGCCTGAGCACCTGGTGCACTTGATATAGAAGCGGAAAATGGAAATTGCCAAATATTTTTCGTCTGTTGTCTCTTTCCTCGCATTAAACTTGCGGCCTCTGTATATAAACTCTCCACAAGCCAGACACTTCATTGAGAATGGGGCCATGAGTCTCACGGTTATGACACGAGGGCCCGTTGGTCTCAGATGTCGAGGGGTGCGGGTGAGCTTTGAAGGATCCCACTCGGGCGGGTAGTATTTCGTGAGGACTTTTCTTTCAGACATGTTTGCGTAGACGTAGCTTGAATGGTGTGCAGTGGATGTAGCTTGAGTACCTAGTTTGTAATGTAGAGGCGTAAATGGAATCGCAGTCGCAGAAAGATGTCCGCATCGGAGCTAGTACTGTTTTGGAAAACTCCATAGAGCTAAACCCTTTTGGGAACTCGAATAGGCGGAGCGCTCATCGGTGAAAGTCACGGCGAAGTTAGTAAGCATGCTATCTCAAATCTCATCTACAATGTTCCACCGATCAAGCATCCATATCGTACACTTTGACTAACAACAGCTACCACATCAGATGAACGTTGATTCTGACCCTCTTACAACCCTCAATGGCAGAAAAAGATATCCTGCCAAGGATCTCTTCTCGTTGCGATAAGTCCGGCAGCTTATTTGGACTTCTTACTTTCAACCAGTGTATTTGAAGAGACCGCAAGACGACGACTCACTCTGTGGGATACTTCTTTAAACACCAAGAATTTATGTGATCCCTCTGAAAAAACTGTTTGCACTAGCCCTAGCCGTTGCTCATTCCTCACTTCATTGACACTGCCCCGGTATGCTTCGTACGTGCATATGTTTCCCGGCTTGCTGTGATAAAGCTTGGTCTCTTGGACAGCGTTTGTCAATTGAAGGCTCCCTTATTGGCAAGGTAGCAGAGAAGTATCGCAACATGCTCAGCGTTTCCGGGTCTCATCATATTACCAGTCAACAAAGAATAACAGCTACCATTAGCGAACCGTGACGTTATCTCTCGATTCTTCCACCTCTGAAACTACCTGCAGAAACGCGACTCTTGACAAAATTGTTACACGCCAAGCTTGAGGGTCAATATAATGCGCAGAAGGCGGCCAGAGTCCCATTCTCAAAACGTTCCACAATGGAACACGTCTAGAAATTCTTCGCCCGACCATCCCCACCCCAATTGAAATTAATATAATTTGGCGCCTGTAAGCTTCCAAAGATCATATACGAGTCTGCATTGTGATGTCCTTGACCCGGATTCTCAATCTGCCACCGTCTGGAATTCGTGAACCCATATGTATCCTTCCCATCATGAAGCTCATGATCGTTGACTAAAATAGTGATGAGCAAACACCCTGCATTTCTTGCAAGAATCTGGCACTCACCAAGCGGTATATGAACAGGATCAGTGGGATCTGGAGGGCTTATTCCAATGACATGGCCGATCTCATGCTTTGAAGATATTAGCAAGGACGCAAAATTTCTAATCCTCCCTCGTCGATATAAGGAACTATGCCCCCGGATCTGGGGCCTTCTCTTCCAAGATTTCAAACATCAATCTGCGCAAATAAGAAAGATGCGAAAACATGCTTACCAACATAGTACCATCGAGAGTCTTCTGAAATTTGCTGGAGCAGTCACCTTGTTGCGGTGTCACTTGGCTCAAAAGTGGATATGCTAGTGTGTGGTCGCAGACAAAGATGTTAGGACCGACAATCACATCTGGAATACCAGCGGCTTGCCCGGCATCCAAATTCACAGTCCATGCGTCTCTATACAAATTCAATTAGTCACTTGTAACAACAAAGAGAGGGAAATCATGGAATCAGGAGCAGGAGAGTAGAGGGGAAGGGAAGGGGAAGAATTGGAGGTGAGAGAGTTGGATAGGAAGAAGGGCAAGAGAAAGAGTAGGGACAGGGACGAAACAGGATGGTGGTGTCTTACGCGTGGTTTGCACCTGGAGGATTAGGATCGCCAGGGTAAAAGCATTGTTTGAGGTATGGATGATTATTGAGCACATCTTCATTGCAATGAATTCTGATATGCGCTGGACCTGGATTATTCCGAGCTTGGCTGACTTGCTGATAATGGTCTAGAAAACGTCAATGTGGATCAGTGGGCCAGGAAAGCCTCCTTGGGAACATGAAAGACGGACTGATGACAAAGTTGATACGAGCCTGAGCGCCGTTACTTGTGCCGTCAAAAAAATCATCGAATAGAGCGCTTGCTCTCTGATTCGCAGGAGGAGCTTGACCGGCTGGTGGCCGCTGAGCTGCTGGAAGGTATTGAAACTGGGAAGCAGTGTTGGCACGGTCGACTACGCTTTGAAGCGCATTCCGAACATCATTGTTGTTATTACATGAAGGGGCGAAGTCGACAAAGGCTGATGCGAGAGCAATAAGTAGAAAGAGTGATGGTAAATGCCAAAGGAAGTACATGTTGGATTTCAAACCAGGTAGAAAAGTTGAACCAGCCATTTGAAGCAGCAGAGGCCGTAGAGGCATTATATAAGAGAAGACCACATTTCCAGGCGAGGAGAGTCTAAATGTGCAACATAGAGCCAGTCAACTCTTGATGATGACTCTAATACTGAACAGGGCTGTTCTCTAAAAGGGATAACATCCCACTACTACTAACAGTCTCACTAGAACATGGATAGGGAATACTAGGATATAATAGCGCTTCTTGAGGCGCCGTTTCATGTTTCAACATGGAAGTCTTCTTAACGCGAAAGTTTCTTGCAACATTCGGCATAGCAGTGGGATGAGGTCGTAAGATGATCAGACTCGGGTAGAAAGTTGCGTTGAGAAGTATGGACCGAAAAGTCTTGGCATCTGCATTTTCACAGTCAGCCTTAGCCAAGACGCTCTAACGTCCTGAGATAGCGGAGCTGTGGCGTCGTGGCGCTGCAGTCCTATCAAAGACTGACTCACCGACTCTACGGAGTAGGCACTTTGCCAATGAGAAACATTGCGAACTAGGCGGTAGTCCCATCTCTTTCCCTTCTCAGCAAGATTTGCAGTGCCTTGAGGCTTCTATCGAAGCCCAATTGAGATCATCGCCCCCAAGATGGTCATGTTGGACTGTAAGTAACCCGCCACCAAGGCAAATGGCGCAATGTATTTGTCTTTCAGAAGACTGCTGTTCTTTTACTCAGTTCGCTGAACCCACACAGAAACGTTCTCAAGCCTCTCCTCCTGTATGGACTCGCATTCTTGCATCCTGAGCTTTTATACATCCTGAATAATGCCAATTCTATCACCTTCTTGAGGTTTACATCGTATGCATGCACTTACTGTCCTGAGAATCATCTCCTTGTTTATACTTCCCACCCCTCTAAACTTGATTTCCGTGAGCCTTCAACCATGGCTCCAGCCCCATGGTGGTCCCCCTACGAGAAATATGCCTACTACGAAACGATGCTGGCCGCCAGCCATACGAGAAAAGAGGCACATCAGAAGCTGCAAGGGCAACCCCGGCTCCCGAAGCAATGTTCCGTGTGCCGTGCTATTGACTTTCCATATCTGTTCTTCGGCTCCTTAGAGACTGGGATGCGCAACCACCCATCCGAGACTATATGCCTCGGTTCGGTCGGCGAATTGGCAGAGAGGACCAAGAATGGCTGTCCTATCTGCAGCAAAGTGTTCATGCTGCTGGCCGAGGAGGTCATGGCCGAGTACCTTCAGGATCCGACCGGGGCGAAAGCGGCATCTTCTGGGAAGGACTCCTTGAGTGTCATCCTCGCATTTAACGAACATGCATTTAGCCGTGATGCTAAAGGGAGGCAAAAATCTTCTGGCGCAGTGCTTGTCGTCTGTCCGCCCGGGGCAGGTACTTCGCAAACACTTGGGAAAGTTTCTGCTCAGGACATACCTTCCAATGGGCGGAGCTCGGAGTCGTATGTCGTCTTAGTTGATCATCCCTTATCCGAGTATAGAAGAATTCCAGAATCGGTGGACTTGAGATCATGTCAGCAATGGATCCATAAGTGCGCGAGCTGCGTAACCGCCGCTCAGGTTCCACAACATGCAACAGGTTTCAGCAAGTACTTCAAACTCATTGACGTCCAGACTCGGTCAGTCGTGGGTGCAAGCAACATCGTGGACCCTCAGTACGCCATCCTCAGCTACGTCTGGGGTCCTTCAACGACGCACTACACCTTGTCCAAGAACAGCCCGAATTGGAAGACAGACAATAACGGCCATCGATACCACGTACTGCCAAAGGATTTGCCAAAGACGCTGAACGATGCCATTGCGGCTACTGCTGCCATGGGATTCGAGTATCTCTGGATCGACGCCGTTTGCATCACTCAAGATGACCCAACCGAGAAAACGGAACAAATAGCAGACATGGCGAAAGTGTACAGCCTCGCTACAGTCTGCCTTGTCGCCGCATCGAGCACAAACTCAAACGCTGGAATTGATGGTATACAAACACCCCGTGTGATCCCTGCTTATTCTTCCGTATTCCTGACCACAGAAACCTCGATCGGCGTCCTCCGTCCTCCTCTCCGAAGACTCATCGTCTCGTCGGCGTGGATGACTCGCGCATGGACCTACCAAGAGCTCTTGCTCTCCCAACGCCGCATATTCTTCACCGAGATCGAAGCTTTCTTCGCCTGCTCTCACACCACTGCCCGAGAATCGGACATTTCCCCGCACGTTGAGGGTTGGTTGGAGCAGGGGATGCTGGAGTCCGTGAACGCTACAAGTACGCCAGGACGCGCCGATGGCGCCTGTCGTCTATATCTAGAGGCTGTGGAGGAGTACACACAGAGGGAGATGTCAAACCAGAGCGACGGTCTCAACGCCTTCCTCGGACTAGCGAGCATTATGGAGCAGAAGCTAAAATCCGAGCTGCGATGCGGAGTTCCTCTCAGGATGATTGTCAATTGTCTGACTCTCGGCCCCCGGTCCATATTGGCTAAGAGAGATGAATGGCCACAGAGAAGGAAAGTGAAACCAGATCCTAGTACTCAAGCGCATCCCGAGCATTGTCTTCTTCCATCGTGGGCATGGGCTGCGTGGAAGGGCGCAACGACTTTCATGCTGTACCAGAAATATATCCTTAGGACCGAGGCTAAATGTATCCTACCTGCTTCCATAGGGCCTCTGCACGTTCATAAACCTCATCCCGACCTGCATTACAGTTCAGGCTTCTCGAATTCTGGACCGTACGACATATCCGAGAGTCTGCTACCCCTTGTCACAAAAGCCGTGCCGGTCAGTATCAGGTATGAAGAGGTCGACATCGGCCATCAATTTTACGACGACAAGCCGCGTGAAGTACACCTTCTCGCTGGTCATGGAGTCCTCAGCACGAGATGCGAGATGCGCTTCGCCGATCCCAGTACGCCGCTGACGGACGCCCTACTGCTCCAACTATGGGCCACCAACTCCGAAGAGGTCAAGGCATTACTGATCAGCACGATTGATTTCGACGCAAAGGCCAGCCCGAACAATCGCACGCTTTCAGAGCTTGCAAAGGCCGCAGTGGCAATGGGTGACGAAGAGATCATCCGTACCGCGCAGGTAAATTACCCACCTTCGCCAAAGTATCAGCAGCAGATGCAGGATCTGGGAAAGGTAAGTGATCTGAACATCGATCATCGGGAGACGACTCGACTGGTCAACGAGGGCTCGATATTTCTCGGGACCATGATCGGTTCAGCCTATGTTAACGTCAAGGACTGGGTGTCTGCGAGTCCGAAAGATGTGCTGGTCTTGTTAGCTTGATACCTCTGTAAGGAGTATTGGAGATCTCGGTGCAAGGGGCTGCTTGAACGTTGCATATAAGAGACAATTTGATGCGTTTGTATCGATGGCCGCCGGTTTCACAGTAACGGCACATGGTTGATCAGGTGTAATACATCCATGGGTTACGACGAAAGGGGAGTATATTGGTCGATACCGCTCTGTATTTTGAGGCCTAGTCATGTAGCCGCTGTCTCACATGAGAGCTGACTGGGATCTCATTGAAGAACTTGACAGCATCACTGTGTAATTCCACCAGTCTTTCTACGCTTCTGCATGAGCTTGGGCAATGCGTCATTACAATTAAGTATGTGCGCTAAAGAGTGTATTAAAGAGATAAAGATAGAAATAGAAGCAAAAAAATAATTCCAATTTAAATACTACGTTATCCCCACTTCGAATACCGGAATACCTCTATTATCTAAGTCTGAGTGTTCCGTCACCCCTGTTACCCAAAGCTCGCCGCCTTAGCACCTGAGCTCAGGTGACCGCAGACTGAGCTCGGGGCAAATTTCTATCGTCTTTAGGGGCCAAGATCTCACCCAACCCTAAAACAATCGTTTGTACTTGGTTGGGTTAATCTCATAGTGTCGAATCAGAACGTGAATCTTTTCAAGCCCTCCAAGATCGCAAATAAGCTTATAATCACCGAAGCTCGTATTTTGTGGGATGTGAGACTCTGCCTTCCTCCTTGAAACGTTATGGTCTGGATGGCAAAGTAAACTTTCTTGTCAAGTAGGTGCGATCACCAACATTGATCAGCTCGTCCCACGAAAAATAACTGCGCGATCCTGGTTCCGGTGCTTGAAAGCGTCTCTATTGCTCAAGACGTAAGCATCTTACCACAATAGGAAGAAGCTAAATTTACCAGCAGACCTTGCTTGGCGACTACGGTATCCCCCAATCAGACTCCTTTTACGTACTCACTGCCTCACAACGTTCCCAGAGGAGGCTCTTCGGCAATCTTGTGGCATGATAATATGAATCGATCTCGCTTCTAAAAGTAGCAGTGCGTCATGTTCTACAACGCCTCGTCTGATCTTCCTCAAATTGGCCGAGACGCCGATGCTTTCGGAATCTTGAAACATCCTTAGATCTAGGGGTGCAATGTTAGCTGTCGTCTTAGAGTGTTGCAGTGTCTTCACATTTAGCTGTGTTGTAATATACAGCAGGGATCATTCGTCTGCTATCTTTTAACATGGCAAGGCTTATAAGCTTTGTCTTCTTCTCACGGACAGTGAGCAATTTTCTCGTTTCATTTCCTACACATGCCTCTGATTCACTGAATGTATTTTTCCAAGATGTCGCTCTCATTTGTTGCCATTGTTGCCGCTTCTCTGATACTTCCTCTCCAGGTCCAAGCAGCCGACTGCTCTCAACCATTCCCTTCTAGCAATGCTCCTAACCCCTCAGATCTAATTAATTTTGTGACACCTCTCATCCCAGATATTTGTGGCAGGGGTCAAGTCGGCGGCGTGGCCTCAATACCACAAAAAGGCTACGTCTTCTACGTTGAAACAACTGGTGCCGCTGTCGATAAAAGTTTATGCCAGTCAGGTTTCTCTAACATCGTCGATCAATGCATTAACAAAGGCCAAGGCTGCCCTAACAAAGCTCCGCACTGCTTCGGCGGTCAGTGGGTATTGAACGGGCAGCTATTCAACTTGACCAACATGAACAAGGACAATACTAGCCCTGCTGCTGGCGCCAGTGGAGGAGGAGCAGGAGGAGGAGGTGGTGGTGGTAGTGGTGGTGGTGGTGGACCTCCAATCCCACCTCCACCTCCTCCTCCAGTTGGCGGCGGCGGAGGCGGCGGAGGTGGTATGAATCGCCCTAGTGTGTCTCAATAATTCGACTCTCGCTAAATTCACTATTAATATAGGGAACCCAACGACAACAACCTCAAGCTCCAGCTCATCGTCCTCCGACCCATCCAAAACATTCAAACCAATTGTGGGAACGAACCATGACATAAATTGCGCTGCTTCGGTAACTACCACAACTTCAAGCTCAAGTTCTTCTTCAACATCATCGCCAACTTCTACCCCGCCACCAGCGCCTACCTGCACTCCGGAGTGAGTTCCTCCCGTGAACGCAAACTGTGGTTCGAGGATAAAGCTAATATCACCTAGATTCTCGTGTACAGACCTTGTTCACGGAGGTCAAAAATGTTTTTGCGACTCCTGTTCCTGCTCTGATGGTAGCACGAAAGGGTGTAATAGATCTACTGGAAAATGCATCGATTGAGCAATAGCAAGGCAAGGACGAAGTCATCTTTTTAGGTGCTGACTCTTCGCCTTATCACCATTCGAGCGAGCACAGTTTCATGACAACACGTCTCAAATCCAATTGCAATAGTTACCACCTAGAGAAATGTGTGGTATTTGGAGCCAATACCGTGAGGTTTCAATCCATAAGTCCGCGGTGTCACGTGATTAGATAATTTATTCGTACTATTGGACGTTTTCTAAGCTAAGCAACTTGCTTCAAGATCTTCATGTAGCAAAAAACCTCTAAGTAATACGGTTACTAAATAATAAGTGATCCCACCCTTGTTTTACCATTTCCCACTGTTTAATTCTGCATAAATTTGGTTTCTCGGTTCGAGCTCTCGCATCCCGGAATAGAAATAGATCGAGGACTACCATTGAGTTATTACAACTCATTCCCGTCACAGGCAAGGACCAGCTAAAGACTCTATATCTTTTCAAAAGTCATGAATTCTCCTCCCAGTCAACCCCAAGTCCGCCCAAGGCCTCCGCCAAACCGCCGTCGAGACAAGCCCCAGCTATCTTGTAATCTATGCAGACGGCGCAAGTAAGACACCACTTTCATAGACACCTAGATCTACAAGACTCGTCAAATATATTTACTAGTGACATTATAGATTAAAATGCGACCGTCAGCTCCCTTGCGCCAACTGCACGAAGCGGAGGTTATCCCAATCATGCGCCTACGTCGGGGACGGGAACTCTACCACCTCCCCCCACAACGACAGCCAAAACCCATCCATAGCCGAGCCCAACACCACTCACCCATGGCCAGCAGCCCCAGAGCCCACCGTCCACGACCAGATCCTCATCCTGGAAGAGCTCGTCCTCTCGCTGATGAAGAAAGTCGGCCCCCAGAACCCGGCCCTGATCCAGCAGATGAAGGACACCGAAACCATGCCCCCGGCCTGCGCGGCCACGCTCATCGGCACGTCGCGGGAGGAAAACATGTGCAAGATCCGCCGGGAGATCGATCTATTGAGGTCTTCGTGCACCGCGCGCGCGATGAGTTTTGCGGAGGGTGAAGCGGGGACGACGGCGGGCATCGCGGACTGGGCGGCGGTCTTGGAGGTGATACAAGAGCTTAAGAAGCAGACCAGGCGGGAGAGGGATGTGGAGAGGTCGAGGCAGAACCAAGCCGCAGAGACGCGAAACTTGGATGAAGGTAAATCGTTCTCTTGTTTCGAGATCCTACGTTACCCCGGACTAGCTGGCCAACTGACAAAACGCAGCAAATACTCGGTCAACATCCTCAAACACCATGTCCGCCAACCGTTCTTCACCTTCACAACCCTCAGCAGCTCCAAATTCACCCGGCCCAAGGGCGAAAGGCCTATCCTTTCGACCTCTGGAAATGATGCCGGGAATGTATCACACGTGGAGCCGAGACTGACGAATAGAGCAGATCGACGGTACAACGTAAGATAAATCTCTATTCATGCAGTATCTCTTCGCTATGCATAAGTATATTACAAAATCAGCGTAACCAAAATGGCCAGCATGCGGAAGTCGAGGGCGCTCATAGCCAAACGCAAGACCAATGCCACAATCCAACATCGTCAGGTCGCCAACTCCCCAACCATGCTATTCATCATCGCTCATTCCCATCATCTCACTCGTGTCTGCCGCTCCCAGACTTCCAGCCGCTGGACTGCTCATGGCGCGATTCATCCACTCTGGGCCAGGATCCTCAACATGCGACTCCTGCACGATGCCCTTCCCCTTACCCCTAGAGATTGGCGGCGGCTGCTGCCCTCTCCTGATCAACCTCCCAAGCATGACATCTGCATCTCTATCCAACGCACGATCCACATCCACACTAACGTTATCATCCATCAAAATACCGCTCCCGCCTCCGCCACCCACCACACCTCTTCCCCCATCCCCATCATCGCCCTCCTCGGCCCAGATTTCCACCGCCCTGCTCAGCAACCCTCCCGCCACCCCTCCACCCCCAGCATCACCACCAAGGACCCTAACAGCCTCATGCAGCGCCGTGACCGCATCCCGATTACGGTGCATCGCCATCAACACCAAGCCCTTACTGGTATGAATACTGCCTAGCAGGTTCCTCTCTTCATACCCGCCCACCGCACCATTCCCACCTCCAGCACCTGTCGGTCCAAGTGCCAGGAAGCCAGTCCCGCCGCCGTCGGGCTCTGCGTACGCAACTCCACCACCAGAGGAGATGCGGAGACATTCGTCGAACTCGAGGAGCGCCTCGTCTAGCCGGGACAAGCGGCGTAGTGCGTGCGCAAGGTTGGCACGTGTGGCCAGCCAGGCGACAGGAGAGCAGGAGAGGGCAGAGGCCTGAGCGAGGGATTGTTGGAATAGTTGCACGGCGCCTGTCAGGTGATTCTCGTGGTACAGGATGACGCCGAGCTCGTTCAGGACGAGAGGGTCGCCGGACATGGGGTTACTGGAGTTTCCCAATGGGAAGTCGAAGATACTCGGGCCGTCGGGGTTAGTGGAGGGAGCTTTGATAGCACCGGAAGACATTGTGTGGGCGGCAGTGAGGAATTTGTGTGCAAGGTTCATGTTATTGAGGGCGAGGTGCTGCATGCCAAGGAAGAGTTGGGGTAGATGGGAGCCTTGAAATAACCTGGCTGCCGTGCTGTACGCGGCAATGGCTTGGTCGTGTTCGCCTTCTGCGGCGAATGTGTGGGCGAAGCCGATCCATGCTGGTGCGCTATGAGGGTCAAGGAGTGAGGCTTTGGAAAAGAAGCGACGCGCTTCGGCAACTTTGGAGATGGAGAGATAGTACACGCCGATTGCTAGGTAGGTATAGGGTTCGTTAGGAGCGTTGTCCGCTAGGGTGTGAGAGAGGAGGAACAAGTCGTTTATCCTGGCTGTTTCATATAGACATGCTAGATGCAAAGGGTACAAAGTTGGATTGTGGCCGAGGTGGAGGGCGGATGACGGTGCAATCGGATCGAGAGAGGACTGTGCTTTGAGGATGGAGCTCGTAATAGCCAGAGCTTCTTGGAATCTGCATTGAGTAAACAGCGTTTCCGCCCGGGACAGAAGAAGGTCGGGATTGTCAGCAAGCTTGTAATGACTTGATAGCTGCTCGACTGCTTCCGAGAGAGCTGCGGGCGACGCATATTTCGAAAGACGAGTGGTGTAGAGTAACTTAGTGAAGTGCGCAGCTTGCTGGGAGGTTGAGATGTCGTCAGGGACACTGATCGAATCGAAGTCGAGAGAGTTCAGGAAGTCTAACTCCTCCGCCGGTGATAGCAGAGAGTTCTTCATAAGCTGCTCAAAGGCCTCGAAACACTCAACATCAATGAGTACAGCGTCCTTGTAGCAATCACGAGCCCGGTCGAAAGCGTTTCGTTTGGCGAAGCACAGTCCCCTGAGATAGCACATGTATGCCTCATGTTTGATATTCTCGCTGTCTTCCTGTTCTCTTTCCTCACTGCGTTCAATTCGGTCTGTCCTATGAGGCAATTTCCCATTTCTCAGTGTGACGTGCCGGGAGCTCCCACCGTTCGCGTGATGGATTTTTCGTCGGCTATTACTGGCGGTCGAGATCAGGTGTGTCGGGTTGTGTTCACCTAAGATGGAAAGGGCTTGGTCAAAACGATGCTGCTTGATGTGGCAGTGTGCAGCCAGGTAGCGACAGGCAGGACTTCTTGCCACCAGATCTGGACGAGAGAGTAGCGCCAGCGCGCGGGTATAATTGTGGTTCTCGAAGTGCACTCGTGCCAGCCAATACGCATCTTCGTCGCTGTCTAGAAAAATTAGTCGGCGAGATCAAGTTCATACAAACGTTCTCACCGGTCAATGCTAGGACCTTGTCGCCAATGAAGATAGCTGAGTCATGCTGTCCCCGAGATAGACAGTCTTGTCTCCAATTCCTGAGGTATTTGTCCATCGACTGTTACCAAAAGGCTGAGAGGGTTATCTATAGAAGGGAAGGCTGAAGTACGTCTGATCGCGCCCACCACGAGAGAAAGTCTGAAACCGAAAAGCAAGCGAGAAGGAGCGCATCGCGACGTGCTAGTAAAGCAGCTGTACGTCAATTATCAACAGTTCAGGACTGATGTGCACAATCTGGGGAGGCAGCCCTGGTGAGGATGGTACTGGTACCACACGAGGTGAACATCGCGCTCTAGGTAGTGTAAATAAATGCGCACGGGCCACGCTCGCCAGTTCGGTGATAATGCCAGCGAACCATTCTATGACAAGGGCCAGTGAACCAATTTTTCTCTACTACAATAAAACCTCAATGAAACCCTTGGAATCTTGAGATTTTACGTCTGAGCGTTTTGATATTCCTACTTATCCATCCATGATCTTACAGTCTACTAACAATGTCTGCAGATTCAAACCCTCTTTCTCCAATCTGGAGAACGAGGGACATCTTCTGGAGGAACAGCTTTCATTCTATTCTACTATATAAAGACACTAACTTCTTTAATCTGCGTAAGAATAGAATTGTAAACAATGACGATGAGGGGTTAGCCCCCTTTGCTAACAAGACAGTCATCCGGGACAAGAACGCGGTCAGCACGAATAACAGGCCTAAGGCGCAGAGGGGTCTTAACTTAAAATCTCGATAGACTTAAGCTTAGTAACAACCTCACAGACTGCAAGCAGAACATATATTCAAGAGCATCAAAAGGGGAGAAGTCTTTATAATTAATCACACACCAAATTATAGCTGGATCCACGCGCTGATTTGCGTGAGAGCTACGCAACCGTATGGATCGCAAGGTAGATTCCCCTTTTCCCCAACCCGCGGCTCAAAACAAAATCCAGGTACATTGCCATCAGGAGAGGCGATGAACGGATTCCAAGCGGAAAAGAGAGAGCTTCAATCAACACCATCGTCTCAGATGGTCTCCACATTTTTGTCTTCAAAATACACCTTCACACTGTTCATTCTACCTTGTCTTCCTCCGCAAATGCCTAAGTAATTCCCCGAATAATTCTCGACATCCTCTCCTCCGACATCGACACATTCAGTCTTGGGCCTGGTGTCCCATCTGCCTCAAACCTCCTCTCCATCTTCAATTTAACGCCTTTAGCCGCTGGGTCGTCGGTCCTGTAGTCTTGGGAGACTACACTGGGATTCGGATGTAGACTTCAAGCCGCCCACTTCACGCATGACACGACGCTCACATTCAGGCGGCTGTGGTCGTGCTCGAGCGTAGCGGTGACCCATTCCCTGCAGTTTCGCAACGAGATGGCCAAATCTTCTCCCTCCGGCCAACTGCCGCTGCTGCCCCGAATCCTACTGGGTGAGTGAGGGAATTAAAAAGTAAACCACCTTGCTGGGTGTGGGTGGAGAAATTAGGCGCCGAGACGGTTGCGGAGATTGAGCGAAAAGAGGTAAGAGAACGAGGTGTACAGGTGCAGGGGGTAGGAAAGCGAGGTGTGAATAAGCAACGGACCAAATGTCGGTGGCCGGGGTTGCGAGTAGGGCCGAAGAGCTAGCGTTGATGGTAAGGATGAGAGGGGTAGAAGGATTCTTTAGTCTGATATTATGATATGGTGATGAGATCGCGGTGCCATCCTAGTTCAAGCTTGGAAAGCGGAAAGCCGGCAGTGGCTAAAAGTTGGCTAGATAGACTTTAGGTGAGTCAAGGATCAATACTCATGTACAAGTATCGAGTCAGGCTCGAAGACAAGTAAGCCCAGAGCTCCATCATGACGTCCACAGCAGGCATCGAGGCCACGGATACCCTCGACCGCTTTCAGCCCAACCTCAGAAGCAGAAATGGCTGCCCAGTACTTCTCCATCGGCGCTTCCTACGACGCCGCCTTCGGCCACGACAAGGGCCTCCTCCAGTTTCTTGAAAAGATTCTATCTCAACTTCCCAACGGCGGCTCGGTGCTCGATGTAGGGTGCGGTACAGGCAACCCTGTCGCCACGACCCTCACCGCCGCAGGCCACCGCGTGACAGGGATCGATTTCTCCGACGAGATGGTCCGGCTGTGCCGGCAGACGGTCCCAGGGGCCACCTTTGAGGTGACGGATATACGGACGTGGGAGCCGAAGACTGCCTACGACGCTATTCTTGTCATCTTGTCCTTGTTTACTTTCTCGCGGGAGGAGATCGAGGCGCTTGTGGAGAAGTGGGGTGAGTGGTAGGGGCCTGGGTGCTTGTTGTGCATTGCGAGTATTGCGACGGAGGACTGCAAGCCGGAGAAGTACCTATGATTAGGATGGATGCTGTGCGAGGGGATCGGATTTCGGTTTATGGGCCAGCATGTCTTCATCACGCTTTTTACAAGAGGGGGGTGGAAGCATCTGCTGGGGAAGAATGGGTTTGAGATTGTAGACACGCCGACGGATCTTCATGTACCGCCGCCAGAGGCAGACTCTGATGCAGAGATGCATTATTTCTTGATTGCTTGGAAGAAAGGGTAGGAATGGGGTTAAGTCAGTGAAGAGACTAGTACTTCTGCGATACCTAAATCCAATTCCATCCTTTGCTGAAACTTTCTATCGTGTAAGAAGAGGCAATACAGAATTTTTCGAGATCCGTCGTTCACTGCTCCGTTAACACGACTTTTAGGAGATCAACTCGATATTACAGTACATCATTCTTGCGCCGTCAGAGGCTCCAGTGGTTCTAATTCGAGAAACAAATCCTCTCCTGGAAGGCCAGTAACAAAATTTCCTTCAGTGCTGAAGTCATGGTCATCAACAATTGTTGTCGTGAAATTAGTGTAAATGCAGGCGACTCCATAGCGGATCACTTTAAACCATTAACAACAAACATGAGTAGTAAAAGGGAATGTTCTTCTCCCAGGTGCATTTCACTTACTTTCCATAGACAGCGCCATCCCAAGACAAAGTCTGCTGCCACTTCCAAAGGCCCAAAATTGAGTGTCCATCTCCTCACGTTGGCCATTGGAACGAATCCAACGTTCCGGTCTCCATTGAAGGGAGTCAGAGTACACCGAAGCGTCGCGGTGTAAACACCAAGCGTACGAGTTTGTCCTGACCCCGCCCGGAATATCCTTGTAAGGTCCGATTGTGGTCTTTCCAGGCGGAGTAAGACGAGGATTAGGTGCTGGGACTGTGCCACGTAGTCGCATAGATTCTTTAATGATAATGTTCAATGTTGAGACTGACTCGAGCTCTCGCGGCGCAATCATGTCGTTGCGGCTTGCGAGTTTAGAGAACAAAAGGAGCCTTTCAACAGAGCGAAGCGCCCTCTGTAACTTTCTTTGCCAATCAGGGTGCTTCGAAATTTCCCACAAGATAGAGGTAAAGGTGATCCCTAGCGAAGAATTAATTTGCTGGTGCTTTTTGAAGTCGATTATACTCACCAAATACATCTCGTGTTGCAACTAATTTAGTTAGCCACCTCTGTTCCTTAATAGAGAACGACTTACCTAGCTGGTCTAGGAACTCGCTCGCAAGCTCATCTCTTTGCTCCGCATAAGAAGTAGCTTCATGGTCATCTTTGCCACCTTTCCGGCGCTCTTCGGTCAATGCAAAGCGCAGCTGATTATAAACAAGCGGCTTATTGCCATCCTCTGTGGTACATTCACCTGTAGCGGCAAGATCGGCTTCGGCACAGTCTACCAAGTTCCAGGCCCAACCTTCTAGATTGTGGTGCGCCTTAGAGACCCAATGTGGCACAACATTGATTCTAAGCTTTGCCAGAAATGCTGTAAGACCAGGCGCTTCAAGCAACCAGAACATGTAGTCTTTGGGATGACTTTTGAGATATTCTCCCAGCCACACGTCCCGAGCAGCCTGATTACGAACAAAATCCGTGCCCTGACGGAGGCCAAGCATGAAAGAACTGACGATATCCAGTCCATAAGCCAAATTCAGGCCAAGAACACCACACGGAGTTCCGTCCTGGGCGGCTCTGAATAAAATCGGCAGATAACGTTCGACCAAGATAGTGTGCAACACCTGTCGTACGTGAGATGACTGTTGAATAAACGTCTTGCTATACACATTTGTAATTCGTCGACGGCGTGTACTATGGTCTCGGCCTAAAGATGTGAATATATTTCGCTTTCTAAGTTTCTCAGATTGCGATCTACGTGAGCCAGTTCAGAGAGTTGCCCTTACCCGTGGTTCTGAAAAAAGTTGTACCAATCTGACTTTTCGTGGTCCCCTGAATACACAGTCCGGATACCACCATGGTAGCTGTTGACTAAGAGCTCACAAGGGCCTAGCCGAACAATGTTTCCCTTGGACTGGATGGCTTCCCAAATTGTTGACACTTCTGCGCCTTTCCAACGTCTCCACTGAATCCATAGAGGTGTTATTGGGGCTAGCCAATGCGCATTAGGGACCTTAGCAAGCGGAGACCACCATATCGGATACAAGACGTATTTAATCAGCCCAAAAAGACACAATGTGAATATCAAGGTGCTTGCAAACATCGCGCAGGATAACAACGCTTTCAACAGAAGTTTCCTAGCCGAACAGAAATTCTATCGGCAATTCTGAAAAGAAAATGGATACCAAAGAAAGGGGGGGCGTGAAATGTTCAGTTGGAACATACGACAGTGGTCCTTGCAGCTACTATATCGCACTTACATTTCCTATCTCCGCGTCGCATGTAAGCCATTATTAATGCATGCACTCTTGTGAAAAGTTGAAGGGCGCATTAAATCCTTGTCACTGCTCAAGTTCAGCATCGTCTCTCAGGTAAGATCAGTCATCATTTCTTAGGTAAAAAGATTACTTATCGTCTCGCGGGTAAACATGAAATTTTTCTTGGTAAGCTGTGGTCCCAATTGCTACAGATCACGAATTTCATTATCGTATTGTATCCACCTGTAATGACAGCAATGGCAAAGACTTTGTATAAATCCATCACCGGTACTTTCATTTTTGTAGTCTGGGATCATCTCCCTAGTTGTTCCCGCCGGTGTGGTGCAATACCGAAGCGAAATGATGGGCTCAGTCAACTTTTCGCTCGCCCAATACGGCAGCAAGCTTTCAGCTGAGGAAAAATTCCTTGATCCGCCAGTGTCAGCGGATAACGAATGGTCGACTCTTCGCTCAGTGATCGTAGGTCGAGCTGAGCATTCTTGCTTCCCAGACGAGCCTCGTCGAATGATCGATGCGACTATGCCTGGGAAATACCGTCATCGTTTCCACGCCAATTCTCCATTTCCAGCTGAAATCGTTCGTCTTGCCAGCTTAGAGCTGGAAGGTCTCTGCGAGCTTCTCAGGCGTGAAGGCGTCCAGGTGCACCGGGCTGAAGAAGTTGATTGGCTCCAGGCTAAAGGTTATACAGCTGCAATGCCCCGGGATGCTTTGCTGGTTGTCGGCAACACTATCATTGAATCTTGTTTCGCCTGGCAATGTCGGGCGCGGGAAGTGGAGTTGTCACTGGGCTCTTTGCTGTGTGAATTAGAAAGGCGTCCATCAGTCCGAATCGTGAGAGCTCCTGTCAATAATGATTCCACGTCTATCTACCGAGACGTTGCTGACAACAGCATGAATCAATTTGCTATCAACAACAGTCGTCCCGCTTTTGATGCAGCAGATTTCATGCGCTTCGGTAAGACAATTATTGCACAGTTGAGCAATGTGACAAATGCTATGGGGATCCAGTACGTTCGGGACAGACTTCCGCGAGGGTACAAAGTGGAGCTCTTGGAGGTGACTGATCCGCATGCCATGCATATCGACGCCACGCTTTTACCTTTAAAGAATGGTCTCTTAGTCTACAATCCCGACAGGGTGGTGGCGGAGACCCTACGTCAGCACTCGATTTTTACAAGCTGGGATTTGGTAGCTTTTCCATTCGCGCAGCAGATCAAGCTTCGCGAGGCCGAGGAGGTTGGTGTTCCACGATTCATGACCAGTGCATGGCTAGCGATGAACCTATTGGTCCTTGTGAAAAATCGCGTAATCGTGGAAGAACTTGACGTTGACTTTGCGACGTGGCTCGAGGAGAGAGACATGATAGTATTTCGATTGCCCTTCCGCCATGTACATGCCCTGGGGGGAAGCTTTCATTGTGCCACAGTAGACCTATACAGATGCTCAGCTTGAGCTTTGGGGCGTGATAGTTGAGTCGGTGCCTCTCAGAATTCGGTCGGCAAACAACGGCAAAGAAATTACAGTAGGGTGGCAGTACCCGAGTAGAATGGGTGAAGTTTGTAAAGCATTAATAATTTGCTTATCTTTTTCTAGTCTTTTGTCGACCTGCTTTGAAGCTGCAACCAGCATCGCAACAGCTGTGAGTTACACGAGTGTCAGTGATGATGGAGGAGCCTGTTCTCTTGGACAAATGTGTGGAAGGGTGATCAACGCATCGGGATTCTAGGATATGACTGACCATAGGGAAGACAATAGCCGCATCATGGCCGTCGAACCCTTTAGATATAGTCCATTTTATGCAGATTTCCCCTTGTGGCTAGGGATGCAGCAACGAGCGAAAGATAGGCTGCAATGTTGACCAACGGCCCATTTTCGTTGGTCAACCCGATTACCCTACCCATGATTCTTTTCTTCAAAAGAAATCCATGTCTTGTCCTGGGCTTTTCCTGATACGGAGGTTGTAGACTTGGTCGAACGGGCTACCATGAACTGCCGGCCGCCTCGAGGTTTTGACTAAGCAGGCTTTTTGACGTACGTGGCGAGTAACAATTTGCCGTTCCAAGAGAACAAGTGTGGGCACCACAAGCGATTCTCAGCGATTTCGATACGATTATCCGAAAAAAAGCAAAAAGACTTAGGTCAACGAGACTGAGATACGGTAAATGATTCAGTCAAATGAGGGAAAAGGTCTGCAACAATAGCGGCTACACCTGCATCGTACGGGATGTTCCGTCCCCCCAACGAATGCAAGACTTTTCAAGTCCCGATCGAAATAGATTGCGCCATAGGTACGCCTAGCAAAAGAAATTCTTGCGATTATGGTCTAAATATTCTAATGTATGCTTGAGATTTGCGAGGGCTGAAAAGCGCCGCGTCAGCCACCTCAAACTTCCTTGGGTTCAGCGCGTCGGCCCCCACCTCCCCGTAAATCTAAAGGGGACTAACCTCGTGAGCCGTCTTCTACCACCTGCCCAAGCTGCCGTCATCATTGCAGCCTGAACACCCTGCATGCCATGCAGTTTAATGGAGGATTCTATGTGCTCATATTCAAACAGAGGTTTGAATGAATGCCATTTCAGCGAGCACAAAAGCTGTCATAAGAGCAGGTGCGACGCGACATCATCCTTAATCCCATCGCAGACCAGGCTGAAAGGGAAAATCAAAGTGAAGATGGGTTAGCTATAAGCATACAAAAAACAAGTAATCGGAAGCGACGAAAAAAAGAAAGAAACCGCAAGTGGACACGGAACTGGTTATGAGACTCTTGCCGAAGCTGATATCCACTCTGCAAAGCCCAACCGAGCCTTGAGGATCAGCATTAGGTACTGATATATTTTTTTGCACCCTTGATTACAACTTTTTATCATAGCAAGCTGATCCCTTCGAAGGAACTTATTGCACGCATTGCTCTGCTGCTAATGCGGCCGAAGGTCATCAAGACCTAGTGCCACAAGCCGGAACGCTCATACTGGTGGGCAGCCGAGCAGCGTTACTAGATTCTCGAATTCTAGTTCTTGACTTACTCGCAATGCAGACTGATATTTATAAAGCTTACTATTCTTCCGAAAATTAACACCACGTAGTCCTTCAAGAACACGATCTGTATCCAATGAACATTCTCGCGTATAAGTAACTTCCCTGGCGGGCTCACCAAAAGTCTTAGGGAGACCTCTCTAGCATCCGTTTGGCCAGCATCATTGGTTACCACGCTCCATTACTTTTTAATCATCAATTCAGGGTGGCTTGATTCTTTTTTCGATTGAGGAAATTGGTGTGTAAATATCGGCAGGACGGGAGTTTTAGATCTTGCCACTTCGTGTCACGTCTGTTTCGTATTGTGCTGTAAATAAATGCATCACAGGCGACTAAACCTTGGCCCCATCTTTGGCTTCCACTGAAGTGCGTCACAGGGTTCTCCTTTGAAATTCGAATTAGCGTACTGTGCTCTCTAAAGCTATATATTATTTTTTCTAATCTTTCTGCCACTTTATCTGGTGTCAGTCAATCATCTTCTAATTTGCTATGACCCGGTCATCTAAGACAACGGTATGGTCCATTTTGCAGTTGTTCCTAAGTATCTAGTGAGTCTTGGAGACATTAGGGTTGTTATTTCCTTGAATACGCTTTGAAAGCGACTCACCCAAGGGTATCATGGCTCAACATCCTGATCCCCAGAAGAATGACGGTGATGGCGTGATGGAGTCTCTTGCGGTCTGCATGGTTCTTTCTTTCCTCGCGGTCCTTGCTCGTTTCGCATCACGGAAGATCCAAAATTCAAGTTTGTTGGTTTCAGATTACTTCATTGTAATCGGACTGGCTGGAGCTTGGGCCCTCTCGCTTGCCACCATACAGAGTAAGCAGTCTATCCCACCAAATCACCGTTGCCTGACAGCAGCATCCAGCAAATAAAATTGGCTCTGCAAAGAACTTCGGGGTCAACCCTGTGGCTACCATACGTAAAATCAGTATTGTGAGTCTTACTTGAACTCAGTTTCTGCCGGCTTCTAAGTCACGACAAGATGGCATTTTGTATCCAGATTCTATACGGCACATTCCAAAGTGTTATTAAGATATCGATCTTGCTCCTCGTTCGCCATCTTTTCCCCGGAAAGGACATGATAATAGCAACCAACGTTATTGGCGCACTTGTCATTATGTGGGGTCTTTCACTGGATTTGGTTGCTGTTTTCTCCTGTAACCCTATCCACGGGTATTGGGACGTTACGATCAGTCAAAATGCATCAATCATTCCCAATTCTTTCTTGGGAACGCCATACCAAACATGATTCTTGATCTCGCCATTCTTTGCCTTCCTATCCACAAAGTGTGGCGTCTGCAGATGTCGACAAAATCCAGAGCTGCTATTATAGGCATCTTTTTACTTGGCATCTTGTAAGTTCATTTTAAAATGTATACCCAACTTCGTTGAGGCTGACAAATTTTCTTTATTAGTGTCGTTATTACTAGCGCGCTACGGATCTACTTCTCAGTTACCTCACAACGAAGTAAGCCGTGTTAGACATCTGCTATACTTTTGCTAACCTCAGATTTGTAGTGATCCACCCAGGTGTTGCGCTTTGGACTGGCGTCGAGATCAACGTCGCAGTGATCTGCGCATGTCTGCCTACAATCCGGCCTGTGCTGCGACATCTCTTCACTACTCCCCTGAAGGGTATGTTATCGATGAAGAGCAAGAGTCATGGGTCAAATGATACTTCTCGAAGGAATCTTACAAGCCTGTCTTCCAAAAATTACCATTACCAGGGCGAAGAGGCCCAGCATCTGCCTGAATATAGTATGGATTCTTTGACGGCTGGTAGAGCTCATTATCATGAAGTTTGAAGGTGCTTGTTTCTACTGTGTGAGAGCACGGCTGGTCATTTCTCGATAGGAGCGAATGCTCAGGGATTGACCTTTCACAACTATTGAAGTTGATTTATGATGAATTTGGAATTTTTCTATCGGAAGGACGACTGTAAATCCACGTGGGAAACGCAAGGAGCGAAATCCTCATCTAGTTATAGTACCTCACTGTACCTGTAAGATTAACCATAGGAAGGATTATATTGTCCGAACTAAGACAGTTCGTAATTCATTCAGAGAGTGCCACCACAGCTTCGTTTTACTTTCAGTCTCGGTGCTACGTAAATCCTTGTCCAGACAAAATCTGACTTTGAAACATATGTTTCTGACCTATCTATAAATTCAATAAGCTTATCACCGCCATTCTTGCTTCAATTCCTCTATCTCACTCCTTCAAACCCTCACTTTTCCCCAGCCACTTTACTCCCTAGCCCTGTTTTCCGGTTATTTACCTTATTTAATCCACTCCTCTTCCTCCTTTGAGTTTTCATCTAAACCCTTTTTTAAATTCACATGTACACTTTGGTTTTGGGGTTCCAGGAGGGTGCCTGGATGGTAGGCGGGCCAATTCCACCGACAATGCAGGCGGGCTCTTTGAGCCCTTACTAAATGGAGTTTTTCTTTAGCGTAGCTCCGACAGAAGATGTTGGTTGACCTTGTTTCTCTTGGACTATGTTCAGGCGAGTACAGGGTAGATATAGACCTTGACGTCATAACTGCGGTTGGATGAGTTCGGGACTTTTAATCTAGAGCTCCGCCAAAGGGTTACGATTTCGTTGGTTGTTCGTTCCTCCGCGCAGGTTTGCGCTTGTTAGCTTGATGGCGTGTATGTGACGGGCAGACAGGAATCAATTTGTGAAAAGGGTGCGATGCTATGTAGTAAAAGACGAATGGGGAAATCAGGGAGCCCCATGCTTGGTCTTACTACTTGTAGAGCCTTGGGGGTATGAAAGAGTTCAAGATGTGTTAGGAAAGTCCATATGCCAAACAATGCCTTAAAAAGAAGTAGCTTAAAATGTTGTCGGAGAAAGAAAAGGGGGGCAAATTTTAGTGCTGGTAAATATACAGTAGATTCAATTGCCGGTAACAGCCAGCCCGGGCATCCATACCGCCGATCTCATGGACAATAAGCCGTTCTTTGCCGCAATTTCGAGCAACGTGAGAGAGAGACATGAGTGAAGTAGTATCCACATTATAAAGGAGCTTTTCCGATACAGTGCATGTATCTCATCCAAACGAAATGCCGCCAAAATTCTCAGAAGCGTTGCGCCGGCTTTATCGCCTAGGGTTTCTGGGTCTGACTTGCTTCCGTTTCGGTGATAAGCCTGATATTCATGGTAGCTATTGTCTTCAGTGGTTTCAGGATAATTCCTGCATCTTCTTCGAGCAGAAGGCGTTCCAAAACGACTAAACTTCCGTCATTCGAATACCTCTGGAGTATCCCCAAGACTCGTCCATCTGGACAGGCAATACTCTTGATGAGTCAACCAAATCCTGCTCACACTTCTTTCGAGATCTAGGAGAGCACTTGTTGTTCTTTGATGCCTGCTCCAATGAGTCGAAAATGGGACAGAGGATCTCGAAAGCGAATAATTTTTGACCAGGAACAATCTAAGGTACTCTTCGACTCTTTCACTCCTTTTGTGCATGCGTGTGTCTCTCTCTCTGCCAAATTTGACAGTCGCTAACATCAGGTAACGTCACCGTAGTAGACATCGCTCTTGCGCCTCTCCCTTTGCCGGCCAGCAATATGCAAATCCGTCGGGGGCTCGATAGCAATGAATGTCATCGTTGGGTATTCAGTGCCATTTTTGACCTATAAGGTGGAGAATCCTCCTCTCCGAACAAATCTTGATTTTTGCGTTTCATCCTACTCAACCTTCAAGCAATGAGGACTGCAAGGGTTTAGTGGTCAACGGACGGCAAGCCGGGTTCTTTCTTGCTTTTTCCGTCTGCACCCTACTCAGCCGTAAGGCTAACAAGCAAAAATTTGCGGGTCCTCTCGGCTTAGCGCCTGCAGATATCGGAGGCCCTGAATTGCCTCCCAATGGTTCGCTATGTCTCTCATCCAACGAGAGTGTCGCATACACACAGTAATTCTCTGGACGACTTCTTAGCTTTGGATCCCGACGGGAAAGAACAGGCTTTTGGCCAGGGTGCGAGTGTAGAAGTGGTACATCCTTAGCTTTCATAGTATCGCGGACCCTGTGCTGTCAAGAATCCTAGGCATTGATCTTATGGCTTACAGAATGGACTTGTTAGGGATTCGAAACGGGACGCCCGCAGATTTTGGGAGATCTGGAAGGCTCCTCTCTCGGCAGTTCTACAGAGAGCTCTGCCTCAAACAGACTCAGTGATACGATCTGTTTACCTCTTGGAAGTAAAAGTAGAATATCGGTATGAGTGGAGTAGCACGGATGAAGCCGCCTGGAGAGTCTTAGTGGCTAAAGACAAGGTAAATCAACGCCGAGCTCACCTAACCCGCTTTTATATATCGTTTACCTACCGTTTATCCTCGTACTCATCCTATATTATCAGAAAGATGTGGCCTACGAAATCCCTGGAAGTTGGGAAACTGCACAGTATTACGCTAGAAATGCAGCCTATAGAATCTATTCACATCGATAGATCAATTATTGGATCCAAAAAAGTCTGCTTGGTTAGGTATGCGCACACCGACTTTGGAGGGCGTTGCCCTCACCGAACAGCACAAAATTGTGCTAGCGCTCTAGTCCCTGCCTCAAGGCGTACTCATCTAAGAAGGCAGATTACACTAAAGGCCACACACTCTTTCCACATCCTTGTATACACTGTTTGCCTAAATTCTAGGCTCTGGATTTTCGAACGCGTTGACGTTTATAATCAACATATCCACTCCCACATTGCTGGACAATAGGGACGAGCAAGACCAAAGCGACGACCTGGCCAAACCCCCACGTGTTCTCAGAGTCTCCATGGAGGAACGGTTGATTCGAGATCCTGATCGCAACGGCCATGTACAAATGCAGGGGATACTGCCCGAACGCAACCAAAATCACCAATAATCGCAAAATCGAAATGAGCAACAGATTGAGAGTAGACAAAAATTGGCAACAAATCCCGGAGTGATGATCTTCGTAAGAAGTCGGAGGGTTCTGCGAAGATTCGACGGGGATAGCTAAATCAGAACCAACGTACATAACTAAATCAGAATGGACAGTAGGATATCCGCTTGATACTTGATCCCGATGGGCGGACCTAGGTTTGGTGAAAATTGCACAACCCAACAGCGACGCAAACATGCTGAAGCAAGTAACGCCAAGGTATATCTTGTCAACGTATGGATGTGAGGAGTTGGGCGTTGCAATGCGTCCGTAGTGAAAACAACGGGCGGCTACGTTGTCATTCCATTTCCCAAGTCGGATGCCGTATAGAATGACGAAGATCAAGAAAAGCACACCAAACAAGGCGAAAGCAACAATTTGAGACGCAAGAAAGGAGACGCTGGCGAGAACTTTTGAAGGCGGGCTCTCCAGCTTCTCATCTTCCCAGAACTTTGGTATCAACGACCACAGGGGCAAAAGAGAAACGACGTATGATGCGCTGCAGAGCCAGTTAGCGATCCATTGATCCGGACGTGAAGGCCACACCGACGCGCTTACCCTGTAAAACTCACTATATCGTAAATAATGTGGCAATGATAGAGACTCAGGGCTCCCCATTGAGATAGAGTAGCAACTAGGAGAGAGATCCCTAATCCTTCAGCATGAGAAATTGTGATGGGAGAACAACTAACCAGTAATTGATTGAACAGTGGAAAGGATTTTGACAACGCGTCTCAAAGCCGTGAATTGTAAAGCGAGAAGCGAATCCGGATCTCTTTCATGGTCATTCTTTTCAGCGGAATGTAGGATGATAGTGGTCCACACAGAGAGGATAATGGAGACGCCGGCCTGGATTGCAAAGGCGATAAGGATCTAGGAAGTGTTCGGGTCAGCCTCGTCATTCTGCTCATTGAGAAAGCATCTCTTACACCCAGGCCAGCGATGTCGCTGTTCGGGCTCCCAGGGCTGACACATTCTTGTGTCATACTGGCTCAGTATAGGAAGGTCAGACTTGAATGTCTTTAAGAGGTTTCGCGTACGGTGTGGAGAAATGAGGGTAAATAGGGATAGGGACTTGAGTTGTCGGAATGCATGCAAAGAATCGACTCGAAGTGTTTCATTCGACTATTAAGTGCGCGTCCGCGCAGGCAAGCGCTATCTATCTTACTAACCATGCCAAGGCTAGGGATGTGACCGAGCTAACAGCAGAACTATTGATCAGGCTGAATCTTTCTATCGCGTAGATCTAGTATCTTGTGGAAAGTTCACCCTGATTTCCTCGAACACCTCGTATTGCTTCCCACCTTGGCGGTTTTAGGCGATGAAGCAAGCCAGCCAAGACGCCAGTCGAGGCTGGGTGACAGAAATCGTGGCCCCCCTACCAGCTAATAATCGGCCTGAAGAGCCTGAAGGGGGGCGGGGCACGACTTCTCTCACCCAGCCTCGAGCAGTTTCGGACCCTATAAAATTACGGGTGTGTACCCCCCGTCCCAAAGCGGGGCGAGCTGGGCGTCAATTTACCACAACTCCACACAGTCCCTTAAAGAGTACAAGAACAATCAAAGATGATCGGTCCAGAGATGTTTAACAGAACCGCGTTGGACTGGGCATCTATCGAG
Organism: Pyrenula massariospora; assembly: GCA_021030905.1. Lineage (NCBI taxonomy): Eukaryota > Fungi > Ascomycota > Eurotiomycetes > Pyrenulales > Pyrenulaceae > Pyrenula > Pyrenula massariospora. The sequence goes on from JAGFMI010000001.1 coordinate 1,409,358, forward strand.
AGATCTCTCAGCTTTATTCCCTCGTCTTGCTGATGATGGAGAGTGTTCTTGGGCTAGATTTCGAGGACTTTCTCGCCTAACGAAGTAGGCAGATGCAGGCGAATGCTTCCAAGCCTCCAGATCCCCGATGGAGGCCATTATCAATGCATCAGAGTTTCTGGGCCAAGAAACCTCGAGATACGACGATCCGTAATTTTGTGAGTGGAAGACTTACGGAAGTTTTGCAATCCTAGCTTCAGCGCCCTTCGCCTACCTCGTAACTCGCACCACTGGTTCCATCCAGCAGCCCCGGACTGGTCCTGCGCCCAGCATCTCCGTGCTGTTCCACTGTGCTGCCACGAAGAAGGGACCAATAAGACAACCCACCATTCGTGCCAGACGACGGGCTACGATGTCACAGGACTAATCACAACAATATGAAAAGCTGATCTTATAAAGGCAAATAGGCCGCTCCACGAATTTTGTCTGCAACAAATATCTGTCTACTAGATCATGTCTCCGTCCCACACCGTATCCACGAATCCAAATGCTCTTTGCCCCTACTAACATGGCATTTCGTGCTTCAGACTTGATCACCCAACCTCCGTCTGCTCCGGCCTGGTCTTTCTTTTGAATGTATCGGTGGGCCGTTGATTGACCGGCGCAAAGACGCCATACTCGGAGTAACGAATAGAGAGCAAGTATGAGTCAGTGTGTTTAGGTTTGTTTTTGATCCCCTCCTACGTGATGAGTAATATATTTGCAGAGATCTCTTTTCAGCGCAGCACATCTGATGAAAAAGGATTTGAGTCCTGGAAGCAGTCGAGCAAGGCAAACCGAGGCAACGACATCGATGCGATTGGGAATTCTGTACCGGAATCGCAGATGTAGACAATATATAGTTGTCGCAAAGACATCATGGCGTCTGCACGAAAGCTGGATCGGTCGAAGACAGTGCAACTGTGCGCTCAGGAGAAGAGGCGCTATGATGAAACATTTTGGGTATCTCAGCAAGAATGAATCGGTCTATCGGGCTGGGCCTAGAGTCACTGACTAGGGCTTTATGAGGATGCGATGATGATCCTCGCCTGAGCATCCGAAGAAACCAAGCGGCCGAGCATCCTAGTAGCTAGCGGAGTAGCGAAAAGATGTGCGTCAGCAATGCTGACGACTTATGTGCCTGCCCATGAATGTCCCCCCCCTTGATCCAGCTCAAGGCTATGGGAGAGCCAGGAGCTGTCGATTGGGGGGTATTCGATGTCCTCCCTGCTGGGAGGGGCCACAGAACGAACAATCTATGGCCCCAGTTTTGAGGGAGTGTGGAGGGCAGACACACCTTGACAAGTCACAAGTAACGATAGCAGTGGTCTACCTCGAGGCAATGATGACAACAAGAGATGTCGTGGTATACGATGTCTTTGCTGAGCCTCATGGCGAGGTGCGTGGAGCTGTTCTCGAACGTGTGTCGGTATACCTGGGTAGCGCGCGTTGAATGGCGGCAAAGAGTTGACAAGAAAGCGTCATCTGTTGCTGAAATTCGAGGAGAGTCAGCAATGGCCAGTTGCTAGAAGGAGATAGGAAGGCGACTTCTGCATCCTAGGGACGAAAGACGAATTGATTGTCTGTCAGTGAAGCGAATCAGAAGGCCTCAACAGGATTGAGAAGCACCAAAAACCTTCCATCGATGGCCGATAAGAACAAGAGGCAATGTCAACAGAACTGAAAAAGAAACAAGACGCAGAGAAGATAGCAGAGGCGGACGAATGTTTAGATCCAATCCACGACACAAAGCGCCTTCCTCATTGGAGGCGTCACCGCGGCAATGAAACCGGAATGGAAGGCGACGCCGAGGTAGTCATGGAGATGTCGACTGCTCTGAGGGAGCAGCAATAAAATCGCGCAACAGTTCAGCAGCGGGACTGCCAGAGATGGCAGACTGCAATACAGCTTCCTCCTACATAATCTAGAGAAGACGGACGCAATTGATCAAGCAGGAGCGATGTATGCCGTTCAGTACGTTCAGAAGTTGTGATTAATCTCGTCAAAATACTTCAACAGTCATTTTCTAATAAGAATACTTCGTGTATGCAAGTTAACTACCATCTAGATCTGGACATGACCAAGGACGACGACCCGGACCCGGCGCTTCTCCATGGACATCCTCAAGGCTCTTACGTTTCACAGTGGAGGTCAGATATCATATCACGATTCCTTTGCCCCCGACCAGCCTCTCCTCATCGTGGACCTGCACAGCTATAGTAGAAGGGGCTCAGACATACCAGAATACCAAGGCCGATGTTAGAAGCTAGTCTTTTAAAGCTCTTTGTAAGACGTTCGAATATCACTTACAAGACTCTTATCGATTACCCTACCATCGTCATCTGCCACGACCGAGGCGCCCGAATAGCACATTTACTTCACTTCTACATGTGTAATGCGAGATTTATCTATTTCCACATCACCAGGCTAGCCATTGGCACAATCAACGAATCTTGGCTCCTCTGCTTTTAGCAGATCGCACGAACTTTTTGGCAAAACAAACCAAAGTACATATACCAGCCGTAAATATTTCGTCCCGGAGTGACGACCTGATCCTTGAGAGTTGAGAGGAAAAGCACATCATAGGAGTCTTCTAAAGCTACACCGCTAGATTCAGACCGTGCTCCTCCGTCAAAACAAACAACAGCGTTGAATGTGCCCCGTTTCGTTTGAAGAAAAATCTATGCATCCGAAAACCTTAAATCTACTTGAGTGCTCCAGGTAGACTGGCGAATAGCTAGCTATTCTGACTCAGTTATCGTGACTGAAAGTACTTTTCAGGCAGACACCTCAGTTTTCAAAGGAGCTTCATTTTAGGTATTTGGTTTGTCAGATTGAGCAATACATCCTTCCGCGTTCTCATTCAAATCTGTCACTACGAGGTTTTCTTTGTATTTCCACATCGCCTTTGCTTTTCTCCATCGTAATCTGACTGCCAACAAGCCGCAAGCTACACCTCACCCGCTTAGCGTAGCGAATGCCCGGCACCAAGAATGAACCGTGCCGGATTTAAGCCACGGTTTCCCCCAAACTCCGGCACCGGTACCTTGTCTGACTCCTTCCACCGGCCGCAATTTTTCTTATGTAACGAACGACCTTGTACCTCTTGCCAGCAGCAAGATCCGTTTCCTTTCACGCTTTGGCAATATACGCAACCATAGAGAGAGAGATGGCCCTTTCCAATTCGCCCGTTTACCCTCACGATTTCTCTTCACCAACTTCCATTCACTTTTGCTCTACGTGTGAGAAGCCCTTCGCCAATGGTAGGACGTCCTCTTCAGCCTCTAATTCTGCTCTTTCTGAACTAACATTCTAATCAGAGACTTCACGGGATCGTCATTTCCGCTATTGTGGAAGCCGCAAGCGCAGTCGGCCGCGATCATGTCTCGCGTGTAATGCTGCCAAGACTAAATGCAGCTTCGGAGCGCCGTGTTCACGATGTACGAAGAAAGGCATCGTATGCGTCTATAACGGGCCGGTAGCAGCGGATAGGCGGACCTTGTTCAGACCATCAGCAACAGCTCACACGATGCCGAGTGTTTCGCTTGTTGATGGGATGTCGCATGGGGATGAAGGAATTTTGTCCACTACAGATGTTTCCGTTGCAGACGACCCGGCTTTGAACGAAGCTGAAAATCAACTCGACAATACCTATCCAAGGCTTGACATGAGCGCACAGAGGTCTTTGTTTACTGAGTCTCTTGCTCTTGATGATCTCCTCACGCTCGAGGATTTCACTTCGGGTCAGTACCAAGGTTCAGCTGATGTCTCAGTGGCTCCGCCGGAACAGAAACGTGGTTCCTGGTGTGACTGGATGCGCCGAGATGTCTCCCTTTCTGTGGCAGATAACAAATCAATGGAAAAGTCAAACTCAAATCTCTTGGATATTCTTCAAGTGGAGCGCCCCCACGCCCAACATAGCGCAGACATTGTCATCCAGTCGTTGCGATCTTTCCCAACGATGATGCAACGAAGGGAGACTTTTCCTTGGTTTATCCATCCGCAATCGCAACTTCTGTCGAAGCCACCAAAATATGCTTTGCCAGAAGCATTGTTAACCTGCATGAGTATCTCACAAATGTTTGCTTCGCGGACACCTGAAACAAGGCATTTCCTTTGGCGAACAATTAGAGCCGAGTATCGTCGTTTTACTAGTGAGGTATGCTTTCATTCTGCTCAACCGGCGTTGTTCTGATGCTGACCACCGAAAAGATGTACCACATGTCGGGGTTCGAACTCCTTGCCGCACTGCAAGCTTGCATGATCTACTTGGTTATGTGCATGCTGGACCATTCGCATGAAGACGAAGGAAATGGCATGGAGCTTCTACTCGCTTTAAGTGTAAGTCCTAGTCCATGTTCCCAACCTCTTTGTTTCTATAGCTAACTCTTAAAGGACCTTACCTTATTATTCAAGAGGACATACGGAAGATCTGCCCCTCCGGAAGAGTCTTCGAACGCGAGTTCAAAGTGGGAGGATTGGATCTTCGCCGAATCTCAGCGAAGGTATGCCCTGTGCTTCGTGTGTCTCTGCGGCTTTTGGAGTGTTACTGATTGAGATAATGTAGGCTGGCAATCCTATGGTTCCTTGTTGGCTGTGTCGTGTCTACCAAGGCCGGAGTTTCTTTCGATCCAACGCAAAGTCATAGACATATCCAGCTTCCTGGTCCAAAATCTCTCTGGGAAGCCTCGACACAGTCCGCCTGGGAAACAGAATACGAAGCCAGCCGTATTTTCCTATCGAGCGGGCTAGTAACACTGGGTGATCTGACCGATGCCCAACGGTCTGATGATACGCCATCCAATGCACGGAAGTTGGATATATGGAACGCGGGAATCGATAATCTAGGTGCTTTATTGAATCTAGTCCGTGATATGGTCTAAAAAATACCAAACCCCTCACCCATATACTTTCACAACATGCTCAAGCCGTCCCATCTACCAAGGAACAGTCCCGTTCCGGTCAGAAAAAGTCGCCGTCGCACTTCCCTTCGCAGCAGTCGCCAATTCAACGATCCGCTTTGCTCCCATCTCAGTCGTTGTCCCGTACGGGGTGTCATTCGTGAGCTTGGTCCTGACCAGCCCAGGGCACGCCACGTTCGCCACGCCGCCGTCCGGCTCGAGGATTCTAGCGTAGTTGAGAGCCAACATATTCAGCGCCGCCTTGCTCGAATCGTACGACTTGTAGTCTTTGTCATAGTACATCGTCGACTTGTCCGTCGCTCCGGCGAGCGACCCCATCTTCGACGAGACAAAGACCAGGCGCGGGAACTCGGACCTGCGGAGCAGCGGCAGGCACGCTTCGGTCAAGCAGGCCGTGCCGATGACGTTTGTGGTGAAGGTCCGGTTGAAGAGCTCCCGGGTCGAGAGGTCTTTGTATTGGTCGGTCACGCCGGGGACGTAGTCGAGCGCGATGCCGGCGTTGTTGACCAGCACGTCCAGGACGCCGAAGGTGCGCTCGATCTGGCGAGCGGCGGCGGCGATCGACTCGTCCGAGGAGAGGTCGAGCTGAACCGAAGAAGCCTGGAGCCCGTCCGCTACGAGGGCGGCGGCGACCGCTTCTCCTGCTGCTGCGTTTCGCGAGCCGACGATGACGTGGTATCCGTGGTCTTTGGTGAGCTGTTGCGCCACGGCGAGGCCGATGCCTTGGTTGCTGCCGGATATGAGGGCGACTGGTGGTTTTGAGGATGGCATTGTTTCGTTTCGCGTGGGGAAATGTTAGAGACGGTAAATCACAGAGAGAGGAGTGATAGAAGTTTGGGAGGGTCTCTGAGCCCAAGCACCATCTTCATGTATTATATAGACGAAAATTGAAGGCTATTTTGGCCGTAATAAAATTGAACGGCCAATTCAGCCACTGGCTCCGGCCAAATTGGCCAGAGTTGTATCTGTCATAGAGAAAGGATTGTCAGACCCAGAAAACAGAGCCTCAACCTGCAGCGCCAAATACAATTTCTAGATTACAGAATAGCATTGCGGAAGTAGCAGAGATGGTGTGCGGGCTGCCTGTGATGAGGATGCGAGAGAAAGACGTGGGAGAAAGGAAGGAGGATAGTCAGTCGTGCTTCTTTACGACTGTTGGGGGCTGAAGATCCCCCATTCGCGTCTACTAACATCAACATTACCTAGCCGAAGCAAATGGACAACACAGGCTATAACATTGAGAATCTAACTTTGCTAGACGACAATAAACTCCTTGTCAAGGTTCCCTGTTACCTATGAAAGGGTATTAAAGATCAGGTCGAGCCCACAGAATCTTCAAGACCCTACATATTCATCATATCCCAGAGCTTTGGAACTCTACCCTTCCAACCTTTCAGAGCCGAACTCCAAAACATCACCAAGCCTTCGTCTCCGCATAAACATCCGCCTCATCCGCATCAGCTGCCGCATCATCACCTCGTTTCACCTTCCACGCATTCGTCTCCGCGTACACATCCGCCTCGTCGGCGTCCGCGTCGGATGCGATCGGTGTCCTTTTCACATTGGTCCCGCTCAGGCTAGCGCCCCTGTGGACGTCAAGCGGGGAAGCACGTGCTGGGGATCGTTACTGCGGTTCCAGGAGAAGCTCCATTGTTGGCAGCTGTGGCAGTTGCATTGCGCTTTTGGTCTCGCAGAGAGACTAGGCAAAGATTTGAATGGGATGATCACCTTGTTCTTGCTGCTTTGGTGGGCGCGCCTGCTCGATCTTCTGAGCTATTAGCGACTAAAGTGTTTTAGTTTTTGTTGATTTGCTGTGATGCTATTCCCATGGCCATCAGGGAGTGTTCCAGTAAGCAGAATCAAGTGTCAGCTGAAAGTGGCCAGTGGCTGCGAATGATAATCTGGGAAATCACCAAAAGTTTTTCCAGGGCCGGCCCGTCAAGAGTTCTTACCGCAGCAATGTTGTATGGTTTATTGATATAGTTTTGTGCCATCCTTCTCTAATTTGTGCTCCAGTGCCAATATATCTTAAACTCGTTAGGGTTTCTGCCAATTGCTTCCGCGAAAAGCAGTTTGCTTTGGCTATACAAGCGAATCTTTCGTGGGCCTATCTTTATAGCAGCGATATGGATGATGATTGCTGTGGTAATCGTCTGGGGCGCCACGATACTCTTCGGAAACATTTTTCAGTGCACTCCAATTAGCAAATACCTCCGAAACAGCCATGACCCGAACCTAAATTGCGTTGACAGTTTGCAGATGTCCTACGCTCACGCTATTTCGGATGTTTGTATCGACTTTCTTATCATGGTTATGCCATGGCCGACTATCTGGAAGTTGCAGATGGCCATGCATCGGAGGATTGCCGTGACTGCTATTCTAGTCCTAGGATGCCTGTGAGTCACTAAATTTTCTATCATGTCTGGCACTAACTTAACGATTTTAGCGCGATAATAGCGAGTGCTGCCAAGACAGCAGAATTCTATGTCGCTGGGAATCAGATCTCATCGGGCTCGGAGGATATAACTTGTAAGACAATGACAATCTAGAACTGGCTTACTTGCGAATATGCTTTTAGCCGCTGACTTTAGCAGATATCTTTGCCCCAACAGTATACTATACTGAGATTGAAGCCTCACTCGGCATCATAACGGTCACGATACCATGCCTTCGCCCACTCTTCCATGGCATATCTCCCAAGAGCGTGATCGCTAGCATCTGTAGTATGCTATCGCTATACTCATTCCAGAGCGGCTCCAGTAAGAATAGTCAGCGTGCTGGTCATCGTCAGACAACCTCGCCATCCTCGTCTGTGGAGCAGCTTCAGGTGGAGCAGCTTCAGGTGAAGCATCCCCTCCCGCCGATGCCCATTTATGGCAGAGAATCCGAGCACAAAGCGGTTGCATTTCGATCAAAAGAAAATTTCCCGAGAGAGAGCATGGGACGCCTGCCGAAGGATGGTATCACTATGAAAAGGACCTGGGAAACTTTCTCTAACGCAGTTTGAGCTCGGTCCCGGACCTTCAAACTGCCGCAGGCAGCGAACTTGCAGCTGAGGAGACCAGAAGCCTTCACATTTTGAAGCAATCATTACATTATATCTACCTAAAGCTTGAAATGTAGATTTAATTGCGTTTGCAGATAATCTTCCTTGGTTGTAGCCGTAAAGCCTCAAAAGTCCGGATTGTAAATCGGCCCCTATTTTCTCCTCCAATCCTGAACGTGGCGTAGGTGGGGAGGCTCACCACCACGAAGATCGTAGCTATTACGCTTCACTGGATGCATATCTGTGACAACGCTTGAAGACAACGATGCGAACGCTTGCAGAGCTTACATATGTAGGTTCTAACGCCCTTGGCCGATACGCAGAGTCGGTGTTTAGCCCGTCATGGGAGCCTCGCGATCTCAATCGGGGACACCGCCCTCAACTGAGAAACTTCTGGTTTCCTCAAAAGCCTCGCCATTAGCAATTCATCGTCCCAGTAATCCTGGCAGGCAGTATACTCTGGCCGAAAGACCTCATCCAAACATAACTTCACTTCAACAGCATGGCGTCACTCATCAGTCAGCTCGCCTTGACAATCAGCGAAAACACTGCCATTGTTGAAGGCTACTTCAGAAGCCGAGGCCTTCCCTTACCATCGCGCGATATTGACGGTCCACTCGCAATCCTGATACCACCTAGCGAGAAAGCTGTTAGTGCCGCCCATACCGCAGTATTAGGAGCTACGGCAGAGCTCTACAGCCTTATGCTGGGACCAAAGGCTACGTTGATAAGTCAAAATGTGAGTGCTCTCTTGAGGTCTTCGGGGGGGGACCTTTCAAGCGCAGAGTTGCTAGAGTATAGGCTTTTGGCATCACTAACCGCGCTCTTCAAACCTTCAGAGAGTCGATAGCCTCAGCCTGCACGGGATATATCGATTCAACCTTGACAAAGCTTTCCCTGTCGGCTCTGAAGCTACTTTTGAAAGCATTTCCCGAGCCTCTAGGTTGAACGTGGTTGATACCCGCCGCATTCTTCGCCACGCTATGACCAACGGGATCTTCTGCGAGCCTCGATCAGGCGTTGTGGCTCACACTGCTACATCTCGTCTTCTCGCCACAGAACCCGCGATACGAGATTTCGTAGGCGCTGGCGCCGAAGAAGCAACACCGGCGCATGCTAAGACAATTGATGCCATTTCAACGTACGGATTTGCCAAGGATCCTTCTCAGTCAGTACGTGAACAATCCATGTAGCATTCTCTGACATAACCGTTCTAACTGTCCCGATAGGGCTTCAGTCTCGCCCATAACACTCCCAAAGGCTTCTACGATGAGATGCGTGCCCATCCTGATAGAGGTCGTCGATGGGCCAACGGTATGAGTCTATTGGCAACGACCGTTCCTATTGATGGACTGCTCCAAAGCTTTGACTGGGCGGCACTCGGCGACGGTCCGGTCGTGGATGTCGGTGGTGGTCATGGGCCAGTCAGTATCGGTCTTGCTGGCCGGCTCTCCGGAGATCTCAAATTCATCGTCCAAGACATGGAGCACGTCGTCAGCGACGGCCCGTCAAATGTCCCGCCCGAACTCGCCGACCGCATTTCCTTCATGACTTACGACGTGCGCACGCCACAGCCCGTGCTACATGCCCCGGTGTACTTCTTCCGAGCCGTCCTCCACAACTGGCCCGATGCGAGCTGTGTCGATATCCTGAGAAATCAGATCCCCACCTTGAAGCCGGGAGCGAAAATCATCACACAGGATCCGATTATGCACGAGTCTGGGACGTTGCCGCTGCATCTGGAGAAGCGGAGGAGGTAAGACGACTGCCCCTTTCCCCCCCCTTCTCTCTCTGCGTGTCCGTCGTCCTACCCCCCAAGCCTCTCTCTTGTCTTAGTCCTTCCTCCTCGCCCCTGCCTTTCCTCTACCTTAACATTCGTAATCATCCCCGCTAACCAACCATGCGAACAAAGGACAATGGATCTCAACATGCTCGCCTACTTCGGCTGCCGCGAGCGCACGCAACATGACTGGGAGGAAATCGTCAAGGAGGCGGATGCGCGGTTCGAGGTGGACTGGCCCGAGCCAGCCCCCGGTGAAGCGCATAGGGTGATGATCCTGACGTGGACTGGATGAATCTTGCATCCTCTCAGACCTTCAACACCGCGGAGAACCCTCTCTTGTCGCTGTTTTGAAAAAGGAACTTCACGCATGGACGAAGAATGCATGCACAGTCAGAGGCAAGTAACGCTAGGGGAACAGTCCCGCGCATGGACGAGGCCAGGGGTTGTCAGATTCAGCAATGAGCAACTTTTCTGGTAGTGGAATGCGGTGGCAAGAAGACAAGACACGACGCTTGCAATCAAAGGGACACCGATAGATATACATTACTAGAAAGAAAGGTTTCTTGTTGCCTTCACGTTTTCTCTCGTACATATCTCTTCTTCCCGCGCCAAGAGTAGCTCGTCGTGACTAATGTCGACACCTTGGAAAATATCGGCCATATAATTTCACCAGCCTACTTTTTATCTTAGAGAGCATGACGCAATCTTAGAGGCACTTGCAACCTTCACGATAGGTCCAGGTCTTGCCTGAAACACGTCTTTCTTTGTATGAAACCCCCGGGCTGGCTTTTCACCGAGTGCTACCTGATTGTCCTATTGCGCTTTCAGAGGCCTCTCTCCTATGAAACTTGCCACCCTCGGAAGACCCAGCTTTGGATACATATGTCCAAAGTGCCAACGCACCCAACCCGGATCAGAACGGCGAGCAGTCCTCATAGCTGGCTCTTGTGCAAAGCCAACTCCCGTCCCCTCTCTTCCAAACGGTCGATGAATAATCGTGGCAGATCCTTCAAAGAGCCCTCACCCAGCAACTCAGCGCTTGTCTTCAGAAACTGGTCTCGGAAACATGTCCATAATTGCCGATCGCGGGTGTCGGCCGTTGGGTACGGACGAGGGAAGAACGGATCGTTCTTGAAGAATGCAGAAACCGCTTGCGAGACACCTACGTCGTCCAGAGATATCGGGTGGCAGCAATCGAAGTCGAGTATCCACAATGCATGACTGCCGAGGAAGTCGGAGTAGAAGGGTGCTGGAAGGTCGTTTTCACGATGATGTGCATGAGGTGCCAATACGAATTCAACGTCGTTTGCATCGACCTGTGCTGTCCAGTGCATCATAGCAAGCGCGTCGGCCAGCGCGGCTGCGTACCGGAATGTATCCATTCCCAGTTCCTCCATCTGGTCAACGTGGAGAAGAAAATTGCGTAGAGTGAAAGCGCGAAAGCGGGATGTTCGCTGTCCGACACGTCGCCGTCCCAGGTATGGTCGGACCAGGCAGTCTTCATCGCCTAAATTTGCCTTGATATTTGCTGATAGTCCCGGCGGACAATACCGATCAATGACACGTTCTCTGACTGATGCAGGGAATGGAGGAATCCTGGTCGAGATAAGAGTGTTACAGTGCGAAAAGCTGGGGGGGAATCTCGAGGCTCGTTCGGACCACCATTCATCATCCTCAATGGTTATGAGTGTGTGTGGCTGTGGCACATTCATAGCGAATCTTTTTTGAGATGCGAGGCTTTTCAGACTGTTGTTGATAATGTTGTGCATTTCCCAGTCATTCCGAAGTGATCGTCCAGGGCCGCCGTCTTCCCTCTTCATCGCACACTGGTCGACAGTGCCATTGGCCCATACGCTTCCACAAAACCCTTTCCCGATGCATCGATACTCGGTTTCGCTCATTGTTATTGTCCGTTTGATTATGATCTGATTGTTACTTAAGAAAGGGAGGTGTGTGGACCTTTGAGGGGCTTACGGGAGCAGGTCTTGGCAGGTCCGCACTGACGGCATCCTTATTCCCCTGTGTCAGGAGTAAAGGTTTTAACTCATAGATGTCCATGAACCCCGGTAAATTTGTTACTGGGAACCATTTCCATGCTGAAAATTACTGTGTTATTCAGGTATCCTTGGCTCGATAAAGATGGAAGCGAAAGTTGAGAATAATCGAGTGTTAGGAAAGAAAGTGATCCATGTGAATGACTCGTTATTGTTTGATTTAATGGTGAATCTGATGAGCAGATCCGAAGACGAAACAGAGACACCTTGGCCGATTAAGTGATAGTGTAGTAAAACATGCTGGATCGCGGAGGCTTGGACCGAAGAATATTTCGATGGTACTTTTTAGACTGTCGAGGTTGCGGACCAGGGGCAATCCGTAGGGTTCTGAGGCTGATCCAGCCTCGTGACTGCGAATTGCTATATCTTAGGAGATACAGTGGTATTAATTGTATAAGGCAGTCTGTATAGACAGTAAGGCCGTCGCTGAGACGCTATCGAGGGTAGACAAAGTGGTGTGCGAGGGTAAGGGCGAAGATCCGAATGATTCTTACGATTTGGCCCGCGGTGCCTTGATTCCTGTGTAATTCGTATGAAATGCATATTATTCTTGTAGCTTTGGTGGTCCCCATGGAGTCCGATGTTTTCGGATCTGCTCCCCCGGGGATGCAAGTTCCGATTTGGAAGCACCTCAATTCGGAGCTCTCTTCTCACTTAAGGGTCCTGAGACATATCATTTCCCGAGTAGCATGTCTAGCTTTGACACCTGAAGGTACACAAGCAAGTGTGCCGTCCTTGGTAGTGCGCCTGTAGTCCGGCCATACCCGTACCTATAAGAATCTTCAATGACTTCTGTCGGCGACGCATAGCTCACTTCCTCGTTAAAGAACTTTAACCATTGGCCTTTGGGCTGCGGCTTCAAATACACGAAATATTTCGCATTAGGTTGTGTGCCTTCTGGGACGACCACGCTGAGAAAAAGTTTTAGACTTTTCAACTGTAAGTAGGTATGATAGGGCCACCGTACCCATTTAATGCGTAAACACATTGCTGCGGCTCCCGTTCTACATGGGCAATCTCTTTCATTTGTAGCGTATCGGAAACCCTGAAGGTCCCACGTAACTGTCACAATTAGTATGAAGAGTGTATACAGGAGCCTTCAGAGCCCTTATGTAAGAGATTTCACCTTTATCGGTTTTCCAAGTCCTGATCATCGTGAAGAGCACCGCCGGCAGCTTTTGAACCCCTTCCACATTCCTGGAAGAGTAGAACGTTCGAAGAACATCTTCCAAAACGCTGTGATCATATGTATCGCCGTCAACATCTCCCGCACATTGGTTAAAATACCTTGTATGTGTAGGAAAAGGGGTCCTCTTACGCCAGAAAGAAAATCTTTTACCAGAGTTTCTAGACTTCACAGAACTCAAAATCAAATCCGCGGATACGCTGTAAAGCGTCTTTCCGTCTGATTGGTCTTTAATTTGCTCCATAAGAAGATTGTGAATGCAACAATATCTTGTGGTAGCTCCACATTCTTCTGATCCATCCAAAGCTTTCTATGAGGTCCACCGGCGACACGGAGTGGTCTTGATGTTGAAGATCTTCAAATATAGATTTGAGAGCGTTGAGGATGCCTGAACCTGACCGAAAAGTCTACTAGAGAACAGCCTAGAAACGCTGAGAATATGATTGTTGTGGCATGTTAGGGAATATACCGCGCGAAAAGGCTTTAACATAAAAAATAGCTGTAAAGTACAGCTGATATAACCTGTTTTTCCCAGATTCATGATTCCTGCGTACTCTGAACACATATCGGGGCTGCCCAGGCGAGTCGCGGATGCGGACCTTGAGGGGCGTGAAAGCGCGGAAAAATCGTTATGACGGTCCAGGGGCGGAAGTAGCCTCGGTTTTGCAAGATCTGCTTCACTCATTTGTGTGAGCTCGACCATAAAAGTTTCCCTGGCTAGCCAAATTCATTTTGAAATCACGAACACCGAAGCCCTAGGGCACAAGAACTTTGGTTTAACTATGGTACACGGCTCTCCGAGATGCATAGGTTCCTGAGGAAATCAAGCCAGTTCGTATTAGGAGGACCGTCCAGTGATACCAATTTGCACCCAGGAATTGGCATGATATGGCCATATCCGGAAGTGTAACGACTCATTCCAAGTATTATTACACACTGAATATCACGGAACACGACTTCAAGGGCACATACGTCCCGGAGTTTGGGTGTGGAAGACTGCAGTAGGCCGCACGGTTTTGGTCTTTTTATCCCATATACCCTCCGGATAGGGTTCTCTGACAGTGACGTCTCTAAAATCGTCCATACTATGCAGTATAAACCGAAAGATTGGGTCCATATGGGATTGAGGCATTCGCGAGATATAGATCTCCATTAGCTTCCACTTCTTGAAGACAGTACCTAGTCCCAGAGGTGGACTTTAGTACAGTGAATATTTGCTGGAAGAAAAAAGCCCATACCTGAATAAATATCGAAAAGTAAATCTTGGGGCTCTGTAGGATCGAAACCGCCAATATCAACTTCCTGCCTAAAATTGGGGCGTGCAAAGTGAAAGAGTTGGTGGGTGTCAATACGACGGAATTGCATTCCTTTAATACCGATTCGTCTTAGTCGGATACAAGGAAAGACGCCAGGGATGCTTCCAATCTCGCAGTTAAGAATATCTAGATGATTTCCTTGGACAGTGTTCGATTCTCAAGTCATTAGTAAGTTGAGGCGAAGTCCAAGGTTTGTATTGAGCATAGTTGATCCACTGAGATTGTCTGTCTGAAAATCTACAACGCTGGAGTGCAGACGATATTTCGGCGATGGAGCGAAAATACTGTGATTCTCATGCGGCCTTCGCTCTTTCGTTAAGTAGGGTTGGCTTGGTCTGTCACTTTCATCAGGGTCAATCCATGCGAAGATGGAGTGATCGTCACAAGTCTTTATTATTTCTTCCTGAAGTCGTGTGAACGCTTTGGAGCCTTCTCCATACAGAGGCGGCATGTTTATATCGAAGATGCCAAGCAGACAGTACGCGATATCTTCGGTTCGCGTCGTCTCGCGGTGAGCTGCCCATGTCATCCGTGTAGCAATACTAAATTCACGTAGATCTCCGCCTTGCAAAGCGTAAGTGTCAATATTAGTGACCTCCGAAATTTCGGCCATTAGTAGATATTTGTCTCCAAGCTTTGTCCAGTTGCTTGAGTAAAACAAAACATTCTTAGGAGCGATTAGCTCCTGGAATGTCCAGCCCCGTCCGAACCCTCGATATGGCACTTGATCTTGCGGTCTCTTGTGAAGTATGAAGGGAGCTTGGTCTGTATGAACGTCCGATAAGTAAGCGTAACAGACGTCGGATAACTGGTACCATCGCCACATCGAGTTAATAGCCTCTGATAATTCAGCGGAGCTACTTTTATCGATGCAGAATCGGTTACCGGTACTGAACTCTCTGAAGCGTGGCCGCTGGGTGCCCTACCTAAGCACGATTCGAAGCAACGAGAACGAAAGTAGATGTGCGCAAGATAAGATAGCTGCCCATTTGGCGAAACAGGCTTCTTTTCCCATAAGAAATAGAGGACGAGAATCAGATTTTAAAAGATGGAATACGAAGTCTTAGAAACTTTTTTGTTTCTCATTTTTCTTTCTAAGGCTTCCTCTGACCGCTACAACCGTACTTTACTAAGTACCGTACAGTGCTTTAAAAACCAAAGCGTCTTCCTGAGATTATATTCTCTTCTTTTATGCGTACAGCCGTCCTGGGGTCGGTCGTTCAACGTGCACAGTGTCGAGCGAGCAATGTCCGACAATAGGAATGATATCTTGTTCTCCTTCTCCTTCTCCTTCTCTTGCTAGGGGCACGCTAATATCTTGCAGAGAAGGTGGAGGGTTTGGCTGCAACATTGCGCCCCATTTTAGACGTTTCGTCGAAATGTGTTTGTTGTTCTTGGATGGGTAGAGTGATGGCGATGACAGTGGCAGTGGTCTAGGCGGCAGTGAGATATGTTTCTCTGTTGAAGGGAAGGGGGAAGGCGTAAGTACTGGGACCAGTGACAGGAGGTGTATTTGTGGCGACGCGGAGGATAAAGTTTCTTTTGGCTGATGAACGTCGGCTGATGGACGCGGAGCTAGCGCCTCTTCGGAAACATTTCTAGAATTAGCTGCTTCGTGATTGTGTCCTTGTTGGGGGTGGCAAGCCGCACTAATAATGGCGCTCAAGTTACCGTGGATCGGGATGTCTGAGTTCAGCGGGCGCAAGGTATGCAGGATCTGGACCAAGATCATGGCGGCACCGAGACAGACGGAGCAGAGAATCGCCAGCGGGGAGAAGCTGACGTCGGAGAGATAGCCAGTAGAGCCCATGTCCTTAGTGTTGTCCATGTTGTACCATTGGACACGGATGAGGAAGACTGATTGGGATATAAGGAAGTGGAGGAGGGCAAGTGCCGTGGATAGAGACAGTCCATATTTCCAAGGGAGTTGAAGGGTCCATGATGATCGCTGTTCCCCTGCCGGCATGGTGACCCTTAAGGGTTGATGTTCTGTCGCGAATAGTGACCATTCTAAGGCAGAGCATTGGGCGGTCAACATAGAATTGTAGAGGAAGTAGGTTGTCGATAGGGCTACCTGGAATGAGTTTGCGACGATGATATCTTGCAACAATTTTGTGAGCCCTTGGCCAGAGATTTTTAGGACATTGTCAGAATGGGGAGCACCGAAGCCGAGATCCCAGACCTGTGACAATGAGAGATTATATAACTCTGCACTATTCACTGCGTTCACCAGCATCCAGATGCCAACCGATAAGTACAACAAACAGAGAGACATGCTCAAGAACCATCGTGTCTTTGAGGTTGCGGAGAATAGAGATCTTTTGGCTGGCGGCTCGAAACGCAGAGGACACTTTACATGGTCCTGTCCATTCATCCACTGTGTAAGGGAGGAGGGATTTAGACGACTTAGTAAACATATACCTTTTGTGTACGGATCGGGACGATCTAGGAATGAGGCCGTGGCATCGCCAATCGTTGCAAATATAGATTCCTTTCGTTGGTTAAGGTATCTCAATGTCTCCATTAGGCACAATAACTTCATTATATTGCAGAAAACAACAATAGCCAAAATGGCTGGGATAAATTCAAGGGTACAGTGCTGTGGAAACTTTTCTTCAATCAAACAGTAGTCGATCTTATGGTAGCTTGGATTGAAGTGAGAGTCGGATGGCCCAAGATAAAGGCCAGCATGAGGCTGCGAAGTAGATTTTAGATCCGCAGCTGTACATCCTATCGATTGATCCCGATTGACTGGTGAGTCTTTGCAGATCAAATCTCTGATTGTTGAGCGATCTTTTGCAACTAAACTTCCGAGAGCTCGTTTGAAAGATGGCGAGAGAGCCCTACCTTCGTACGACAGTGCTATGAGAGAAGATCCGTTCCAAAGAGGCTGTTCCAAATGAGCCTGGTCGATTTTTGACGTATCTAGTCCTGACGGGTATATTTCTGTTTCGTTTAACATCTTGGTGAGGTCGATAAAAGCCGCTCCAGGTGACATCCTAGTGATTCCGTTAATTGGTTTGGTGAGGGCGATCAAATTCCTTTGATTTGTTAAGAATTCCACTTTGTACTTTGAGATACAATCGACAATGCTGTATGGCTTGAAATTTCCATCCTGGAATGATTTCCTGATATTCTTAACATCCTGCGGGATTTTCCTTGGATCTCGTTCGGTGCCGAAGTAGTCATAAGTGTCAAAGGAACTATACACTATAGGCTCTACGTAAGAACCGTTGTGGAGAAAATCTTCGGTGACAATCAGGTAAGCAACTTTATTTGCGCTGGTCGTCGAAAAAACAGCCGAGTTCCAACTGCACAGAATGTTAACTTTCCCAACTTAAGGGCTTCAAGTATAGCAATTCTACACTCTATAATCGTGCCAAGTGTGCATAATACTAGGATGATGAAGATCCAACTAAGAGAAGCATCTAAGTACTTACAGAAGGTGAAGCGGTAGCGTACTTGCACAAAGAAGAGACCAAAGCCATGTTCTTTTTCTCGTAATATGAAAAAGATTTCGGAAGCTTGGAATGCCAATATCGAGCGATCTTCTCTTAGCATGCGCACGATCGACATCCCGCCTTGTCGGGGAGCTAAGGCACTGCATAGCATAATTTGATACACCAAGTAACACAGTCGATAGGATATTAATCAGTAAGTGCAATACCGTATCTGCCCGTTTGGCCACTCGACAAGAACCTTCGTACAGGGTTCCGGTTCCGGATGAAGGATTATACCGACGAGAGGCAATAATAAGAAGCGACATGTTGACGAGGAGAACGACAACAGCACAAATACCGCCAGCAGTCACGCCAACTCGCCATCCTGTGAGGCATTGACGCCTTGACCGTAAGGCTAGCAGTCTTTGTTTTGATCCAGCATGACTTTTCCTAAGTTTGATCAAGTTATTAGAGTTATGCGCTATCAGCAGAATGAGATAACTTGCTTGTTCATAAGATCAAATCCAGGTGTCTTAGAGGCCTTTTCTGATGTTGATGTTACCTCATCGTTGCCCGCAGCTACTTCTGAATTTCTGTCTTCCTGTCGCAAGCCATGAAGCTTAAGGTCCTTTATCTGATCGCCCCGAGAAATTAGGCTTACCATTCTCTTCATTTTACTTAACGTAGATCAACCTGTGAGAGTAATTGAGGCAACGTAAAGACCAGACGAGGGACATTAACGGTGTCATCGAGCCACCGAGTAGTTTATCCCTCTTCGCTCAGGTGACAACAATGTCTTATTAAGGTATTCCACGGGGCCCTGTGTTTAGAGACCAAGTTTCATCCATTGGTCATTGCGTTCTGCTGTGGGGCTAAGTTTTATCCATTAGTCATTGCATTCTGCCGCGGGGCTAAGTTTTATCCATTAGTCATTGCGTTCTGCTGCAGGGCCGCAAGAACATTTCATAGGCAATGTCTTTCCTGAGCACTGCACAGAGTACATCCTTGGACCGCTGATGCTAGAGAACCAAAAATAGTAGGCTCGCTATTGTCTTTCTGGCGCCCGACTCGGGAGCAAAGCCCCTACATTCTGCACACCATAAATGCGAGGCTGGTGTGGCTTAGTTGTTAAAAGCGGGATCCTCGCGAGCGCCGTAACCTTAGATAAATGGCTAACTAACGGCTGCCCTCGTTAAGTAGTACAGCTCTCAATTCTAATATGTATCTTAGAACCCAATGATCAGAAGGTGGGAAATTGCAAAGCTGATAATGCTTAGCCTACATGGGAGGTTCGTGTATGCCAATTTAATATCAGCAAATCTGATCTACACTAATACTAAACTGATCGGCACCGAAACAATGTGTATCAGTCTGGGTGTATCCTCTACTTAACTGGGATGGGACGCGTAAGATTCCTGCGCGGCTGGGGACCGCTTCTACCGGGATTTTGCATGTACGCTAGGCTCTGGAAACAAATCCTACAGGGAGGAACTCGGCTCAAACGTAGAGCGTTTTAATGTGTCTAAAAAATCTTTGGGGGCAATTTTCCATTGATTCGTAGTATTCGCGAAGAGGTCTCATCGGATTATTGGTAAGTTCCTCTTCGGACCAAAAAAATCACATGATCCGAGCCAGGCAACAGCTGGACGAAACCTAGGCCGGTCACCCACTCAGCCACTTGCTCAGGCTGAGGTGTGCCTCTTGGAATGGCAGGCTGTTTGACTTGCAATAGGGTCCAAGGCACAGTATGGCCTAATGAACCTATCGTTTTCGGTGGCAGATGCACCCTCTTTAATATGGTATTATCGGTAAAGGTGACATTCTTAGGTGCAACATGTGTTAACCCAAAAATAGTCTCAGCCATCTTTTTTTGCTTGCTCTCCACAGAATTGTATCTTCTTATAACCTAGCTTATCCTTGCTACTGCCATTTCTTACATCTATCAAGGTGACTTCCTTAGCTTTCGCTCTCCATGTGTGTGAAAGTAAGGCGTAGTGGGGATTTCCGCAATTACAAAGTTGATAAGGCTAAACTCAAAAGTCTTGCTACATTGTAGAAGACGCATCCTAGCGCGTGCAGGTCTGTCGGAGTACGCGGCGGTAACGGGTTCAGTTTAGCTCAAAGCGAGCAGGTCAGATTGGGAGACAGGACTATGGTGGCTCGCTCGTCGGTAGAGAATACCATGATCAAACATAAATGTCAGCGAGGATCCCGGCAAAGCGAGGGCAGTAAGCTTACCATCTTTAACGCATCGCTTTTTAGTCGCGAAACAGCGTATGAATAAGTATATCGTTGAGATAGCATGAGGCTGTTGTAGCGACGACATAATCGTGCCGCCTAGACAGCGGTAAAACGATACATGCAGATAGCGACAGCCAATCAAGACGATAACGAGTGATGAAGATGAAGTCTCATCACCTGCATTTTTTGGTACCGTTATCATTTTGCGGCAGCGAAACGCAGACAAGAATAGGCTGTTAGAATAGCGCGAGATGTGGCTCAGATTACAGCTATTTTACACCCCACGGTATTCGGGTCGGTCCTCGGCTATACGTCACTTTCGGTTAAAGTACCAGACAGGGTTACTCCGCGGCATGAGATGGCAGCACAGACTGCGAACAACGTGGATGATAAGTCTGATAATTACTTGTACAGTATAGTAGAGATGAGTTGCTGCTGTCTATATATCGTATATGAAGTCGGGTGCGATGAAGATTAGTATCTCTGGAAAGCAGGAATGGTTTTGTCTGGTTCTTAGTAAGGCAGAGTAATCGTGTCTTTACCGAGCCGGAGTCTGGTATTTTTATACGAGCGCCGATTGTACAATGAGACGATGGCTTCGGAACAGAAAAACATCTTGGAAGATCGATCGTAGTAACGCGTGGTCAAGGAGAGCTGATCGAAGTCGAAGTACCGTTAACCTATGTCACCAGATAGGGTATTTCACCACGTCGGGATGCCGATTAGTAATTGCTGCTGAGTCCGCGGTGCCAAAACCAGGCACCAGTAAGGCGAAAACTAGTTTTGAGGGTCGGAACAGGGAACCAGGAATCCAAGCCCAATCACTTGTACTAGGGCGAGTCGCTCGGAAAGAAGCCGTCTCGGCTGATCAAGGGGCGTAATCTGAAATCCCCTAACACTCAGGGCGCTTGCTTAGGCACGTGAAAGCTGGGAGCAGTGCTACACAGCCACGGCTCAGGTCGGCTTACCCATCGCTCAGGTTAAAACAGCAAAGCTAGATGACGACTCCCGTCGTTGTCGGCGGTACATACCGCCCTTTTCGTAGGGCATTGTCACCGGTGGTGGGACTATATAATGCAGCATCGTTCACCCTTGCAGAACTTATCCGAGCGACTTAGGGCGGGGGGATAAGCCCCCAATATTTTGTGACTAGGCTCAATCTCGGCTCAAACCCAGTATGAGTTACTCAGGTTGGCCGCCTCTCTGCTTAGTCCCTTTTTCGGTCTCCTACTCTCGTTGGAAACTTATATCTTGCGCGTAGATATCTTCCCTCGAGGGATATGACAGCTTCATATAGTCATCTATAAGCGACCAGTTTAAGGATCTTCAGGTCCTGAAACTTGGCTCTTATTACGTACCGAGCTGCTTCGCTAGCACAGGTCCGAAGAAGTACGAGTGTCTATAGAGAACTGCATTCGAAGCATACGCTGTATAATAGGACCGTCACATAGACAACGCTTAATTTCGATCTCCAAGCTGTCTATGCCATTTGAAGGAAGTTCCTTGGGTAGTTATGATCCCAGACAATACCCGATTATACATTACCTTCGCTAAGGGTGTATTGAAGTTGTGCTTTGATGTATTCTGAAATATGTCAAGACTATTGAGAGTCTGATGGCTAGTCTTGAATTTGATAATTGAGTATAGAAGCAACAAACGTGGTTAGGCTATGTAGCACCGTCAGCCACTAATAGATGGCCACATTGAGTCGATAATCTCCCGGGCGTCAGAAGGGCTAATTTGAAAGGCGCAGTCTCGATCGCCGCGTGTCAAGCTGCCAGCTTCGCCTCGAGGACGAGGCTGCTAGAGGCGACGCAGTGCAGATAGCTGAAAATGATACTGTCTAGCTCTTGACTATCCGGTGCTGACCCCAAGACTGCCGCTCGTAGTGACCTTTTGGATTTAAATCAGCACGGTGATGGAAAAGTGTGCGAAGTAGCTTACGAGATTCTCGAGCTACCGATGAAACACGTTACACCGAAGACTCCTCATTCACGTCGAACCGACCTTGAAGTCCCATTTCATATCTCCTTGGTCTTTCGTTTCTTGCGGGGACTTTCGTGCCGCTTTGCAGGCGAAATGGCTCGGCCCCGCCTCCCAGAGCTCTTCGAGCGCTGAGAGTTAAAAGTCTCCACTTGAAATCTAGTAACTCCTTGGCTCAAGGTACTTTCTCTCGATGCCTAGCTATTCATTTCAGCTTCTTCGGACTTGTATCTTTCTCGCATAGATCTAGATACATTTGGCGGTGGCATGGACATTGAGCTTCCCGGTCGGCTGTCTCCAACAGCTGGCGTTTGCGCCTTACTACTTATATTGCTCCCAGGCTTACCGGATTGACCGTAACGGTAATCGTTGAATGCTGTCTCAAGAGGAATCACGTGGCTATTTTTCCAGGCATTGAAAGCTTTTTTTCTGACATTTACTTCAGCTTGTCGGAGAAGTACCAGCAGCTGCTTCTCTCCATAGCCTTTGATGATTTTCTCAAAGGCCTCGATGACCTCAAGGCGACTGAAATTCTCGCCTCCAAAGCTTTTGTATATCTGGTATTCGAACTGAAGAGGATAATCTTCGACAACGCGGTTGAAACACAGTTCTGTGTCTGTGGGCAGCTCCACTGCCCGATGGACTCGTATTATAGCACCCTTTTCTGACGTTGTGACGGAAAAGACTCGAACATGTTTGAAAAACGCTGGGGTTTCTTCTGCTTCTTTGAAAAACTCGTGAATATTATGAAGTGCTTGACTGGCGCTGTTAAGCGCTTGGCTTAGCGCTATCCTGTCATCTGGCTCCGCTCTAGATCGTTTTGCTTCCACAAAGAAAAATCCAAAGGCTCTATCTTTCTTATTCTCCTTAATACCCTCGTAGCAAATGAGGTGTTGAGTTTTAGGAGGCAGCTTCTTCCAAAGGTCTGGGCTAATGATCGTACTCGCACGGAAAGAGATGCAGAGGTCTGGCCTTGCAGCTGTAGTATAGATCTTTGGCTCTCTGTCATTCATGTCGGGCTTTTTGTTTATTGGCGCTCTTTTGAATCGGGCAGTTGGCATTGGAGGACAATCCCATGGAGCTTCAACGCTGAACATCAACAGACTTTCCGAAAGTTCATTCAACATCTTATCGTCAGGGAAAATCAAGTGATGTCGATTGATCATGTTCATCATGGCAGTTCGCTGAAATATTGCTTCCTGTTGATTTTTGCAAAACCTTAGATCTGCTAACCACAATCTGTCCAGGAAACCAGCAATCGATGCCTCGTCTGCGTCTCGATTCATCTGATATTGCTCTAGATAGGCCCACTCTGGGTCTTGATACTTGGTTTCTTTGAGCAGAACGTTACGATCTTCCTCAAGGGTTTTCTCGAACTCGGAGCTGTAGGCGCTGATCCCTCCCATTTCTTGAGCTGCGTCTATGCCAAGTATTATATGAATGGCAGCCAAGACCTCGTTGCTGAATGAAGGGATGTAGCCGTTGCGCTGAAGAAGAATCTCTTCAGCATCTGGTAACTCTCGTGACCAGGGCAAGGTTTCGAGGTCGAGACTGTGGGTTTCTTCGCTTTGGGAGGCAGAAGATGTGAAGTCCAAGGTTCTCTGACTTCCAAGGGTTTCTTCAAAGGCTGCTTCAATGCTAGGAAGAGGCTGGAAGGCGGATGGCACACCCGGCTCCTGATGTCTTTGTCTTGCAAGGCGCGGCTTCGCTCGCGTTGGTGATTTAACAGTACGAGACGATATCTCGGGCCTTTGCTTACCCCTGCCTGTGACTTTTTGTATATCGTCTTGCTTCTCCCAAAGAGGAGAACCCCGAGAACTTCGTGTGTGTTTTTTCGGACCTGCAAGCACTGTCCTCTGAGAATTCTAATCGAAAGTAAGCTGAAGAATTCGGATCTTGCTGTTCTCATGAACAATGGTATACGGCCAGTTGAAGACATACTTTCAAGCTTTTCTGCTTATCTCCAGGCCTTGAAGATTCTCTGCGACGTGTAATACTCCGGGTCAGTGCTTGAGGTAAAGGCTTCGGCCGGCCAATAGGTTGCTTTGTCTTGAGGGAGGTAGAACGACCCTTTGAAGACTTTTTAGGAGGCATGAAGGATCTAGTCTGATTCAGAAAGCTGCGTGTCAACTTCTAGAGCGCTTTTCAGTGACATCTTTACTTGGCATTTCACTGCTTTGTTTTTTCTTTGGAAAACGCAAGAAAAGACTCACGGCTCAAAAATACTATATGTCAGGTTGCGTCAGATTTGCATACCACTCGCGATCGGGACAAACGGCTGAATGAAAGGTAATCGGCTAGAGAAGAAGGCAACTAAATCTCCATAATATGACCGGCATGTATGAGCAGAGCTTGAGTGCAAAGATTACTGAGGTCTAGCCGAATTGTGTCAAGTAATCTGCCAATTATTGCTACTCAAGCAAGCTCTTAGCCGCTGTGCAGACACTCAGCCAAACCGTATAGTCATGGGAGTTCTTCACCGCAAATTGGATTGCCTACGGGGAAGGAACGGGCCGCGTTTCTAAATGAAACATCCAACTAGCCTTGCGGCTCACTAAAAGTAGCATACTGTCAACAAACGCGTCCATCTTTACTCTCCTGTCAGGCTGGAATGTAGAGGCTTTCCACATGCACCAATATGGTAACTCACAGACCAAAATCGGCAGGTTCCCAGACAACACAGGTGTTGAAACTTGTCAGGAATGACACCTATCCCCTCATCCCCACCTTTCCGTCTGCCTTCTTTCGTCCCTCCCCTTCCCGTTCCCCCTTTCTCGTCCATCCTGTCGTCTAAATGTTTGTCGAACAGATATTTACATACATAGCGTTGCCATAGAGACGAGGTCATGTGACTGATCCACTCGGCCTAACAACATCTGTACAGACGGGGTTCGTACCACTAAAGCGTAGCTTTAGTATACGTATGGGCTTAACCCATCAGAAAGGGATCAATTTTCGGGACCTCGACTATATCTACTTCAGAGCATGCTGGTAGGGGGCTGGGGTTACACCCTGTCCACGACCGTCACCGCTCTAACAACCTAGGCCCACCTTTATCTTCAATGCCCAGACCGAGCATGGGGGCCGTACTCGCTGATCACGCCTCGCAGAGATCGGTACGGCTGTTCTAATCTGCAGGAGACGCCGCCTAGATCGAGCCTTCAATTTTATCGTTCTTTGCGGCGCAAAACGTTCAGCGAACCCAGAACCATCTCCATTCCCACGTAGGCCGTCGCCACTCACGTCGATTAGTGACTAGTCATGTACGGCGGTTCCGCTGTATCAAGACTCAGGATCAATCATCAGGGATACGATCCCTCCCTTGTTCAGTATCTTCGTCCCCTGCGATCTATGTGGGCCCGATTTCAAGACCAGCATATCACAGTGACTCAAGTTAGATCAGGGTGAGCTCAGCCGCGGTGTAGACGAAGCCTGATTTCAGTCTCTTTCAATGGTGGGGCGTCAGTAGAGTATGAATCTTAAGACTAAAAATGACTAAGGAATTAAGAATATATCTAACTAAATCGAGTCTTTGAAACTAGATGACGACTCTCACCGTTTTCGGCGGTACATACCGCCCTTTTTGTAAGGCATTGTCACCGGTGGTGGGACTATATAGTGCAGTACGTGTCGATCCAGATATACGCAAACCCGTCTTGCTTGGCCAGAGAGCAAGCTTCACATACTTTTGCGAAGCCAGCCTTGTGTCGAACGAGAGATCGGTCGCCTTGGACGTCCTGAAAAGTGACTTCGTCATCCTCCCAGGTATGTGACAAGATAGCGAATGGCTGGAAACAAGTCCGTTACCCTCAGTGAAGGCCTCTAGCAGAAGAGTCTCAGTATTAAGTAAGCGCATCTCGACAAAATCAATAGCAGGTTGCGTCTGGCCACATTATTTTCTTAGTCGCAAGGTTCAAAGGTAATGACTTTTCTTTTTACACGCTGCCTTCGGGGCTTCTCTAGACTGTTCGATCAATCCTCAGTAAGAGAGCTCTCCGAAGCGTGCACAATTGCAACACCTGGATGGTGAGACCGTCAACGACGAGAGGACGTAGGATTAGCGCCGAATTGAAGAGTGCAAGCGACCAAAGTCTCCACTGCAGACGAATAGAGAGAAATTCTCTCCAACAACAGCTGCCTTTCTGTCGACAATCAATCCACTTCCATGCCAACAGCTATCACCAAAAACCCGAAGGCTCCCGCGGAAGTCTCTGAAGCAAGCTAAGGCTTCAGCCATACCTAGAGACGCTGTGCAACCCAGCAGTGTGAGGCTGGGAAATATCGGGCCGCGCCTGTTCCAGAAAGGTTGAGCGGGCAGAAATCACACGGAAGGACGTCACTAAGAAAATCATGAAATCGTTCAAACCTTCCAACTCTGCTTAACATCGATTGACAACCGTGCGTTTCCTCCGGCCTCCCCCTCAAATCAAAGACTTGAAAGAAGACAGCTCTTTTGAAGGGACGAAATCAGCGGCGCAGACCCAATGAAGTAGTGCAAGTAAACCAAATATTATCAAGGCTTGGCATGGCAGCAGAGATCTTGGATCGTCTCGGCAGCCCCCAATCAATTATTGAGCGTTACTGTAACAGTATACGAGTCGACGCGATCGGCTTTCGGATCCGTGAGCGATCGTCGCGATCGCGTGCCCCCTATCACCTCCTTATCTTGCTGCTTGGCCAACCCGAGTTAGGAACAGAAAGACACGGCAGAGGAAGCCCGAATTTCGCTAATAAAAGGAATTCGGGGGGTCCGGGCACTGCCGCCGCTTAACACATTTGTACTGGCACGCCATGCCGTCTCATTCCTCTACGTAGTGCACTCACGCATTATTGAACGGTGATATACCCTCCGATGCCATTGCAACTTTGATGCCAGAGATCGCCGCGCCGTAAGCCCCAGCATGTGGTAAGGGAAATAAAAACTTGGCTGCGGAGCGAAAATGCTTGTCTCAACTTTTTCCCGTCCTTGAATGGCTCTCTTCGCCGCCTTTTGTCTCTAGGTGCGCTGAATTGATACCTCGTCATCGGATCAGATTACGAGCTCGGAACCGAGACTGCTGATAGCACCACCAAGACAGCAATCGAGGGCAGCGAAAAGGTTGTTCATCAATAACAGGTCGACCTGATCACGCGAGCGACGATAATGTTAGGATAGGCGGTGAAAATACTACATTTCAATGGCATCCCCGAAACAGGACCATGAGAACGGTCAGATTGATACAGTGACGACAAAAACCGATAACTCTCCCGGCACTCATCACCTCAAGTTCACAGAGAGTGCGAAACAGGCAGCGGGACAAGTATCAAGAAAGCTCCATCTGCACCGTGAAAAAACGCGCGGCCCAAGCGAAGCTCGCCAAAGGCGACAGTCTCACGTCGTTGCGACTGATAATGCACCGCACCTCCCCTTCTATATTCATTTTAGGAATGCGGTGTATGGCTCTTTGATTATGTTCACTACTTTTCCGTACTGGGACATGGCATTCTGGAGCGGCTGGTCTTATACCTGGGGATCCGTACTCTTCGTCATCGACGGCGCGTGGGCATGGACGCCTCTCCAATGGCCCAAGTCGGAGTTTCATGGAGAGTCTAAATACGGAGTCGGTCTGCTGTTCTTTATTGGTGCACTCTTCTACCAGCTCGGTGCCACGATGGCGTATCTTGAAGCGATCAATGATGGGTCGTTTGGAGGATCCGCGATGAAGAGACATCTCGAAGGGCACGATGACGAGAAGAAGAGACTTATGGATGATAAGTTACATATGTTCTTCGGCCATATGATACCGCATCATCATTCCCATGATGATAACGACGAAGAACTCGAGAAACAGAAGTCAGTTGACCCAGAGGCTGGTTGGAAGGTGAAGGATACGGCCGAAAGAGCCGGGTCTACCTATCCTGAAGACAAAGCTCCTGCTCCGAGGCGTGGCGGAGTAGACATGGGCCCCACTGAGGAAGGTGAATTCCACGAGTACCTGACCTGGCGCTGGTGGCCGACCTGGCACGCTCTAAAAACATATCATCTTAAAGAGTTAGGATATGTTGCCTGCGCCATTCAATTGTTTGGCGCAACACTTTATGGGATCTGTGGAGTCATCTCGTTGCCTGGAATTCTTTCCAATTTCCAGCCGTGGCAAGAATTGGGTGGGTATTGGATTCCGCAGACAGTCGCTTCCGTATGCTTCCTCACTGCCGGTATAATGTTCACCCTTATCACACAGGATAAGTGGTTCCGACCTCTACCGCACCGTATCGCCTGGTGGATCGGGGTCTGGGCTACCATAGGATCTGTGGGATTCTTGTAAGCTACCTTTTCCCCAGCCCTTGGCTTATTGCTGATCTCCAACAGACTGTCTGCTTCTTTTGGGATACGCGCGAACGACTCGACTTGGTGTGAATACCAGAGCTCTCTGTCAAGTATGTGGGGCTCCTTTGCATACTTGACCAGTAGCTGGCTGCAATGGTACGAATCTGTGAATAAAGGACCTGTCCTAGCATTTCCGAACAACCGCATTCCGGTTGTAATGAGGGATCATATGGCTTAATGCTATCCCTTGAGCTGCTGATCATGCCAAATATTGGAAATAATCAAAGTTTTCCGTGTCCAGTGCAGCCCCTCCCAAAAAGCGACAGCTTGAACACAAGGATTCGAGAATTAGAATTACTATTATTTGAAGCGACGAGGAACTGTTGCAGAGCCCTTGCCGTCATTTCCGGCAAGGCCAGATGTTGACTTTAGGAGGAATCGCGAGAGGGTTTGGTGTTGCTTGTGTGCTTGAGAAAATGCTGGGCCCTTGGATGATCTGCAGGTTCGGAGGAATTTTATTGAGAGCATCGAAAGGTTTCACTGGATAGGTTTTCACCATAGTGAAGGTCTTCATGCAATCCGTCCTCGGTCATGCATGGAGAGTAAACCGAATATATCTCCGTATCCTTCAGTATATAGGAAGAACTACGATCGGAGATTGATGGGAGCAATCGTAGAATAGCGATCCTCTTTCCACCGATGCTTCTTCCATATTTGTGTCGTGTGAGCTGTCAATGTATTGGCGATCAGCCCGTATGAGTTTTAGGGTAGCAGAGATTGAAGCTTCACGTACTAACACTGAAAAGGTATCGTATCAGAAGCTGCAGATATATTGTCGGTAGGCGCGACTTATTCAAGAAAGCCACGAAGTGTCTCTCCTTCAAAGTCAACCGTGTGTATCCTCAGCCAACTTTAGCTTATAGATGTGGGGTAGTACGTCTCCAACTTTTGGAAGATTAAGAAATAGATACTTAACAACTGAGAAGTGAGTCGAGGCAATTTTAATGCTATTTGTTCAACACAATGAGAGTACCTACCGTGCCTTGGGAAGCACGAGCGGCAGCAAAACGAGCCAGCACCATAGCCAAAATTCCAGCCAAATGGAGACTGGGTTCTAAGGATCTTGAGCGGGCCGCAAAGCGGCGTGATCTAACCGGCGCGTTTATCCAGCAATTTCTAGATGATGAGGAAACATCTATCGTGTCGATAGATAGCGCCGCTATTGTTGATGCTGTCAAGCAAGGAAGGCTTACGGCTTCTCAAGTAACCGTTGCATTTTGCAAAACCGCTGCGATTGCCCATCAAATTGTGAGTTGCTTAGCTTTTTCCTGATCTTATCAGAAGAATCGTGGACATCATGTCTATATGAGAGTATCCCAGGCGCCGTGGTCTGATGACAGGAACCGGTAGAACAATTGTCTCCACGAGATTTTCTTTGAGCAGGCAATCCAACGTGCAAAGGAACTCGATGATCACTTCACTCAGAAAGGGGAAACAACAGGACCTCTACACGGCCTTCCGGTCAGTCTAAAGGACCAGTGCCACGTGAAGGGCAATGACACCACGATGGGCTATGTTGGGTGGATTGGCAGCAACCTAGGTATCAAAGACCCCAGCCAGAGACATGAGGTGGAGAGTCAAATTGTATCAGAGCTACTCTCGCTCGGAGCAGTGCTCTATTGCAAGACCAGTCTTCCCCAAACCCTTCTTATCGGCGAGACCAAGAACAACATCATTGGCGAAACTCTCAATCCTCACAACCGGAACCTCTCGTGTGGTGGCTCTTCCGGAGGCGAAGGAGCCTTACAGGCACTTCGAGGAAGCACTCTAGGCGTAGGGACCGATATCGGCGGCTCTGTACGTATACCCGCCGCCTTCAACGGTATATTCTCCATTAAACCTACCCCGGAAAGGGTTTCCTACAAAGAAGTCGCAAATACAAACCCCGGCCAGAACACCTACCGTTCCGCTGTTGGGTTCCTGGGCACCTCTCTTCAAGGCTTAGAGCTCATCTTTAGATCTATTCTCTCAACTCAGCCTTGGATGCGTGACCCAGCTGTCGTTCCCTTCCCTTTCCGCCAGGATGTCATGGATGCGTTTTCTTCTCGCGCAAAACCGGACGGGACAGCAAAAGCCTCTGGGCCACCACTGAAGCTTGGAATATTGTGGACGGATGGCGTCGTGCGACCTCATCCTCCGATCATGCGTGGTCTTCACATGGTCGTTAATGCTCTTGAACAGGCTGGGCACAAGGTAGGCATCAGCATCTTCGGCCTTTAACCCCTTTTGAAGCAGTGCATACAAGTTCTCACACTCTCCAGGTGGTAGCTTGGGATCCCCCCTCACACGCAACGGCCAAAAACATCCACGTAAGTCGATCATCTCTGCTGCAACATTCTACGCTTGTTTCGCGTGCAGGCTTCAGCTAAATTGAACCTCCCTCAGGTATCTTTCCTCAACGCCGACGGA
This sequence comes from Pyrenula massariospora, assembly GCA_021030905.1. Lineage (NCBI taxonomy): Eukaryota > Fungi > Ascomycota > Eurotiomycetes > Pyrenulales > Pyrenulaceae > Pyrenula > Pyrenula massariospora. Next base: position 1,440,123 of record JAGFMI010000001.1, read on the forward strand.
GCCCACGACGTACACAAGCAGCTCGACCTATCAGGCGAGCCCCTAATTCCCGAACTGAGGGAATCTATGGCGTTAAGGAAGCCGACAGAGCTACTGGAGTATCAAGACTTGACGCTCCAAGGCCTCGAATTCGAAGCCGAGTATTCCGACTACTGGAATAAGACCGCGGACGAAGATGGTAAGTTAGTACTAGGAACGGATCCGGAGAATATGTCTTCTCACGCTACTTACAGGGCAAATCGTGGACGCTGTCATCATGCCGGTGGCGCCACATGCGGCGGTGATACCGGGGAAGTACTACCACACAAGTCAGATGTGCTCACCAGCCCGATTGTGTTCCTTCAACTAACTCTCCTGGTAGCCTACACCGAAGCCATCAACCTCCTAAACTACAGCGTGGTCGTGATCCCCGTAACCAAGGCTGACAAATCCATCGACGTTTTCGACGACTCCTATCAGCCGCTGAACGAAATCGACAAGAAGAATTGGGACGCTTGTAGGCCTCTTCGTGTTCTAGCTCCAGGCCAGTCCTCTAACCCCCACTCCAGATGATCCTGAGATATACGACGGCGCCCCCGTCGGCGTGCAGCTGGTGGCGCGCAAGTTTGAAGAGGAGAAGATACTGGCGATTGCGAAGATTGTGTGCGCCTCGCTGGAGCGCGGCTGAAGACTCGGGGGGTTGGTTGAGATCCGCTCTTGGAGGATGGGCGGGCACGCTTCGAGCTTGGGGTCCTGGCGATGCTCGTGGCTATTTCGAAAATGAATCAGTACCGTCGACTCTTTGAAGCCTTTTCACATGGCCCAGGACACACTTAGCATTCCATTTAATGACAAGGGCAGCGCTGACTTGGGATGACCCCACATCGAAGCTCCATATAAATACCAACTTCATACAGTCTCCACTCACTCGTCGGCCGAATGATTTTCAACGTTTCAATAGCAACTTCTCTGACCGAGAGACAAATGTCAGACCCCATCTTGCAGGTGTCGTTGAGCTCGTACCTCAAGTCCCTAGCGACGCTTGAAGCTAGTCACCGCGACAACGGAAATAGAAGCTCTCTATACGTTCAGAAAAGACTTAAGCATTAGATGTATCTCCCGTAACAGAAACTACCTCGATCCGTAACCATCGTACCCCTCCACGATCCCATAACAAGGCCCGCCTCTACCAAACATACCCCTTAAGTCCGCCACAATCGCGTCTGGACGTTCCCACGCTGCAAAATGACCTCCGGTCTCCTGCTCACTCTCCCAGACAACCTCTCCCAGCGTCCGTCCCCACGCTCGCGGTGGAACTGCGATCTCCTTGGGAAAGTACGCCAGGCCGAGCTTCACCTGCGGGATCCACTTTTGCAAGGAGTCAGTAGTCACGGATTCGTGGTGCGTCCCTTCGTAGTATATCCGCGCGCTCGCCTCTGGGCCGGCTGTGGAGAAGTAGTAGATAGACACCCAAGTGAGGATCTCGTCTGGTGTCCAGGGATAGGCGTCGGTCCAGAGGTGGAGTTTCTCGTAGATCCAAGAGAGGAGGGCGACAGGGCTGTCGGCTAGGCCGAAACCGATGGTCTGCGGTTTGGTGCTTTGCAGGAGATTGTACCCGTAGCCACTGTCCATGAACCAGGCGGAACGGCGGAGGCCGTCACGTTCTTGAGCGCTGTATGGTGTGAGGAGGTGACGCAGGTATGTGGTTGGATTTTGAGCGAATTTTGGAGGCTTGGCGAGCACGAGGTTGAGGTGCGATGCTTTGCAATGTTCTGGGTATAGGAGGCCGATCGCACGCGTGACCGAGTATCCCCAGTCACCGGCTTGTGTGACTGATGGGACAAGTTTAGCATGATGATTACTGTGTATATTCTAGGGGCCGAAGTTTACCGTATTTCGCATATCCGAGCTTGAGCATCAGTTTGTTGCAGATTTCAGCGTACTGGGGGAGGCAGAATCCCTGCTCCGACACCCCATCCGAGAATCCAAAATTGGGTAGAGACGGGGCAACAACATGAAAGGCCGGCGAGTCACTCGTTCCCTTCAACAATGGAAGCAATTTTTTGACTTCGATGAAAGAGCCGGGCCCTGTCCCTGTCAGAAGCGTGGTCTAGGAAAGTAGGAGTAGGTGGACACCTACAGCCATGAGAAAATAAAAGAGGAATGGCTTTCTCATCGTCGGATCTTTGATGTACAACTGGCAAATCATTGTCAACGCATGCAACCAATTGTCGAAAGTATTTGCATACAGTGAATGCCAATGTCCCCAAATTTTTCTACATTAATACTTGTCTTGAACTGAGGCAATTCGTTTAGCGATGATTCTGCTTTCCGCCAATCGAATCCTGTCCTCCAATATTGAGCAAGCTTTTGAATTTCAGGGACAGGAGTTCCTAGCTCCCAGTTGTCTAGACTCTCTAATTGGCTTGGAAAGGTCGAATCTGATAGACGCTGGGACAATGCCTTAAGGCGAGCATCGGGAACAGAGATCTTGAACGGTTCGATAGACATTTTGAGATTATGATATAGACGTTACAAAGGTGCCTACAGATGCGAGATATGAGAAGTCATTCACGTTCTTATATCCATCAGTATAGCCCCTATTGCTTCCAAGCTGACAAACCATCTACGGCGTCGAGGTGATCGGCTGGGAGATCCTGTCACGCCGTGAATGAACACGGGACTATTTCTTGTGCCCGAGACCATTGTGACTCTTAGGATCACCATGTCCAACGTGAATGAAATCTAGCCTACGTTCACCTTTAACAAACTTGTCTTGAAAACAAGCTCAAATATTACAAAGCAGAGGCCGCAAACCTTGGTCAATGCCGTCACTTCTGGACTTTTTTCTTCGTGGCTTTCGGTGGCACGGCGGTGGATGGCCCGTGGCGGTCTTGGCAACATCCAGTTTTCATCGGGTGATATTCATTTCACAGGCTCTTTTAATGAGCCTCATGCAACAAATTCATGACTCGACAATCATGTCCCGGTTTTGTTCAGTCCTGGAAAACGCTCAAATTCGGCAATCCATTTGCTGACTTCGCTCAATTTTAAGCCGAAAGGCGTGAACCCTGGTCACGGTTATCACTTTTCTACATGAAACACCAAACAAGGACAAGTGGATCATCTCCCTCACCGTTCATTGGGGCTGAAAATGAAGTCGCCCCGGAGAAACAAGCATGTTCGCAATAATGGCATCAATTGTATAGATTGAGATGATTTCAAAATCCACAGCCCCCTCTTCTGATGAGGAGAGGGCTGAACGATAAGTACGGTGACCATTCTCTCCATCATTTCTTTCTCTACCAACTCTACGAGCCTTCTTTTCTTGTATAAAGATTTTTATGCATCGTTTGCCGTCACTCATTCAAATTTGGTGTTTTCTGCTTCAGCGGCCTTGACGTTGCGGCTATGTATTACAAAAACTTGCTTGTGAATGCCATTCCCCTGTTCCTTCTTCCCTTTGCCAATGCACAACTTTCAGGCTCCGTAGGACCGACAACCACGTTTGACGCAAAGAAGGCGGTCAAGGTTTGCGATGTTACAAGCTATGGAGGAGTAGCCGACGGCAAAACGGACGTGGGCCCAGCCATTCTCAAAGCTTTCAATGACTGCAAATCTGGCGGCGTTGTGAATATTCCAAACGGCAATTTTGCCATGTCTACTTGGCAGACGCTATCAGGAGGAAAGGCTTTCGCCATCAACCTCGATGGTGTTATCGTTCGAACCGGAACGGCAGGCGGGCACATGATAATCGTTCAAAAGGCTCAAGACTTTGAAATGCGCAGCACTAGTGGGAAAGGGGCCATGCAGGGTTATGGCTATCAGTTTCACCAGCAGGATCAGTATGGTCCTCGTCTTGTTCGCCTAGCCAGTGTGACCGACTTCTCTTTCCATGATATTGCATTAGTCGACAGCCCAGCCTTCCATCTAGTAATGGACACGGTGGCAAATGGTGAGGTCTACAACTGCGTTATCAAGGGAGGAAATGAAGGTGGTTTGGACGGAATCGACGTCTGGGGTAGTAACGTGCATATTCACGACGTCGAGGTAACGAATAAGGACGAATGTGTCACGGTCAAGAATCCATCCAGCAACATGCTGATCGAGAATATATATTGCAATTGGTCGGGAGGATGTGCAATGGGCTCCTTGGCGGCCGACACCGGTATGTATTTGAGCTATCTTGCGAATACAGCGCTGACAGGATGTCGAACAGCCATTAACAACATTGTCTACAGCAATGTCTATACATCCAAATCCAACCAAATGTACATGTTTAAATCCAACGGCGGATCCGGAACAGTCACTGATGTGACACTGCAAAACTTCATCGGCCATGGCAATGCGTACAGCTTCTATATTCAAGGGTACTGGTCTTCTCAGGATACCGCCGCTGGCAACGGCGTTTTGTACACCAATGTTACTGCCAATAACTGGAAAGGGACTTGCGCAAACGGGGTCCAGCGCGGACCGATAGAAGCCATCTGCCCCGATGGTGCCCCTTGCACTGACATCAATATCTCCGACTTTGCAATGTGGACTGACTCAGGCAGCTCACTTGTGAACAAGTGTCGGAGTGCCTGGGGTGTTGGCGGCTGCTTAGCAAGTGGTACTGCGGAGACCGCGTATTCAACATCAACTAGTACCGTTGCTGCTGCCCCGTAAGTGGTGTGAGCTACTTGGTTTGAATGCTGCTGACCTTGACTCAGATCTGGATATTCTGCTCCAACCATGCCCAGTGACCTGGTCAATGGTCTCGGGATAACCGCCAGCATCGACATTCCAGCCCTGCCTACGAGCTATTTCCCGGGTGTAGCACCTCTTTCAGCAGTTGCGGGATCATAGACTATTCTCAAAACAGACATACCTGCGAGAATATTGTTTCGAGATCTCAAAACTCTATCTATGGGACCTTCATTGGCACGGCGGCCGCCTAGTTCGGCCCTTTCACTCCGTCAAGGGCTGTAAAGATAACGTTCAAGCCAGACAAAGCCTAAAAACCACAGACATTTTGTGGGTGATCCTGTAACGCGTCTTTACTGGCAAGCTTGTTATGAGGATAAGCACGCTGCAGCGCGTATGCGCTGTGCAAATTGGAGACGAAGTGCTCGTAGTCTTCTCTATAGGGGTTTCGAAGAGAGTTCTGCGCCGCAGCCAAACTTTATGATCGTTTCGTGCCTACCTTTGCGAGAGCCAGTCGAAATGGAGACCCCTTTAGCTCCAGGAAACCTTAGACCATGGTTCCAGGAGAATTTAGTCAGATGCCGATTGCGTACCCGACAGCTCCTACGCAATGAGATGCAGATGTCCGACAGCCATTCATGAAAGCCTCTTTGTGTTTTGCGTGTTTTTCCATGTCCAGCCCCATACTCGAGCCACGGAAATAGGGACCTTTCACGCTGCACCGTTGTTTGCAAGTCTCCCAAGAGACTGGATGGGGAGATTGAGTAACCCTCTCGGCGCAATATCATCCTCTTTGAGAATCGTATCTTTCCTCGGCGAGCTCTGGTCCTGCATTAGCCTTTCGGGGAGATGTACCTGCACGGTGTCCACGCCACCCTTCCTTTGTAATGCGGCACATCGAAGGGCACAGACACCAACCTGTAGGCTAGGTGGGGCGAGGTGATCTGGGGAAGGCTGAGGCTAGGCTCTATCAAGAGACGTGAAACCGAGGCTTCCCGTGCGCCCAGGCACGCCAGGAACAAGTCGACCACACGTAGCACCGTGGTTGTCGCTCCACGTGTCAGGGGGCAGAATGATCAGGTCGCCTTCCATGCCCGAGCTGACCGTCGCGATCTTGATGTCTTGGAAACATTATGCCGAAGTCGTTTTGAATGTCGTGGCATCGCGGCAATGGCATTGTTCGCATGGACTGGTGGGTTCAGCGCGGCCGTGACGGCCGGTTTGCATGGAATCTTTTTCCAAATAGTCAGATAGCATGATAGTGTGGACGCGTCTCTAAGCGACCGTTCAAGTGATGGGACAGTAGAACCAACAAAGAGACCTTCCTGATCGAAAACTCTCAGGGACTAATGTAGAGGTCTTCATTGGTGTTGGGTCGGTTGAGTGGTGTGTACAGGTTCCTGGCTAAGCCGTTAAATCTGAATCAACGTGGTTAAGCTTAGTGGGAAGTCGAAGCCGAGAGCCGACTCACCAATCCTGGCGTCGACCTGCCCCTGACTCCGCACCTGGAAACTTGAGCTGTCGGAGGCCATCCGCTCCAAAATCCGTACTCCCACACCCACACCTTCACCCATACCCACCGCAAATTCTATCTTCCCACCGTTAGTGTTCCTGCACACAGAAGCTGGCAGCGCTCGACAGCATGCCGCATCGACCGCTGATAGGTCAATTAGTTGATCATCATCCCACCTTCACCGACTGTACCTTTGCATGTCCCCTACAGAAAAAGGGGATCTTTCTCTAAATTTCCGCATCTCCCCTGCCATTCCTCTTGGACGCGACGTGTACATTGACCGCATTACCTTTAGGCACGCCGCGTCGGGACAGATGAAGCTGCTCCTTTCACTGAGGCTCCAGGCATCTTGGCTGCCGCGCGTAACAGCTTCTCAGCATATACCCACCGTCAAAGTCAATTTCCGTGCTTGCGGGCAGCAGCCTTAAATTTTCAGAAAAAAGAACTTCTGTTGCGATAGCGGCACTTCACCCCTACCGATCAGGAAATCGGATGGCGTCCCAAGGCAGCCGCGTCTCATCCACACCTCCCAACAATTCTCCAAGGGTAACGGCAGCTAAATCGGCCCCCTTTAGTACACCCTCTCCACCGCGCACTCCTCCTTCTCAAGCATCAAGACGAGCTGGCTCTAGGCCTGCGGAAAATGCTGTGAAAGCCCGACCTCCCCGCGAGACATTCCTCGATGACATTACTCCTACAGATGCTGCAAGGGATGCCGCCACCGGAGAAGGGGATCCCCATGACTTGTCTCTCTCCCCGAGACACGTCGCGCGCGCGTCCATGTTCGATAATATGGTCTTGTCCCTTGACCAATTCTCAAATTTGGGCAATACAGCGCCTCTGAAAGCGCCGTTGTTCTCACCAGAACCAAGCGCACCAGATCCCCCAAGCTTGCGAAACGCTGCTCTAAAATTCGCACGTCAACGTGGTCATACACTTTCTTCATCGGTTTCCTCCGACACTTCATCGCATACCGAGGATCATCCAAGGATAGGGGTATCCGGGAGGACGGCTGGCAGGTGGAGAAATAACAGCACTTCAAATTACCACACTGACCTGAAGCGCATACCAAGCGATAAGGACGAATCTGACCCTCCCACGAGAACAAAGATATCTGATGCCCAGAGAGCCATGCCTCGCGGCGAGCGCATGCATAATTTCAGGAGCCACCGAAGCAGAAAGAGCAGTAAGGGAAGTAAGAGCAGCGGCTCTTCAAGTCTCGACTTGACTCAAATGATTGCTGGATCACGGATCGAGAAATCAGACCATCGGCGCTCTCAAAGCTTTGACCTTGGGCAAAGGAATTATTATTACCATGGGCTGGAGAACAACGTCACGAAAGATGGCAACGCTGACACAATTGAATTTGATGCAGCACCTACACCGGTTATACACGGAGGTCCAAGCCGTGGGGGTGCCTCTCTCCGCCCGCCTCCTTCGCCTGGACCAGAGTTTGGACAACCTTCACTGTCTCGCAGGAATAGCACGACGTCGTCTAAGAGTCGTCATACACGAAAGACTGGTACAGAAACGTTGGGCACTTCCATTATTAAAGGTCGTGAGGATCGTGCCGGTCCTAGGAGTCCGCTGAACCGGACCTTTGCTAATGTCGATACCGTTTCCCCTGGTCCGTCCTCTTTACAAGCACCTGCGGATCGTACACCAGCTTCACAACCCCGACCTGGCTTTTTCAGACGGGTCTTTGGCTCTTCGAGAAGCGTGAATCCCAGTACAGAGAGCCTTGCCACTCAAACGGCCATCGGAAGCCGGTCCGCTTCTCAAGTGAGCGAGCATCTCCTAAATTCCCCAAACAGTCGCCCGATGTCCCCTAGCAAGCTCCAGAAACCACCACAAAGAGAAGGCTCGGCTCCTAGTTCGGCAGGAAAGGATGCTCCACATACTCTCACTAAGAAACCATCCTCGTTTTTCCGTCGGAGAAAGAAATCACTTACGGAAGCTATGCCTGTGCCTGAAATATTACAATTACATCCAGCTGCTCTTCAGCCATACAACAAAGAAAGCGCGAAGGTACCCCAACCAAGCCCTGTAAGTAGTTTGAGACTGGTCATGGATCCATACTTGGCTACACCCTCAACTGCTGGTATTCCGGACGCTTCGAAGGTTCTGCATTCACCTACAGATCAGCTTCTAATACAGACAACGTCTTCTGACCCTGGACCTTCTGTTGAAGCTGAACAAGATCCTCGCCGGAAACCTCCAGTCCCGGTTCCCCGCGATATGGCTCGCATGCTTCATCCTTCCTCTTCAAGTTTAGCTATCCCAGGCTCGAACCGGAATTATGATACTTTCCTAGCTGATAGCTCTGGAAATGAAGATGCCAGTGTCGTGTCAAGGAGGTCATCTCAAAGCCGCCAACACGCCGCAGCTGTCGAACGTACCGAGCCGAAATCTGTCCAATCGATAACCAGTCCTCTCAATTCTCCCGGCTCGCAGTATGTGCTCGTGTCTGAGAAAAATGGACCGGAGTCACAAAGCACTCAAGAACGGGTATGGCTTGACGGCAATTCCTCAGCGGAGATGTTCAAAGATGAAGGAAAAGCTTCTCCTCGCCAATCCCGGCATGAATCTCCAAAGGCATCTACTTCGGATTTGAGCAGTTATGCTTCGGCAAGCAGCATGCCTCAAGTGGCCCAAGCTTCAGACAATGAGACGCATGAACCGCAATCTCCTTCGGCTGGAAAAGCACGTGATGCTGACGATCTTGGCATGCGTCCCAATGAACCTAAAACCTGGGAAGTGGCTGGGAAAATTTTCAATCATAGCGAGAAAATGCTCGATTATCAGCGGACAGCGGCTTGGCTTGGAGAGTCAGGGCCGGAGAAAGAGCAGCTACGGAAGGCGTATATGCAGTTGTATGATTGGTCGGACATGAACGTGTTAAACGCTCTACGCTCATTGTGCTCTCGGATGACGTTGAAAGGTGAGACTCAGCAGGTTGACCGTATGCTGGATGCGTTCTCAAGACGCTGGTGTGAATGTAACTCCAATCACGGTTTCAAATCTAGCGACGTCGTGCACACCATCTGTTACTCAATTTTGCTGCTCAACACCGATCTGCATCTCGCGGATATCGAGCAGAAGATGACTCGGATTCAATTCATTCGCAACACTTTGCCAACCATAAGACGTGTTGCGACTGATTCGGCACCCGATGCGTTTGAGACGGCCAGAGCTGGCACGTGGCCTGGGCCCAATGCCGATACTCCCGAACCAACGTCCGCGAGCGGACGCGCATCAACTTTGCCATGGGATTCGAAGGAAGCTCGCCCTTCCATAGACGCAGAGTATACGCCAAGACCGACTGGACGACCAACCGAGAGACTGAACCGGGAAGACTCTGCTGACAACGACCTCGTTAAAGGTCCCCTGGTATCGGCGCCTTTCTCTGGTTCTCTTCGAGCGTGGGAGTCAACGATTGAGTCAATCCTCAAGACCATCTATAACTCAATCTCAAAACAGCGGCTGCCACTGTATAACGCCGCGCCAGAGCCTGCTGATCAACCCGAGTGTGCTCCAAACCTTTTGACGGCTACCACCAATATGCTGCGGAGAACACCAAGCACGCTCAGCAAAGCACAATCCGAGATGTCGAGAGGGAGAGGTGCGGAGCATCGCTCCACCGCCTCCAGATGGACCTCTAAAACAAGGTCTCGTCCGCGCCTCTACCCAATGTCTACCATGGGTTCAAGCCGTACAAGTTTCGATGAACAATCATCAGTGTGGAGTCCAACAGGCTCAAGTACGTGGAGCAAAGCATCTCTTGGTAAGACATTGACGTCAATGTCTGTTGACTCATTTGGGTCCGAATATCCACGTGGAGATTACCAAAGGTCAATCGGTTTCGCCAATGCTCTTTCTCAAGCTATTATCCGGGAAGATACCCCAGGTTATTCAGGCGAAGACGAACAACTACAGGGAATGCGAGCCTTACCCTTACTCGAAGACGAATCGCTCGGCCTGGTTGGTGCTCCTTGGGCGAAAGAGGGCATGCTCAAGCACAAACATCACCTCGACGGAGTTGATAAGCGTTCTAAGGATAGGAATTGGAACGAATGCTTTGCCGTCATTGAAAAAGGCTGGATGCGTCTCTTCTCCTTTTCCGTCAACGCCAAGTCTATCCGGCAGCGCGCCAACCGCCAGAAAATGAGCAATGTCGTCGGGGGTGGCAATTGGATGGAAAATGCAGAGGAGATATGGAAATTCCTTCTCCGCCAGACTATCGCATCCGCACTCCCTCCACCGGGCTACAGCAAAGCCCGGCCACATGTCTGGGCGTTGAGCCTCCCAACCGGTGCAGTCCACCTCTTCCAAGTTGGAACCCCAGACATCGTCCGCGAGTTCGTCTCAACAGCCAATTACTGGAGCGCTAGGCTGTCGAAAGAACCGCTCTTCGGCGGCGTCAGCAACCTCGAGCACGGCTGGAGCGACGCGGTCATCAACCGTTCTCTCATCCCAGACCAGAGCCAACAGCAGCAACCACCACGCACGTCTTCCTCGGGCAACCTCCCCCGCCCTTCCATCCAATCCTCCCTCCGCAGCAGCATCGACATGCCCTCGTCCCGCCCCCGTCTGCCCGGCGACAAAATCTACATCGCCGACTGGACTCCCCCGAGCCAATCCCTCGTCTCCTCCCAACTCCTCGAGGTCGACCAGCTCCGCGCCTTGCAGACATATGTCCGAAGCGTCGAGGAGGAACTGCAGCGCCACAACGAGCTGCGCGCCCCGATGCTGATGGCGTACAGCCGGGGCAAGGAGAACCGCGAGAAGGCGCTCGGCAACTGGGAGCGGAAGAGCAGTTACCTGCTCAAGGAGATTGTCAAGTTTCGGACGTACTGCGATAGTCTTGCGCAGGCGGGGGCTGAGCGGGAGAAGGTTGTGAAAGAGAGGGAGGAGAGGGAGAGGGAGGTTGAAAAGATGGCCGGGGAAAAGCAGGAGGGGAAGATGACTAGTAATGGTGAAGAGGACGCTGTCGCGGCATAGGAGCTGGATGACACGCGGGATCACCAAGGGGTGGACGACATGCTGGACCAGGTTTCGGAAGATGTGTGGAATGTGTTCTTTGCCGATTTGCTCCCGGATCTATACGAAGTACGCGGTTGAGCTTTTTTTTTAAATTCGAACCTTGTCTTTTAGTAAGGCGGATGTTGCGCATACGTGGTGGTATTTTGCACCAAGAACCCTTGATTTTCTGAACAATTTTGACGCATAGCGGGTTTTGATGAGCTGGGTGGCTGCTGTTTGTTTTTGCAACCCTTTATGCTTCCACTTCTTTTCCGACGACTGTACTCTTTTTAATTATCCTGTACCTTTAGCGAGCGTCATGACTTCCTGAGCGAAAAGAAATGGAAATGAATTTTGTCCGCAGCGAGGCGCGTCTGAGAGAGAGAGAGATAAAGCACGAATGAATAACACTTCTCTACCCTTCTAACGAACGAGACCCGTGTCTTTTCGTATAGTGAAACACTGAATTAGCGGGGGAAATGTAGAGAATGCGTGTATCGTAAGGCTTGCTTGCTCACTCGGTTGGCAGCTGATGTTTCTTTCAACTGCCAGCCAACCTAGGTAGTGCACGGTAGCGTAAGGGAACGAGCATAGGTCTTTCAAGAGTTGCCAATGCATGATACCTAGATAAGGTCTCTCTCTAAGCCATTGGCACAGCAACAACAGCACCGCGCGATCTATCGGGGGTATCTATCGGTCGCAATTATACAGTACAGTAGTAACAAGGTTAGATCCCAAGTTTGCCCCTACTCCATGCCGCGTCGGTTACAATCTTCACCTCCCGAAAAGGATGCACAGAACTTGAATGGAGACAAACTTCCCACGGTAAAACCCGATCCCGAAAAAAAAATCTTCAAACTCCCATCCCAGGCCGGCAGCCGGATCTTAGGCTTAGTAACGGTACGAATGGGGGCGTCTCCGAACGCTCGGTGAAGATTCTAGCAAGCCCTCCCCTCCCCTCACCTAACTCTTCCTCTCCTTCTTCACCAAAGCCGCATGACCACCACTCCCGCCCGCGCTCTTCATCCTCTCCCCATACCCCTTCGTCCTCACCTCCCCCTCGACCTCCACGCTCTCCACCGCCCGCACCCCCCTCGCGCTCAGCCTCGCCCCCGGGACGTGATTCGGGTTGAAGTTCTTGATCTGGCGCTGCAGCTCCGGGTCGCTCTCGTCGCCGATGAAGGTCCAGCTCTCTTCGTCGTCGTCTGTGCCCTTGGCCGACGGATCGGTGGCGGCGGCGTTGGGTTGGGTGTGGTGGGAGGAGGATGATTGTGCGTGCTGGCGGGCTTTGATCAGGGTCTTGGCGTACTCGAGGTCGCGGTAGATGGCTTGGATGGCGGTTGCGACGCCGTTTTCCTGCGGTTGAAGATTGTTAGCTGCGAGGAGGAACAACCGTTGGATTGAGAGAGATAGGGAGTAGGGAATAAATCATCAAGCGGGTTGTCGAGACGTACCTTCCTGATCTGCTCCCCCAAAACCTTGGCCTTCACAATCATCCGTTCACTGTGCACCGCTTCCCAAAGCGCCCTTGCAAACAGCGTAACATTGATCTTTTTGAGACAGATGCCCACACCCAGGTCTTCCACGCGACCGCCGAAGAAGAATTGATCACCGAAGAAAGGTTTGATGATCGTAGGAAGACCAGCTCTTAGGCTTGCGCCAGTAGTGCCGGCTCCACCGTGGTGGACCGCGGCGTCGATCTGCTGGAACAGCCAGTCGTGTGGCGCGGACTTGATCTGCAGGATCTCGGGTGGAAGAGCAACTTCAGGCTTGACGGAGGCAGGGTCGCCCAGACGATCACTCCAGCCTTTTGAGAGGATGCAGCGAACATCAGCTTTGAGGACGGAATCAACTACCGTGCGGGTCAGAGCCGCTGGGTCGGAGACGACGATTGAACCGAAGCCGATGTATACAAGTTTCTTGCCGTCCGCGCGTGCTGCCGCGATGAATTTTGTGAGATCTTCAGGGGGTTCCCATTTATTGATATCGCCCTCATCGAGAAACCAGTAGCCAGTGACGCGGACCCAGTCGCTGTAATCAAGCGGAGGAACGACGACATGAGGAGAGAAATTGTACAAGAATGGAACTTTGTTCGGCTGCATCTTGTCAAGGTTCGTGCTGCGGAGATCAAGCTCTTTCTTCCGCCATCGGTTCACTTGTCCTGCGATCGCCTTCCAAAAGATGTTGTCGAACATTACATAGGTGAACCAGTTGTAGGCTCCACCTATCCTATGATCTGGCACCGCGAAAGCATGGGGATATGCGCGTGTGCGGGTCCATGGCATGGTGAAAGCTCGGAAGTACGGAATCCCAAGGGCTTCGGCGATATGAATGCCAGCCATTGCAGACGGCGATTCAATCAAAATATCCGTGTCCTGACAAGCCTTCCATGCCGAAGATAGAAGGTCATCGATCCAGCCTCGGAACTTCACGGAAGCCTCCTTCAAGAATGAGTATGTGAACATACCATTCTCAACACAAATGCGCATCAGTTCGGCTGGGTCGCCTTCTACGGCGTGGAAGTCTATGCCGTGTTTTCGAATCCAAGGTTCAAACTCTGCATGGGTGGCAATTTTGGGTCTGTGACCTTCTGCTAGCAAACCTTTGCAAAGAGCAATGTAGGGCTGTACGTCGCCCCGTGACCCAATCGTGAGACACGTGATCCGTAAGGACTCAGTTGGCTTGAAGTTAAGAATGGATGCTCTTGGGTCATCAAAGAGGATTGGCGGTGTTTCAGGACCCGTGTCTGAAGTCTCGGTTTTCAAGGAATGTGGGAGCTCAAGGCCGTGATCAGCTTGTCCGTCTTTTCTAGCTTCCTGAAGGAGTTCATTCTCAGCCTTAGCTACATCAGCATCCTCTTGCTCTTCGGCTGCCAGCAATCCAGACTCAATTAAAGACTTGATGTTCTCAAGACTTTCATGCAATGTGACCGCACAATCGTCTCTAGAGTCCGCGGCATTGAATTCAAAGAAGAGCTCCTCGTAGCCCTTGATGACAAGAACGAGCCCATGATATCCAAAGCGAAATCCCTTCTCTTTGTGAACAGTTTCGACATCCTTCAATGGAAGGATTAGTTTGGTTCTTGTGCCAGGCAGCAGGCTCCGAAAGCAGAACTTTCGATCACTGATATATATTTTACCGTACAAAGGCAGTACTCTATTGAGATATCCGAAGTAGGTTGCTTGTAGTCTTTCGTTGAATGGTAGCGTGAAATGAGCACGGAAACGGTCTCCATGCCCAGTAGAAGCTTCCGCATCCTCAGAGTCAAACATTGCATTGTCGGGGAGCACATCCTCGTTCTCGCCGTAGTGACGCCTGCTACCCTGCCACATGCCGGAAACCTTTTCAAGATAGCCCATCGACTCTGTCGCTAATAAATTACTCATGCGTTTGGAAGTGCTTTTCAAATAACCAGCGAATCCGGCAGCACGTTGCAAAGGAAACGACCCGGACTTGAAGATCTCCTGTAATGAATTACTTCTTGGTAATTGGCCGCTGTCTCCTGGATCTGACCCAGGTGGGGGGCTTTTTGATGCTGTTGGCCGAGCTCGAAGACTCTCATTCCCAGTATGGGCCCTGGAAGGTGGATGAACTTTGATGTCTGCTCGAGGCGAACAAGACCTGGCAGTGTCTTCAGAATGTCTTCGGAAGTTGTCTCCTGAGCCAGCAGGTGAAGCTCGAAGACGATTGATAGTTGGTGAATGAAACACATCACTGCGATCGAGGATTTGACTGGCAGAGTCACGAGTATCTGTAGCGGAATTGAGTATGAGCGATGACTCAGTGTCCTGTTCCACAGACTGCACATAAGAGTCTGATGAGCTCTGCTGCTTCGCTCCTGGTGACTTTCCGCCTTGTCGGGTCCTGCTCATGTTGAGTCTGCTGGTACTACCGCTCCGCCTACCTCGATCAAAGCTTGCTCTACCATAGATGTTGCTATCAAGGTCGGGACGGATCAACTCTCGACTTGAGCGACCCCATTCACGGCTTGAACGACCCCATTCTCCACTAGGTCGAGGTGAGCTGCGTCCACTTTCAGCAGGAGAGTGTGGCATTAGCGTAGCCTTGACACTATCCTTGAGAAGACTATTTGGTGGGGCACGAACGCTAGGCGACATTACATCAAGGGATTTTCGTGCAGATGGTGACTGAGATCGAGAGCTTCGTCCATCTAGCGGCGAAAGCAAGTCTTGCGACAGCCTTTGCGCAGGCGTGTCATCCACCAGTCCACGTAATTTGCTAAGGGCATCACGGCCAAAGCCGAAGAACGCAAAGTAATATTCGTCCAAGGCGTAGCTATCTCCGCTTTCCATGACTCGGATCGTAATAGTCTCTGCAAAGTCAACGACCGTATTTTCTTCAATATCCAGGACATTGTCGATTGGCAAAGATATTTTGACGCTATCGCCGTCGTTGTGGGAACGGAAAATGACCTTCTGCAAGGTTTTTACCCATTCCTTCGCGCTTGTAGGGCTGTCTGCTCGGAAATAGTACGTACGATGATCGGTAGTAACTAGAAAATCTTTCGTCTCCTTAGTGCCATCTGCTAGCGAAGCCGAGATGGCATATCGAAGGTCAATGTTCCCACTTGGGAAATACAAATCGGCTGGGTTCGTGTAATAAGACAATACGTCACCCTTTAATGTGAACCAGTATCGATTGTACTTGGGATTCTGCTTTCCACGCTTCGCAAGGTAGCCACTCCTTGCGACAAGGTTGGACTTCTTGGGTAGATATGCGTAGAAGCAAATGTGCTTTTTGGTAACGTATAAATACCCTTGAAGAAACACTGTCTTCATCAGCCAGCAAGGATACTCCGAGAGCACTTTCTCGGGTTGTTCAAACCCAAAAATTTCCATTAAACGAATAGCAAGCAGTGTATCAGGGGATGAATTTGTCCTTTCCCGTTTTAGAGAGCTGTCAATCCGTTTGGTAGAGTCCAAATTTGAAGCGTCAAACTGCGCTTGTGCTTCAATCATACGACTCATGACTGGAGCATCCTGGATCATCATACTACCTGAACTCGATACAGGCGGAGTTGCTTGTTC
Source organism: Pyrenula massariospora (assembly GCA_021030905.1). NCBI lineage: Eukaryota > Fungi > Ascomycota > Eurotiomycetes > Pyrenulales > Pyrenulaceae > Pyrenula > Pyrenula massariospora. The sequence goes on from JAGFMI010000001.1 coordinate 1,456,371, forward strand.
TTCAGATGTCTCTTTTCCGTCAGACCCATACGTGGTGGTTTTTCTTGATGTCCTTAAATGTAATTTAGGCAGCGACTGTAGCAGTCTGCTTTCCGACTTCTTGCGCACATGCCTCTCCTCCGTCCTACCCCTTTTCTCCTGATCGCTGGGTTTGCCATACCGATCATCATTTTGAGAGCGCCTATCTTTGGAAATTGTGGGTCTTGGAGCAGGTAAGCTTGGAGAGCCGCTACCGGGCTCATGGTCAGGCTCGCTATCGCTCGAGTCTTCGAATCGTTGGTTGAAATTAGTGTTGGATCCTGCAGCTGCGATCATGGAGAAGATGGACTGGTTCATATATTGGGGAGCAACGGTGCCCGCGCCCCTTGCAGGCGCTGCAGCGTCGTCTTGAGCATCATCGCCATATCGTAATCGTTCGGGAACTTGGTAGGAGGGCAGGCGATTCATTTGCTTTGGCCTCTTGGTCAATCTCTTGCGCGCAACGCGTTTTTTCAAGTCTTCATCGGCTGGAGGCATATTTGTAGGGAATGGCAGCACGTGGCAGTGAAGTAGCGAGGGTCACAAAGGCTCGGCAAATGGCTTCGTGACAACTCGGTAGACCAGTAGTCGCGATGGGCCCAAGTGCAGGGAGTCGATCGGAAAATTGCAGCTGATAGATCACCTGCGGTGGCCGTCTTCACCTGACAGGCAAGCACGGGCAGTGGCTGGCGCCATCGTCGGAGGACGGGTCTGCATCGGTTGAAAATACTAGACAAAGACGCAAGACTCAGACAGGTCGAGGTTCTTACGGCGAAAGGGGGATCGCCAACTTCTAATCGGGTTACTTTTCAACAGACGCAATACACGGACAGGAAAGTTCAGATGCCAGGATGCCTGCACGAGACCGCGTCGGTGAGGGAAGGAGAACAAATCAGAAATGATTTCATCCAACGGCTCGGCGGCCCCACAGCCTACTCTATTATCAGCGGCACGGTCCACCTCAGCCTCGTGAAACATCCCCCCCAGGTTTCTTATTTTCAGAGACATCAGATCGCATCTGAGACTTTCGCTACGGAACAATAAGCTTTTCGCCAGATTTCAGCCAGCGACATCAATACGTCCCAATCGCCATCTAACCATTTGAGCCCCCAAAGTCGGGCCGATATTGAAACAAAGACTGCTTTGAGTTCTGTACAGAGAGTACCATTGTACGCTTTGAATTATCCCGTCAATGCGAGGGCAAGGTCAGAACCTTCTGAGAACGCCTTCCGAGCTACAGCGGTTTTCGCCAACAAGACTGCAAAGATTTCGTAATAAGCGCTATCGTTACTTGTAGCGTGACAGCTGGTCCATGATACTCTGAACGTTCGGCTGCCCTCCTTGATGGGGATAGCTACTGCCATAGCTTTGCGGCGTAGCTTGAGGATTGAACGCATAACCGTTACTCGGTTGCTGAGATGTAGAAGAAGCCTGATACCCAGCTGACTGCTGCTGCCGAGCAACATTGCTGAGGAGACTAGCCAGATCCGCTGGATTACCATTGACTGGACTCAATGCCGACGGTTGGGGGACGTTGGCTGTGGTCTGTTGCCCCTGTGGTTGTTGCAGAGCACCGAGAAGCTTTTGCAATGAAGACGAATCTAGGTTTGGGAACATGCTAGCAACGTTTGGCTGGCCAGTGGCCGGATCGGGGGGGTTTTGATATGCATGTGCAGTTGTAGGACCTTGCTGGGGCGCTGGCGCTCGATAATTCTGGGTTGGCGCGTACCCAAATGATGTCGCAGGAGCAGCATGCTGGGTTTGTCTCGTGTGGATAACAAGATCTGCTGCGACACCGACGTCAAGGCCTTCATATTCTATTCGCCGTCAGCTGGTTACCGTAATTACATTTGAACGCGGACTTACCATTAAAGCTAACGTTCTCGGCCCCAGAACTGCGATCAAAGACCTGTATTGGGATTTTTCCACTAGCCTGGGTGAGGCGATCAAGCTTGACAACAGCCTGCACTCCCTCTAGGACCTGTCGCTTAATTACGGCTTGGAGCGTGATTCTCGGGCTGAGCATCAAGACATCGCATCGTAGCTGTTTTGATCGGAATCCATTTTCAATAAACCAAACGAAATTTCTGTAGAATTCTATTATCAGTAGAGCCTTAAACAATTATCATAAAGGACAAACCTGTCGACCTCTTCCAAAATAACAATTTGCACGTCTGGTACATCCTCTGGACGTCGCCTAGGAATTAGATAATCAGGATCGTTATCCTCGTATCCTCGACTTCTAGGTACTGGACTAGTGAATCTTCCCTCGTTTCTCCCATAAGTCGGAGATCCTCTTCTCGCATCCCATGACCCATACCGTTCGCTGCTAGCTTCTCGCATGCGGTAATCCCTAATGGCAGCTCCTCGGGGTGAAGGGGATCGCGGTGGTCTATAGTCATCACGTCTTCGATTTGGCTCGTCACGGAAATCACTAAATGGCAGCCTATCACCATGTGACCTGTCATTACCACGACGACCGCCACCGCGCTTTCCAGGAGACCGAGAGCGCCGCCGTTTGTCGTGCTTGGCATGCTCTGCAGGTCCCGAGTTTCGCGTGTTCTTTTGCGGCTTCGACACTTCGAGATCTATTGAATGTTAAGATCGGTTTTTCTCAAGTAAAAGGTAGGAGCAATCTACTTACGAATCTTCCTTCCGCGAATAGCAACGCTTTGTTCTCGTTCAAGGGCCTCATAGCAAGACGCTGCATCCAAAAATTGGACGAAACCATAAGCCTGTTTTATCGAGATTTGGGCCAACTTGCCATGTTTATGAAAAATATGGAACAAATCTCTCTTCGTTACCTTCTCAGTAGGTAGGTTGCCTACCATGCTATCAGTACTCGTGAACCTTAGGGATGTAGTTGAAACTTACCAACAAACAATCTCGACCCTGGCGGGAAGCGGTCCCAAACGCCTTCCGTCACATATCTGCGCTCCTCGTGTAAGAAATAGTCGTACTTCTTCTGGATTTCTGGGCCCCATCGAACGTCTTCTTCCTCATCTTTCTCAGGATCATCAACGCCAGCGGACTGTACATTTTCCACGGTGGGACTGGGCTGCGTCATGGAGGCTTGAGGTGTGTTTTGATATGTGGAAAGGTTTGGGGGCGGTGGTAGGGCACTGCCGGATGTAGTGCCTGGAGCGCCTGAAGGAATTATGATAGCTGGTAACGGAGTGTTCACATTGTGACTACTCTGGGACCCTGCTTGACCTGATGGAGCTTGATAATTGGGCACATTAGTAGCTTGAGGCGGCATCTGATGGTAGGACTGAATGTCTTCATTTGGTGAATAGTTGGGATGCATCGAGGGCTTCTCTTGTGGGGGAGGTCTTGGAGGCAGTCCTGCCGCGAGAGAAAGTGGCTTTTCGATGGCAAGTTGGGCAGCGCCAACATCCTCTTGGCTTGCAACCGTGGTTGGTGCCGTGATGCTATCTGCGGGAGGGGCAGTAGACGTGGATCGAGAGAGATTATCAAGGAGTGTCTGGAAATTGACACCATCATCGCTAGCCTCATTGGATGGGTCTGCTGCTTGGCTAGCAAAAGGCATGCGATCCTCGGTTGGGACGACCTGATTTTCGGATGCTTCAAGTTTGGTGCCAGATAGGTCAGGCAAGCCATTTGACTTACTGCTCTCAGCGGTGGCTTCAATTTGGGGGGAAGAAGTAGAATTTAGGGTCGGCTGTGAAGCATTATGGGCATCTGAGACGTCGCGTAGTTGACCGTGAAACAAAGCATTGCTGTTGGCAGCAGCAGCGGAAGACTGTTCAACTCCAGCACCATTTGTCATATTTGCAGACCCAGGAGAAAGAAAGGTATCTGTCCGAGTGCCACTCTCGTGGGAAGCTACGGTTTCGCCTGGCTGAACGCCAGGCACCGGCTCATACATGTTCAAGGAAGTTTTGGGGAATGTTTGAGGTACATCTGAGCGAGCAGGCGGGGACGCGAGATCCATGTTGGGAGGAATATCGTAGGTCGCCGTGTCGTTGAAAATTGGATCCATCTGGTGTTTGAGGACTGGAATATTCGATGGCTCTGGGATATGGACAGGTCTCGGCGACTCTGGGGTTTGGGATCGGCGAAAGTGCGTATTTAAGGGGGAGTCGATCGTCATGTGAGCAGAGTGTAAGAATATGATTCACAGACGGAGCAGCCAATGTCAGGCGCGCTCTATCTTTGTCTTCAAGTTGAGGTGGTCAAGCCACGGCAAACATAGGCGAAGATGCGGAAAGGACTGGGTGTATTGCGAAGCTACAGATCTAAGTAAGAGAACCTGTGCGAAGGCTGCTGCATTATCATGGCGCTTCGACGCGGTGAATATGAGAGAAACTGGACGAGAACTATTGGGTTAAGGCCGGCGCTATGAAGAGATGAGGTTGGATGCGGTGGTGATGGTAGGTTTGCGCGAAAAAATGTTGTCATGGAGCCTTATCCGCTTTGGCGGATGGCGGGGCCCATCTTCGGTCGAATATTTATCCGGCAACTTTTCGACTTGAGGTCGAGGTCGAGGTCGATCGACGCTGGCACCCCTGGCCGTATCTAATCATCAGAACGATGCCACTAAGATAATAATGCTGCAAAAGATATGCCACACTGCAATCAAATACCCCTCTACCAAGCTTTCTTTCTTACCAGGACAGGAAATATCAATTCTTCAACCCGCCCGAGTCCTTGAACGCCAAATCGGGCTTAGTTCTTTCAGTCGTAAGCCTTAATTTCCCGCTGGTCTCTCGAGTCCCTTTTTCCCTTTTACGTATTTATAAAGTATCTATACTCTATGTGACTCTGGCTTCAGAATTACTACTCTGTCTCTTAAATTCTCGGAGGAATATAGCTCCTTGCTCGGCGGCTTAGCGTTGAGCCGCAGCGGCAGACAGAGTCCATCCATAAGGCGTGCTCCGGCTTTCCTAAATAATAAGACGTTTCCCGTAGCTCCTTTCGTCAGCGCGGATGGACGTCAACCTTTGCACACAACTCCTCTCAAGCATGTCGCAACCTGTCACAATGATCAATAAGCAGTATCACCCAAGTCATATGTCGACAGTGGTTCAGAGTGCCGGGGAACAGATTAACTTGGAGAACTCGTTAACGAAAAATCCCATAAGCGCCGAGCCCCAAGAAGAGTATTCGCATTTGTATCCTCTAACAGAAATGGCTTCAGAAGTACTACTTAATTACAGTCAGCTACCTCAAGCGTCATTCGACGTGATTTCGATGAGATTTAGGTAGCTGTACCAATTGCAATATTCGACAGTATACTAAAGCCGCAACTTCTTTCAGATGTCTGGTCTGATTTGCCATTTCCACGAAGAAGTTGAATGGCGTCTTCAAATTGGTTATACTCACTTTACTCTTCTCTGTTCCAAATCTATACTTCCCACATTATGACCCGTGTCAAAAACCTGGGAAAAAGGGGTTCCAAAAAAAGGCTTACATGGAGCTATGGATATCGCAAGGAGCGCGTGGAGAAGCCTGCACGATACTATAGACACTTTCCAAGAAGTGCTTTCTAGAACGACTTTCAAAATTGCCAGAGCTGGGGACAGCATTCCTGCTGTCGAGAAGTTGTAAGATATATTCTAGCCAAAACCACAGGTTTAAAGCTATGTTGCTAAATTGTAACCCCTGAAAACCCCTTTAAGCTCTTACAGCCATAATATTATTACCGATCAAGATTCTATAAGTTTGCACTATTATTGTGACAACGCTAAACAAAAATTGAATGGCACTTCGAGATGGCGGGTGCGTCCGGATTTGAAGCCTTTCAATGAGCTACCAGCGTCTTACGTACCGCAGATGGACCAAGTAAGACCACCCACTGACTTTGAAGAGCCTTCTCAAGAACAGGAGGGTGTCAGCAATGAAATGTTCAGGGTTTGATTGTAGGTTGTTGTCTTGGAAAAGTTCAGGCGGCGACCTGACGGACATCCGGGCTCCCTCTCTCTCTTACGTTGGGGGGGTGGTGGTCGCAAGAACTTAACCACTGTTCGTACAACCCTTACTTCGAATCTTCTGTTCCTTCTTCGTTGCGTCCAGATAAACTCAAGCTGAGGCCTACTACTACAGATGTAAGATGAATAGCTACAAACTGGCCTGTGGTTCATTTCAACCATAGTTCCGGAATAACAGAGATTAGGATGCATGATTCGGTTCCTTGGCTACCGTCCTTTAGAGTGATGAGAGCTTTTGTCATCCTCCACGAGGTTCGCAATACTTTATTTTCAACGCCGCTTCGAGTGAATGCTAATGGACTTCGGTCTAATAGTTGAGTTTCTCGGCTCCTCGGAATTGTTAGTCGCTCTTGAGCTTTGTCTACCTCTGCTCTTTTTCGTCTTGCGCACACCTTTGTCTCCGTCAACATATTATCATTCTGCAGAAGTAATGCTCGCGGCGTTCATCTCAGACCGTCTATCTTTAGCTAACCCTCTCCCGCTCTGTCTAGTCTCTGAATTCCCTCCAATGGTTTAGTTCACTTGGGCTGATCCCGAGCCAGGGCTCAATTGGAACGAGATTCAAGATTGAGTCTAGTCTCACACGTGACGCTATTCAGAACGCGAATAATTTCGTCTTTTACACTGTCCTCGTAGAAATGCGCGATTACGGATGGGTCCGCCCGCGTGAGGATCGACGCGCACGCCGGGTTGAACTAGCGATGCTAAGGCCACTCATCCCACCTGCACCAGAGAGAAGCACGAAGAAAGTGACACGACACTGAAAAACACTAAGAGGAGATTTCTATGTGGGGATGAAGCTACCATCTCGGATGGGAGAAATCGTGTGGATTCAGGTGGAATAGGATCGGTTGGCTTCCAGGCTAAAAGGCAGTGACTGTACTCCGGGATTAAGCGTGATTGCTGGGTAATGAGGTAAAGTCTTTAAGCATTCAGGACTGTCACGACTTGATGCTTCTTCAGTAATATCAATGGTATCTCGCTCTTTAGGCCTTAAGCTCCCACGTGTTGCTGTCCAGGTCCGTAGGGGAAGTGATCTGTGAAGTCAAAGTGCCTGGTGGCTAATTTTAATAGTACGCTGGAGGGTTGAAAACAGGAACGCCCGCTCGGTGTGACGAGTTCATCAAGACCACACAGAGGCTCAGGTCGCGGAGGTTGTTCGTATCGATAGTCTAATGATGAAACCCTCATCGACGGGCAGAAATAGAAACTTGCAAAGGTAAGTTTAGAAAAATGTTGTTTTAGATGAAAAGTCTCGTAAGAAACTCGGAAGATATTGGGCCTACCGATATTTCATAGCCGCCGGTATTGAGGCTTACCCGAAGGAGGCTCCAAGTAACGACGTTTTCCAAACTACTCCTAGGGCAATTGTTAGTAGCCAAGTGCTGATGATAAACACCTAATAGGATAGGATACCTGCATAAATTTATTGCGATCGACGTCAGCGTGCAGTCACGCCGAGTGACACAGCAGCCTTCGATCCACGAGAACTCATGGGCGCATTGTGATCCTCAATAGGGTGATAAGTCGTCATTTGGAGCGGAATGGAGAAAGAGATAGCGAGATGCCAAGGGGCCGAAAGCGTTTCAGAGTTTGATGGGCCATGGGGTGGTCCCTTAATCTCCGGTTGGTGCGGGCCTCATCCTTGTCTGCTCCTAGCGTTGTTGGCTGGCGCCGCTCACAGAACACAGATCAATCTGTCAAACACATGAACGCCGCCCAACCAGGCCAACACCATGCAACCGCCGAAGTCCTTCGATTGCCTCTAGCCTATTATTTCGCCTCCCTCAGAGACATCGATTTGCGGCCTGGGACAGCCATGTCTTTGGCCAGCGGCTCTGGCCCTCACTTCTTGCTCGACGCATGTCGATTATGCAGTTGGCCTCCGCCTGCACAACGAGGATAGCGAACGGTAACAGCAAGGAACGCCGTTGTTAATCGACGTTCTTGGCAGACACTGGACACCAGCGGCCGAGCAGGAGGCCTGGGCCGCTCACGAAGGCTGGCTTGTCTGAGGTTTGTTAGCTGTCGCCGCAGTGTTTCTGGCGGCGGCACAATGATGAATTCGCAATCTTTGCCAGATGTTCAGGAATCTGTCCAAGATAAAGGTTTTTATATTTACTTGATCACGGAACATGTATCATTATATCGTTTGCATCGGATATCGGTTTCGACTGGTCAAGCAATATAGTGTCTTGGGCAAGGGGTGTTTTGATTGAGTGACGATCCAGCGGCGGTGACGAAGGCTAGCGCCACCTTCAATTTCCCCCCTTCGAGCTTCCCCCTTCCCTCGCAACGCAACACAACACACTCTCACTTTCAGTCCTTCTCTTATGCTCGCTTTGGCTTGGTCCACATTCCTTCGTTTTTGGAAGAGCGGAGTCGATTCTCCCTCACATTCCTACCGGTAGACCTCAGTCGTTAGCCTGATTTCACTCGTTTCAACCGCATTCCACCCTTCCAGTCGCTGCAATTGCACATTCTTTCAGCGGTCGCCTTTGCGGAAGTTGCATTTTGGTCACTGATGTAGGTGCCAGTCAGTAACAAAGGTACCTTGTGGGTTTCTCATTGTTTACATTCGAAGTCTGAATGAGCGTTGCTGTGTCACCGCGGATGGTGATGGCGCGCTCTCAACCTCGCATCCCGTTGGATTTCCTGCTCGTCGTCGTTTACTGACTCGGCCGCCGTAGGCTTCACCACCAGACCCTTCATCTGTTCCTCTGCTTTGCAAGATGAAAGCCAGCTTGTTCGCCCTAGCGGCGGTGTCGTTTGTCGAGCTTGCTGTAGCGCAGCCACACAGTAAGTCTAAATGTATTATCTAGCGTAGAATTACAATTAATCGTCGCTTAGGACATGGTCATCGCCATCAATTACAACATGAGAGACACGAAAAGCGCGATAGTAGTGTTATGACGGACTATGCTACTGTGACGGCGTCTGAAGTTATTGTCTGGGTTGATGAGTCTGGGAAGTTTGTGAGTCAAGAGACTAGGGGAATCCAACAAACCATTGCCGCTCCTGCCCAATCGACCTCGACATCCGAAACTTCATCCTCGGCTGCTGAACCTTCTTCGACCTCTTCGACCCCAGAGCCAACGAGTTCTTCGAGTTCGTCGGACGCGCCTCCAGCCACCACCGAAGCACCTGCTCCTTCTTCGTCTGAAGCACCTTCATCATCTTCAGCACCTCCACCAGCGTCTTCAGGTACGGGATCAGGTGCTATGACTGGTGCTGGGAAAGGGGCTTGCTACACTCCGTACAATAATGACGGGACTTGCAAAGACCAAGGCGCAATTTCGAAGGACCTTGATGCGCTTTCCGCCTACCCCTTAATCCGAATTTATGGCGTTGATTGCAATCAAGTCACAAATGTTCTGTCTGTTGCTCGCCAAAAGGGTAAACAGGTTATGCTTGGCATAACCAAAATTGACAATGTGAATGGGGATGTTGGCTCCATGGTTCAGCAAGCAAATGGCGATTGGAGTGGAGTATACGCGATCAATATTGGTAATGAAGTTGTGAATAGCGGCGGGAACCCTGGCGACGTTGTCAATGCCATCAACACGGCGAAGGGTCTTCTTAAAACTGCTGGTTATCAAGGACCTGTTGTCACGGTCGACACCCAAAACGCCATCCTCGCCAATCCCTCCATCTGTCAAGCATCTGACTTTCCAGCGGCCAATATCCACGCTTTCTTCAACGTCAATCTGGGAGGCGCAGATCAGGCGGGCTCCTGGGTACTTTCACAAGCACAAGCCGTTTCCAAGGCCTGTGGCGGAAAGAATACTCTGGTCACAGAATCCGGCTGGCCAACACAAGGAAACTGCGGCGGAAACAATTGTCCCAACGTTCCCAGCCAAGAAAACCAAGCCAAAGCTCTTTCAAGCCTAAGGAGCTCTTTCTCCGAAAACCTTCTTCTGTTTTCTGGCGGAAGCACCGCCTGGAAAGCAAAGGACCCTGGACCGTATGGCATCGAACCATACTGGGCCATGGCGTCCCCATAAGTTCCATTTTCGTCATCTTCAGTCTGCCGCATCTTGATCGGCGTCCAAAGGATAACTTTGATTGATCTTGACCTGAGTCTGCGTCATCTAAGGTCATTTCACGAAAGGCGACGGGAGCATGATCTTTCTTCTGATATACATTTTAACTAAGCTTCGATGAGAGAATCTAAGATTCACGTGTACTTTAAAGACATGAGAGGAAGAAGGGTGGGAAAAGCTAGCCAGCAAAATTTGATACCACCCATTGTGTTAATATCACCCATAGCTGCAAAATGAAAAAAGCTTCCAAAACTCCGGTGGTCAACAGCATTGAAGAAGTTCTACCATCTGAGCAAACGTATTATAGTTCAAGGATCCAAAGCTTTCGGCTCGACGGTGCGCAGTATTACGCATGCTGAAGGTCAATTACAATGTCTATTACTACATCCCGCTGCAGCCTTCAAGTAGCCCATTATAGAGCTTTCCGAGCCTTGCTGGAAGCCTTACCGCAGCGAAGCACATCTTTATATGTACTCTAGGCGTGCTAGTGATAGGGGCCGTAATCTTTCCAAAATTGGAATCCTGCACGGAAAACCAACATGTGCGGGCCGCGATCTTCGAGATGCCAAGCTCTGTAAGGGCCAGAATGTTGCCTCGGGGGGTGTGAGACGATTTCTCGCTCTCCTTCTCTTGCTCTCGCTTAGTGATCGCATTGTGCAGGTTATTGAGATTGTCCTTACTCCTTGGAGTCTGCAGTAGTCTTGAACACAACGTTGTGCTGGCGACAACCCCAATCCTCGTCCCGCCATCTCGAAATTCTGCGCCGGGACCTGCAGACTGATGCGGAAGAATTCAATCAGGCACGCGACCTGACTGCTGGGTCACGTAAACGGGTGGCACCATGCTTCGAATTCGCCGTTATAGATTATTCCTTTTCGTCGCCGCACTAGCTGCACTAACCTTTTACCACCTCAGCAACGTGCAAAGCTGGGATTCCTCGCCTTCATCCTTAGTCCCGCAAGTAAAGACGCCGCCCAGCCCGGAAGGAGTGACGGAAGGGAAAAAACAAGAAGATACCCCCAAGCAGGAACCGATCAAAGCAGACCCTATCAGGGAGGAAACGTCGTCGACCTCGACCGAACCCGAGACAACCTCATCGACAACCTCCACCGACGCAACGCTTGATACCTCGACCACTGTTGAAGATGTCAACGCAATCACTACGAGTACCTCCACCGACCTTACCTCAACCTCCACTACATCCTCATCCGAAGCCGCGACTACAACATCGAGCACCAATTCCAAGGACAGCATCAATGACGGTACCGAGACAGAATTTGGACAGCAGGGGCAAGGCAGGCTCGAAGCCCATCCGCTGAAGAACGGTCTACCACAAACGCACTGGGAGAAGCAGAAGGAACATTTCCCTATCCCTGAAGAGTCACTTGTACCCATTCCTACCGGCAAGCCGAAAAGTATCCCCAAGATTCAAAATGATTTTGCCAAGGATGAGTCCACCACGGCTAAGATTGAGCGGGAACGAAAGCTGGATGCTATTAAAGAAGCATTCAAGCATGCGTGGTCCGGGTACAGCAAAAAGGCCATGGGACATGACGAATTGACCCCAGTCTCTGGTGAACATAAGAATCCTTTCAATGGCTGGGGGGCAACACTGGTTGACTCTTTGGATACACTATGGATCATGGGCTTGAAGGAAGAATTTGAAGCGGCACTGCAGTATGTTAAGAAAATTGATTTCACGACAAGCACTCGGAAGGACATTCCTCTATTTGAGACGGTCATCCGCTACCTAGGGGGGCTGCTCGGTGCCTATGACATCTGTGAAGGCCAGCACAGAATTCTTCTTGACAAAGCCGTCGAACTAGCTGAGATTCTGATGGGCGCTTTCGACACACCAAACCGAATGCCAATCACCTTCTATCACTGGGCTCCGTCCTATGCCTCACAACCACATCGCGCCAGCACCCGTGTTGTCATGGCGGAACTTGGCTCTCTGTCCGTCGAATTTACTCGACTAGCTCAACTAACAAAAGAAGCCAAGTACTACGATGCGATTGCACGCATCACCGATGCCTTGGAGAAGTTTCAGTCTAAGACTAAAGTTCCGGGTTTATGGCCGGTTCATGTTGATGCCTCTGGATGTAAAAAGCCTGAAAGGGCAATCTCGCAGATTGCTCATTCCAACTCAAATGGCCCGAAGGCACAAGAGGCGCTACCAGGTACAGCTAATCAGCCGAGTTCGGAGAAGGGTGCTGGAGCATCAGGCGCTTCTGCAAAGATTGACAAGGATGACAGAGAGTCAACTAAGACTAGTTCAAATCTACGGAAGAGGCAATTAGACGATTCTGGCAACGTTTCGAAGAATCCATCAACTCCAGCTCCTGACGAAGAGCCAGCCATCCCACCTGGTAAAAACGCTCCTACTGGCCCAAAGGGGTCAGTAGATAAAGCTCACACTGGTAGTCAAGTCGAAATGCCTAAGACACCGTCCAAAGCGCAGAAAGATGCTTCTCTGGACGTTGATTGCGAACCTCAAGGCTTGGCGTCTCCGCCTTATGCCGATTGGGAAGACTTTCAGATCGGAGGGATGGCAGACTCGACTTTCGAATATCTTCCTAAGGAGTATATGCTTCTAGGAGGGCTGAAAGATCAATACAAAGAGATGTATCTTGATTCCGCCGATGCTATCAAGAACCATCTTTTGTTCAGGCCAATGACTATGGACGAAGATCGACCAATACTTTTCTCCGCTAAACTTAAAACAGCTGGCATGAAGGAGAAGATTTTGAGCGAATCCGACTCATCGGCTGTGTCGAATAAGAAAGACCCAGAGTACGTATACGAGGGGACCCATTTGACTTGCTTTGCAGGTGGAATGTTTGCTGTCGGCGCGAAGATCTTTGAACTCAGGGATGATCTTGACATAGCCACAAAACTCACAGATGGCTGCGTGTGGTCGTATGAATCAACAAGTACGGGCATTATGCCTGAAGCGTTCCAAATGCTACCTTGTGAAGACAAGCAGGCATGTCCTTGGAATGAGACTGCTTGGTACGAAGCACTTGATCCCAATCGAAAGTCGAGAGAAGAATCAATAATTAAATGGAACGAAAATCAACAAAGGCTCGAAGAACAGCGACTGGCGGAACTAAAAGCCAAAAAAGCTGCTGAGAGCCAAAGTAAGACGGAGCAGTCCTCCACACAAGGTGAAAACTTGAACAAAGAAACGGTCCCCAATCAAGGGTCCTCGTCCACTACTGACTCTGATAAACTTGCCAAGCGACAAGTTAGCAAAGGCCGCATTACCTATGAGGACGATAGCACTCCGAGCAAGGCAGATTCATCTGACGCTAAAAAAGATGCGGGTAAAGGCGAGGTCGGAGCAACCAAGACCACAATACAAAAGGTAGATTCAGGCTCAACGTCGGCAGAGGATCAATCTGAACCGATTAGCCCCGTTTTTACGCCGTTGCCAATCCCTGACCACGTAGAATTCGCAAAGACGAAGATCGAGGAAGGTCGTTTGCCGGGAGGCGTGACCAAGATCGACAGCCGCAAATACATTCTGCGACCTGAAGCCATTGAATCGGTGTTCATTATGTTTCGTATTACTGGTGACGAATACTGGCGTGAAAAAGGATGGAAGATGTTCAACGCGATCGAAAAATATACCCGTACCGAACTTGCAAATTCCGCAATTCTTGATGTTACCAGCGCAGTTCCTTCCTTTGATGATACCATGGAGTCTTTCTGGCTCGCCGAGACTCTCAAGTATTTCTACCTTCTGTACAGCAATCCAAGCGTGGTAAGCTTGGATAATTATATCTTGTGAGTAATCTGCCAGCCACCTTCGTCGTGTATTGCTAACCGGGCTCCAGGAATACGGAGGCGCATCCATTTAAGCGTCCCAAGTACTAGCAGGCGCATGGTTTCATTTTTACCTAAGCATTTCCCGGGTCGTATGTTTGTGCCGTTGATGTAGGATAACGGAACATTGGCGTCTTATCACAGAACGAGCCGGGAGGGCGGTGCATGACTGGTTGCAAGGCATCTGGAGCATCTGTACGGGTCAGGCATGTCTCATTAACGTCTAGATCTTGCCAATCAATGAGCAAAAGATAATGGCAAGCATCGTGTAACTATCCCTCGGGGGTTGAGGCCTCTTGCTCACCGTAGTACACTGCTCTGATCCCAAATCCTTGTGAGACGCATCTCCACCTGTTAGAGGCGCACATGTCATGTTTCGCCTTCCGTCACTCTCCAACTCCTCCATGTCATGCATTCCGCACTGCATGCAGCAAATGGCTAAACGTCATGCTACTCCTCCATAATTGCTTTTCTTGTCGGGATGGAGAATGGACGACGAGGTCTCGTATAGCTTCGACAATGAACAGCAGTTCTGGGACGGTAAGCTCGCCGATACCCTCCCCCACGACCAATGCTTCCGTCATGTACCCAGTGCAATGGACCTGACCTTTTGGGCCACTAGAATTGGACGAGATAGTCTCTACTCTCTGCGAAACGCACGAATTGATCGATAACGTACTCCGATCCTTTCTCAAGCTTACCACTAGTTGTAAAGGTAAGCTAAACCTCCAACTTGTTGCTTGGACCCAATGCAGCTGACCGTCTGATCAAGGGCAATATATCAACTCCGAGTACGACATCGCGCGCTGTAACTATCGGCTCCTCTCCTCAAATCTCTTTGCCAATAATGGAGACTACGTGCGCCAGCAGCTCATCTACTGCCTGCTGCAGGTGAGCCTATCCAAAGTTGTCGCATTGTGCCGAAAAGCCCAACTGACAAACCCAGGATGACGCGCCTGACGTTCTCCACATCATCGTTTCATTTCTACTCTTTGACGGGCGTCAGAATGAAAAGACCTTTGAGATGATGAATGGCGAGGGAGGGTTTCCTCGGCTTATCGACCTCATAGCGAGCTTCGAAAGAAATGAAGAGGCGGGACTACATCGATTACTGATGGAGATGCTCTATGAGATGAGTCGCATACAAAAAGTCAAGTTACAGGATCTCGGTTGGTGGTCCAAATATCTCTACAAATTTCAGGCGAGCTCTTGTCCGGACGCGCTGACCGCTACTATCTGATTTAGTCATCGTCGAAGACGACTTCGTCCGGTTACTGTTCCAGATTATCGAGGAACTTTCAGACGACGTAAATGATCCCTACCACTATCCAGTGATCCGAGTCTTAGTCAGTTATTTTGGAAACGTTCATTACTTTGTCCCTGACGCATTCACAGTTAGTCCTCAACGAGCAATTCATGGTCTCGGAACATGGCCCAACTGCATCTCAGCCGCCAAGTGCTCCTCTCACCAACAAGGTCATGAAGATCCTTTCATCAGAAGGTAGCAAATATAAGACGTTTGGGGAAAATATCATACTTCTCCTAAACCGAGAGAGTGAGCGCCACCGGAAACCTTTTGACTATCTTCCGGCCGCGCGAGGATGCTGATCGGCAATACAGGCGAAACATCCCTTCAACTTCTGACCTTGAAGCTTTTATACCTGCTTTTCACTACACCTTCAACACACGAGTATTTCTACACAAATGATCTTCGTGTTCTTGTAGATATCCTCATCCGTAATTTGCTCGACCTCCCGGAAGATGCTGTTGCACTCAGGCACACATACCTGCGGGTCTTGTATCCGCTTCTTGCCCATACACAGCTGAGAAATCCTCCTCATTACAAGAAAGATGAGATTAGGCGATTGCTGGCGATGCTCGTAAGAGGTCAGAGTTTCGAGGAATCAAGCGAGAGCCAAAGCCATGCAGCGGACGGTGAAAATAAGGACCGTCAAGAACAGCAGATGCGGTATTTCGAAGACGTTGACGAAACTACTCTGCGTCTGGCAGCAAGATGCGGAAGAGTTACCTGGTTGCAGGATCCAGAACTGCTCCGAAAGTTGGTCGTCGATATTCCGCCAAAGCTTGACACTGACTCCGTGACCATGTCCCCTACTTCAAAGACTACATCCAAGTCCGCCACATCGCCAAGCTCAATCACGACCTCTTCTCCTTCTGTGCATACTCCTCCAACTCCACCACTGTCACGGAAACTTGTCAAAAGACACTCCTCTAAAGCCTCCAATGGCTCGACTGCCTCGTCCTCCACTCTCCAACCTCTTAACGTGGCAGCCGCTCAACTGGGCATGGACCTAGAGTCCGCACGGACAAGCAACATTAGCGTCCTTGAGGTTGCAGCACAGAGGGAGAAACCTGGTGTCATCACCCCAAGCCGAAAGGATGGCCCGTTCAGCCTGAAAGCGAAGCCCAGCATAAACGACATTGCTTCCGCTGGGACGAAGTTGAAGGAGCGGCCCGCACCACCACGAGCGCGAAGAAGCGGCTGGATGGGACGAAAGAAAGAAAAGCTGGCAGGAAATGAAGACCACTTGCGACCACCGCTCCCGCAACAAGAACCATCTCATGATCGGACCCCTCCGACCTCAAACCCTCCATCATCCCTACCATCGCACACCCACCAACCATCTCCGTTAGCCTCTACAGATACATCCACAACCACCATTGCACCCCATCCCAAGAAACCCCCACCAGCCCCCAAAGCCCGCCGCTGGCGCGGCAAACGCGCCAACGCAGAAGATTCGGAAACCCAACCCCCCCGCTCCCCCCAGAAACCTCCTCCTCCCGACGTCCCATCCCCTCCGCCACGCGAGAGACCGCCCGATCCGCTCCACGCAAAACAAAGCGTGGCCACGGCCCTCGGCCACGTCCAGGCCGACGCGGTCGAGGAGGTCTCGGAGAGGATGGAGAATGTGGGGTTGGCGCCGCCGAATCAGGCGCCGCCGCGGGGCGTGGTGGGACCGCAGATGAGGGTTGAAGGAGGTGCGGCGGGACGAGGAGGAGGGGGGAAGGTGGTGGTGGGGAGGAGCCCGTTTGAGAGTGGGAGTGAGAGTGATTGAGGGTGTTTCTGGCTATCTGAGGTATCTATGTCTGGAGGGGGTGGGCTGGGTGTTCGAGGGCAAAAGACGGGCGAAGTAGGAGGAGGCTCGACGTTATGACTGAAGTTGAGATGGGCGGAACGAATGCTACGGTGCCGCCACCGGCAAGACGAACCAAATTCACGTAGGATAGTATCATTATACAAGACCCGTCTATCAGGATACAACCCGTTCAAAGTTGTACCTGTATTACCTAATCTATCTCAGGAAGTGTAATAGTACCTAGGCTTCTTAAAACGAAAGAAAAAAGCTTCGATTGCTCCGAATCTCTTATCCATTCCCTCCACACAAATTCTAGTCCCTTCCCAAGTCTAAAAGTTCTCCTTCCCCCACACGAAATTAAACCCCGGATCGCTGTACATATTGCACTTGACGTGCAACTGGCTGCCCAGCGGCTTCGGCCCGCAGAAGAACACGCCCGCCTCCGCCGGGCTGTGGATCTTGCGGATGCCGCGGAAGACCATGTCCCAGTTGGGGCGGCCGAAGTTGGTCGGGGAGCGGAGACCGGTGATGGCGTCCTGGTCGGCGTTGGCGTCGTTGATCATGATGTTTGTTGCGTCGTCGTTTTTGATTTTGGCGGTTAGATACTATAGTTGTGGAGATTAGCAAAGGGGGTTTTTGCGACGGAGGGGGGAATATGGCCAAAGACGTACCGTGTGGATCTCGATGTGGTTCTGCAGATCCTGTGCCTCGATGGCAAGTAGCAAGCTTCGGAACCACTCGAAGCTGCCAAAGTCACGGCAGATCCAGAAGAAATACACTTTCCTAAGCCGGGTCTTTTTCTGAGGGTAGTTCATCCGATACCAGATGCTCTTGAGAATAGAGGCAAATGGCGTGACACCAATACCTGCACCGCAAAGAAGAGCGATCTCGAACTTGAAGACGTCTTCCGAGGCAGATCCGAATGGCCCGTCAATATACACCCGTGGAAGGACGCGGCGAAGCGTGGGATCCACATCTGAACCTTTGGCAGAGGCGGCATCAAGACCAACAACTTCCGATGTATCGGCTCTCCTGCCGTCACCTTTGGCTTTGTCGAAGTCACATCCGAGAGCTTTGCCAAGGGCTTTTGTAAAGTTGCCCGCCATGCGGACGTGCACAGAAATGTAGTCTTCCTCTGGAGCGGAGGTGAGCGTGAAGGGGTGATACTGCCAGATGGAGACTTCTGGACAGCAGAGGAAGATATACTGGCCGGCACGGGTTTTGGTTTTCTCCTTCTTGATTTGTATCTCGCAGACATTGCTTGGGTGCTGGATGACTTTAGAGACGAATGTCTTGTGTCTGCCACGAATCTCACGCGCAATGCGTTCAAGAAGGTAGATGAACCCCCCGTAACCCCAGAAAATGTAGAAGACGCCGATATTGCTGCAGAATGGCGGAGTGTCCGGCTTGATCATGCAGAAAGCACCGTGCACACTCCAGAAAACAAAGAAGACAATGAATAAGTGGTGAGTATACCAGAAACGCTCATAGTTTTTGCGGCGGGTTTTTTCGATGGATGTGATGAGCATGGCCATCAATGCGATGAGCATTACATAGCCAGACCAACCGGGACCGGTAACAAAATTAGCCAGCAACCAGCCTTTGAAGCCGAGACCCTGCTTTATGGAGAGCTGTGCAAAGTTGTTCCAGTGGGCAATCGTATGGACCCAAGTGAAGAACACAATTGAATAAGCAACCACTATGACCCGGTTAGTTATCAATAACAGCATGGGAGTGAGACTAAAGCTAACGCTTGTGGAAGGTGATATTTTTGTCTATAGTCGATTAGAAGGAAGGTCTAGCTGTAATCATTTCTGAAGCATACCAAATTGAATAATACCATTGAGAGGTGTTTGGCGGGCTAGAGATATCAAAGTGCGGCAGACAGCTACAGACATTAGCACGACTCGTGCGATCTCGATTTCCAAATAGCTCACGGAATAGGATGAAAGCAATGTCGAAATGCAGCACAAGAGCAGCAGACCGAGCGATGGGGTACGTGATCGTGAAAGTCGACCGCGCTGTTGTGAGGTTGTCTTTCAAGTCGTAATTCATGAAGCCAAAAGCGAATATCATAGCATGAACAGCAGCAAAGACGAAAACGAATAGTCTCCTGTATCCCTCGTTCACCATCCACCGGTCGAACTTCTCTTTTGTTGTGAGCTCTCTAGGTGCCTCTCCGCTCATTTCACCGGACATCAGCATCCGCTGCAATGGCGACCATCGCGCTCTTTCTGATTGTTTCCCACTGCCCAGCATGGTGACTTCGGTATAAAAGTTTGACTTCTCCATGGTTTGCCAACTCCTTCTAGCTCGCCTTCCGCCTCAGAGCGGATAGCTTATGAGAGTATTTAAAGATTGACAGGGGGCGCGAATGACGTCTAAATACTCAGCCCGCTGAGATCGGTTGGAATAAAGGAAGTGAGAGAGTCCTGTAATATAGTCAGAGGAAGAATATAGATGAAGGTTCAACATGAGTACTCACCGCTTGCTGCCAGCACCAAGTTCGGCTCCTCAGCGAAACGAAGGTTTGACTCTGTAGCCTGTCAGATGGCGCGAAGGGAGAGAAAGAAATTCAGGCTAAGAAGAGGAAAGACATAAGGAAAAGAAAGACCGTGCTAATGTGAGGCTCAGGCTCATTCGGCGTAGAATCGGGACTTGATCGCCTGCGAAAGAAAAGGACCAGGGGTCTAGCACGTGTATCAAAGACGCTGACGACGTCTGTGTACATCCCAGAAATGCTTGAGTTCCCAGCTGGAACAGAGATTGGCTGGAGCCATATTTCGCACAGTAACTGCTTCAGTGGCGGTGGGTACTTGGCTAAGGGCGCCGGGCTCCTATGGAAACAAAGGCCTGATGGTGATCTCCTTTGAAGTGGCATTATTCCGCTAGGGCCAAGAGCTATGCTCCCCGAGCCCTTGATAGCAGTTTCAGGTTTCCGCTGTGGGTTGGCTGGCGAGAGTCGGTCGTGTAGCTGCGGTGGAGATTCCTGGCGTCTCCTGTTTGACGATTGCTTCAGGTCGAGTCTCCGCTTAGCGCTGACTGAAGCGGGAAAGCGTCGCTCGCCCCCGGCTCCTAACCTCAGCCTCTACCTCCTTAACGCCGAGTCATACCTGGCTATAATCGCTGAGATTTATCAAGTGTTCGCGAGGACAATGAGTGGTCTCATAATTGCCTGTCCCCTAATCATTCTCCGTCAAACGGAAGCTACTAACTAGTTGTGAATGGCCCCACTTCTACAATCTGCAGACAAAAGGACAAGTTCACAGGGTCTAAGCAACGAACCGTTCAATCTCGCAGTAGTTTTCCTTCGACGGCTCGGAGATAGGCGAAAGCTATTCTAGGTTCGTATTGTCCTTCCAAGTGTCCATCTTCCCGATTTCTAGAGAGCCTAGAATCGGCATGATGATGCGTAGGAAAGCTCGTACCGCCATCTACTTGCCACTACTAAAACATTCACACCTGCATGATGTTTCGGACCTCACGCTGCGTCTAGTCTTTTCCTACCGATCGTGAAGCGGGAGCGCGGGTACTCTTAGGCGTTAAAACATTCCAACCACCGGCGCGACACGACTGTATCAGCTTCTAAACCGAGGAATCGAGTACCTTGACATAATGCGCTTGGAGCCGCTTGAACTTCGGGAATACAGGCTTCATCGGGTCGTACTCATCCTAAATGTTTCGATCGAATCTTTTGTGACCTCCGCCAAGGGGGGAGGACACATCATGGAAATCCAGCTTTTTCAGGTGCATCTTCGAATGCCATGTTCCAAACCAGTACGCTAGCCGGCCTTCCGCTCGAAGATCAAGGATTGGGGTAGAATAAACGACGTACATATACCCGGATGACAGTGCACATATATTTTGTCCCAAGAGGACTCTGTTTCTCGTCTTCGTAGGGATGGTTTGGCAACCTTTGCAAACCTAATCGGCAAGATCCAGGCACAGAATTTTGAGCATCCAAGGTATATCTCTAGGCACAGGCTTGCTATTGAGTCTGACATAGGACAGAAAGAGATGGAAGTCAGGAACATTAATTCCAAGTCACAGGCTAGGTTCGGGGCAAGGTAAGACCGAAAGCTGGGCTATGACCAATTCCCATTCTAAATAAAGTCATGGAAGCAAATAAATAGACGCCTGAGCTCGCACTCCTTGTATCGTGATTGATATGCATCGTAAGACCTATGAAATAAAAAAAAATCACATGCTGTACCACTGGTGTGCATGTGTCACCATGTCCAGATTGCCGAGCCCGTATTCTGATATTGCTGTTCTCGGTCACTACTGCACCCTCTGGTCCGCAATGACGTTTCCATTAGATTGCAAACTTCCTAGTCCACTCCCTTGCAGTCGCTTCGTATCTTGCACGGTCCGTCTTGTAGACGTGCGCAATCTCAGGTACCAGGGGGTCGTCAGGGTTCGGGTCTGTAAGCATAGAGCAGATTGATAGGAGGACTAAATGATGTCAGCTCTTCTCTGTGCCTCGAGGGCGGTGTATGTACCTTTTGAAATGGTCAGAGCAGGGCTCCACTGATCCCGCAGAATGTCAAGGCAAATGCTGCCATTTGAGTTGATGTTGGGATGGTAGATGCGTGTGGTGAAGTTGACTTTTGGGGGCTTGAACGGGTAGTCGGTAGGGAAATGGATCGCCAGGAAGAAGACACCTCCTTGGAAAGGACTGTCACCCTGTTCACCAAACAGTCAGATCGTATTCATTTCACCAATATGATCGAAGACCGGAACATGTTTTCTCTTTAATGATGGAAGTCGTAGGAATGAGATTTCTAAGAGAACTAGTGCACGTACAGGTCCCATTATTGTCGCTTGCCAGTGGAACTAGAGAATCAAATGTTAGTATCCCGCTGTCATTGTCACGATAGCGAGGAGGTTTCGCTTACAAGGTCGTCTCCCATTGGCCCGGCGGAGCATGATGAGGGAGGATCGCTATCCAAAAACCTTTATCAGCCTCTATGCTAAACTGAGCAGATCTGTCATCGTAGCCTAGGGGGCCTGATTTCCAAGATCATCGAAGCACATTCCGACATTAAGACAATCTTTTGTACGCACCGGCCAAGGTCTGTAAGTTCTTTGTTGATACGCTTGAGGGCCATTGTAAATGTGTTGTGAGTTGCGAGAAGGTGTTGGCGAGGTTAGGAGTAAAGTAAGTGGGACAAAAGTGGGCTGAGCGGCAGGCGGTGTTAGTAGCGAGGCCAACCTAATCCTGAGATATACACACACTTTCTGTGTACCAATAGACGCTCCGACGGATTTCAAAGATATTATGAAGACCAGTGAAATTTTCTGACCCAGGAATTCGTGAACACCGCTGATGCTTTGTGTCGAAGTTGTTGGAATCGAAAAGTCAAAGGTTGATGGGTCACTTGGTAATGGCGGCATGACTGATAGTGATGCTAGGCTTCAAGGACCTTAGTGGCTTGGCGGGCGGCGAAGCCTAGAGCTCACCTCAATTGCAGCTCCTCCATCAACATCACCACCACCGTCTCTTCATTTCATCCTTGGAAGACCAACCATGTCTTCTTCTCGCCTCCTTCGGCCTCTTACCCGGGTAGCTCAGCGTCAGCCCTTTGTGGCACGCTCGGTCAATCGACCAGTGTTTGCACTTGCTATGAGCACCCAAACTCCTAAGCAACTTGTCCAGTCGAAACCTTCAGTGCAACCACAAGCGAAGACATCAGAGCAATCCACAAGTCTGGCCAAGACGGCTACAATAGCCCATAGAAAGGATGTGGCAACGGTGAGGAATATGTAATGTTAACTACCTGATATGGCTAATACTTGTTGCTAGACTCGTTTGCATACTGCCATGCCTCAGCTCGTTCCTTTCTTTTTCGTCAATGAAACCGTCGCCAATTTCAGCGCACTTGTTATTCTAATCTACTTCATGTCGAAATACGCCCTACCAAACAAGCTTCGCATATTCCTGGCCCGCCTTTTCATTAGCAAGCTATAGCAACTGGGATCGTCTTGCCCGCGAGAGCAAATTGGTGGGAATCAATACCCCGGAGCACGCACCCCCGGCCCAACTCTGTTGCTTTTGTCCAGCATTCAAGGGCAGAAAATAACGGACGTCATATTTACTATGTACAGTGTTGGCAAGGATTAGATTATCTAAAACACAAAGCCTTTAACAAAATGCTTGGATCCCTGTGATGGCTCGTCCCAAAATTAATGCTGTGAAATTAGTCAACTTAAGACGCCCCCGTTTCATGCGTGGTTTTTACTCACCATGGATGTCACTTTGCCCTTCATAAGTCTGCGTCACGAACAAGTTCGCAACGTGTCTACCGATGTGATACTCGTCACTGACCGCGTTTCCACCAAAAACCTCCTGCAGTATTCTCGAGTTGACCAAAGCCCTGTCACAGTTCTGTCGTTTGATCATTGATATCATCTCTGGGGCAGCTTTTCCTTCATCCTTCAGACGGCCGACTTGGTTTGCCGCCAGGATGCCGTACGCAGCATCGGTTACGGCATCAGAAAGTTTCTTTTGCACCAATTGGTACTTCGCTATTGGATTGTTCTTGAATTGCTTCCTTTCCATGGCATATGTCCTGGTCCTCTCAATACAGTCCTCTAATGCTCCTATCACTCCCCACGCTATACCATAACGGGCTGAATTCAGACAGCTGAATGGTCCTTTCAACCCTTCCACTTCTGGAAACATGTTCGCTTCTGGTACGGGGCACTCGTCGAGCTGAATCATACCGGTAATGGAGGCTCGGAGCCCATTTTTGTGCTTCAATGGTGGAGTTTCTAGTGTCCCCGGCGGACACTCATCGCGCTCTATCACAAACCCTCGAATCTTCCCTGTACTTTGAAGCTTAGCCCATACCAGCATGACATCTGCAATCGGCGAGTTCGTGATCCATGTCTTAGCTCCTGAAAGCGAAAAGTATCCTTTCTTGCTGGGGTGCGGTTTGGCCACGCTTTCCATGGATCCAGGATCGGACCCGTGATTTGGTTCGGTCAGTCCAAAGCATCCTATTTTCTTACCCTTGGCCAATGGAGGCAAGAATTTCTGCTTCAGCTCTTCTGATCCGAACTCCTCGATCCCTCCCATGACCAGCGAGCTCTGAACAGACATGCCTGATCTGTAGCCCGAATCTACTCTTTCAACTTCGCGAGTAATCAGCCCAGATGCTACGCTGCTCACGCCGGCGCAGCCGTAGCCCTGGATTGTAGCCCCTAACAAACCAAGCTCACCCATCTCTTCTAGAATTTTCTTGTCATAGTCTTCATCCCGGTATGCGTCTATACATACACTCAGTCTTGTACTTTTAGCACCAACCTTGACCTACTGACCTAATACCCTTGGCAGCATCTGTTCTTGACAGTACGAGTGTGCGGTTTCTTGTATGGCGAGCTCTTCTTCAGTGAATAGAGACGTTGAGTTCAAAGGATCTTCCCAATTAAAAGTTGCAGGTGCATGAGCAAACCGTCGAGCTTCGTAACGCAACGGTGCTTTTATTCTACAAGCTCTTGAAGCAGCTCGTAGGAGAGGATTTCGTATCATTTTCAACCGAGTTTGAAGTGCCAAAACTGAAATTGATCAAGAAAAGGAGCGGCCCAGTTCGAACAAAGAATTGAGAGCTGTTACTTTGAGAGTGTAAGGGATTAAAAGAGTCCTACGTGTTTTGCCTTCTATGACGGCAGAGACGGATCTGCGATAGAATGCCTCGGCTCTGGCTCGGGGACGAAATACAGCGGTGCTGGAAACGGCGGAACGTCCCTTCAGAGTCTCTAATTCACAATCATTGAACTCTTCTCAGAATTCATTTTCGAGTTGCATTTGCACAGCACCTTGTACAATGCGCTAGCCCATCTCTGTAAGATATGGCGGTAGTCACGTAGGCACGGCGTCTTCCAAGATGCCTTTTAATTCACCCCGCACTTTGCGGTAATTTGGAGAAGGTGCGCTAAGCCTGTTCCTGCAAAATTATCTGAGCAGCGCGCGTATGACGCCAATCCAGCTTCACGCGGTCCACGGTTGCGACAGGCTTCCATTCTCGCTATTTAGCAAGATCAAATCGCCCTCCACAGCTCAGACCGAGTCACCAGTATGGGGATCAAGCGTGAGCTAGATACTGCTTGATTGACCTGCAACACTGACGCCGTGCAGAGCTGTACCATGTCATCTCAGAAAATGCCCCCGACGCCGTCAAGGAAGGCGAGATCAAGAATCATTTCGGCCGCAAAGTAGCAATCGTACGTGTTCTTTGTTTTGCAGAATCAAGCACTGACAATTACAGGATGCGTATGTCAAGCTTAGCTTTCCTAGTGATCGTCTCTCACGTTCGCAGTTCCATGAGCATCTACAGCTTCCTCATCCAAGTCCGTTCAGATGGCCAACAGCTGATGAACGAAACCGGTGAAACAACATCACATCTTATGGGTATATTCTATCGTACGCTGCGAATCATCGACAATGGAATTAAGCCCCTCTACGTCTTCGATGGAGCTCCTCCGAAACTCAAGTCTGGAGAGTTAGCGAAGCGATTTGCGCGAAAGAATGAAGCAAACGAGCAGTGGGAAGAAGCTAAGGAGACTGGTACAGCGGAAGATGTTGAGAAATTCTCAAGACGGACTGTGAAAGTTACGCGGGAGCACAACGAAGAATGCAAGCGATTACTGAAGTTGATGGGTGTCCCTTACATCAACGCTCCGACGGAAGCAGAGGCACAGTGTGCTGTGCTTGCTCGGGCAGGGAAAGTTTATGCCGCCGCGTCCGAAGACATGGATACTCTCTGCTTCAACTCGCCCATTCTTCTTCGGCATCTGACATTCAGTGAACAGCGCAAGGAGCCTATTCAGGAGATTCATCTAGACAAAGTTCTTGAAGGTCTGGAGATGGACAGGAAGCAGGTATGCGTAGAAATTGAAGATGTCGTTTCACACTAATGTAGAAATTAGTTCATCGACCTCTGCATCCTACTCGGTTGCGATTATGTCGATCCTGTACCAAAAATTGGACCTAATACTGCCCTAAAACTGATCCGCGATTACGGAAGCTTGGAGGAGGTGGTAAAATATATTGACAACGACCCTAAGCAGAAGTACAAATTGCCCGATGACTGGCCATACAAGGAAGCGCGAGAGTTGTTCTTCAACCCTGATGTTCGTCAAGCAGATCATGAAGAATGTGACTTCAAGTGGGAGGCTCCAGACGTTGATGGACTGATCAACTTTCTTGTGACAGAGAAAGGGTTCAGTGAAGACCGCGTCCGAAGTGCAGCAACAAGGCTGACGAAGAACCTTAAGACAGCTCAACAAGCTCGCCTGGAGGGATTTTTCAAACCAGTTGGAAGAACGGAAGAGGAGAAGGCGAACTTGAAGCGCAAGCACAACGAGAAGCTAGAGGCCGAGAAAAAGAGGAAGAAGGAAGACGCGAAGGCCAAGAAGGAGGCTAAAGCGAAGCCTCGTGGTGCATAGGACATCAGAGGAGACGGAAACTACTGCCTGTCATAATTTTCGAGTCATCACGATCCTCACAAAATTCGCAACTGTAAGTTAGCCTGGAGTTTATGGAAACCAAAATATTCCGTGGTGGACCCGTTTTAAAGCATCTGGATTAACTCCGAGAAGCTCGAGGTGAACCGACATTTTTTGCCGCCGATTTTCTAGGGCTTAGGTGTATCGGACTGCGACTTCATGCAGGAGCTAGCTTAGAATCATTTGTGATGTAAATGGGTCAGAAAATGCCGGTCACCTTTGCCCGCTTCCACGGCAAGACGGGCCTCTTGATGCGTCAGGTCTTGGCAAACCAGGCTAGCTTTGAAATCACATGATGTCGGCGACGACATGCATTCCCCATGATCCACACCCATTATGATCACAGAGCTATTCTACGATCACGTTGGTAGTAGATGTACCTGTTAAGAATTTACATTATCCATTAAATCATGTGATTATCCATTGTGTGACTTGAGATCAATCATGAAAGGATGCCAGTATTTTCAGTGCACTCCCAGTTCCAAGCTCGAGCGACTCGCAACCCCACCT
Source organism: Pyrenula massariospora (assembly GCA_021030905.1). Classification (NCBI taxonomy): domain Eukaryota; kingdom Fungi; phylum Ascomycota; class Eurotiomycetes; order Pyrenulales; family Pyrenulaceae; genus Pyrenula; species Pyrenula massariospora. The sequence continues at coordinate 1,483,329 of JAGFMI010000001.1, forward strand.
AAAAGCCAAGAAGAGATCTGGCTGCACCATACGTGGCCTAGAAGCCCAAAAGGTCTTGGGTCATTTCGGCTCAGGAAGGTTTCGGAGGCCAAAAGAATAGGAAATTAAGTCTATGGTTCCTATCATCAAAAGGTGAGAATGAAGAAAGAAACACGGTAACTCTCGCGTCGTTTATGCCCGATGACTTTCTGTCAGACCTTGGCCTTTGATTCCCAAAAGAAGGCTCTAACGAAACCTACGGCGTTGGAAATGCAAGGCACCGCTTGGTAGAAGTAAAGACTACCTGAAATCCTCAATTGCACAGCTCCAGGCTTCGGCAGAAAGTGCATCCATAACAAGTAGTCACGCAGATGGCAGGAATGTGGAAAGACAGGTGCCAAGCAACAAGAGGATGGGAGTTACGAGAAAAGGTAGTCTCTTATTATCGCACCGGGCGGCTCGTGAAGTTTACAATGGTTGGCGCGTGTGCTTGATGGGTCGAGTGGAAAGGAGATGAGATTTGGGAAATGATGGGGGGGAGGAGGGTAGGTCGAGGAGCGGAGGGACCCCGTGACTGCAGGTTCGCATGATTGGCAGAGGAAGGCAGCCGGAGCCAATAGGAGTGACAGAAGCCGCTGTACGGGATCAGACTAGTGAGTCTTAGCGGCGTTTGGGAGGACTTTGCTGATCTTGCCGGCCCGCGGCGCTATAACTACGAGTAAACACCCGCCATCGCGCGTCCCTCCCCCTCCTGCGCCCATTTCCACCAACGCCCATCCCGCCGCTGTTCTCGATTGCCATTCCCGGTCCAGACGAGTTTCATCGATTATAAATCTGCCGCTTCATTAAGCATCAAATTTGGTCCGAAATGCCTCCCAAAGCTACCACGAAGAAGGCCGCTGCGCCCAAAAAGACTGCTTCTAACCCCACTCATGGCTCTTACAAAGGTATGCCATCCACCACCACGCCATCGGATCACCTTCGCTCTTTTTGTATCGTGGTCGCGTATCAATGCTGATTTGTGATTCCAGATATGATCAAGGATGCCATCCTCAATGTGAGTTGGTGCTCTTTGCGCTTGGCCCTCTCGCAAATACAACGTACACCATCCTTCGACTAGAGGAAAACAATCCTGCAACCACCATGAAGCCTCCTTTGAAGTTTTTGCTCTAGGAACATTAACTAACGCGTCTCATGGATCAGCTCAAAGATCGTTCGGGCTCTAGGTACGTTTCATTCACAGTCTATCGTTGCAAGGGCGGTTGACGGTCCTCACGGTCGCAAACCCCCAATTCAGTCAGACACTAACTATTCTCCTCCCCAACAGCCGCCAAGCGCTCAAGAAATATGTTCAGGCCAACAACAAGATCTCTGTCAACAGCCCTGCACAATTTGATGTTCAATTCAACAAGGCCTTGAAATCAGGTGTCGAGAAAGGAGACTTCACGCAACCTAAAGGTAAGCTTAAGTTGTCTATCAAGCCTGTTCATTGCAGTATCTTGGTAAATTGATGTCAATGCTGGCGTTTGGTGCTAACCTCACGATGCTATAGGCCCCTCCGGCCCTGTCAAGCTGGCAAAGAAGGAGAGCACCTCCAAACCAGCTGCAAGCAAGGTCAGCATCCCAAGATAATCCCTTGCCTACAGCACTCATACGATACAGACGCCCTCGGAGAAGAAGCCTGCTGCCAAAAAGGCCAGCACCACGAAGAAGACTACTACCAAAGCGCCGGCGACGAAGAAGGCTACCACAACGAAGAAGTCTTCGACCACGAAGGCCAACACAGCTAAGCCTCGAAAAGCCGCGAAGGCCGCTCCAACATCTGTCAGTCTATCTTAATGACCCCTAACCCCGCAAAGCATATATACTCATTTTTGATAGGCTCCTGCTGTTGTTGACGCCCCGAAAGTCCTAGGCAAGACTAAATCAGGCCGTGTCACCAAGACGAAGGCGCCCGCTGCTTCTACTACAAAGAAGACCGCCACCAAGAAGACTGCGGCGAAGAAAGCCACGCCAAAGAAGTCAGCGACTCCCAAGAAAGCAGAGGAGAAGGCTGCATCATAGACGCCGCATAGTCTAATTGTTCTTGTACGTGCTTTCTCTGGATGCGGTATGACAATGGCGGCTCGGTGGTGTTGAAGGTACTCGCAACGCATTCGCATGAGCTCGGGCAAGTTCTGATCTATGCTTGGTCTCTGCGAAGTAGATCAGGCGAATGCTCTGTATGAATGGAGAGTTCTTGCGCTGGCATCTGGTGGAATGAAAGTATTCTGGATCAATGGGGTAATGGCGTTGATATGATATCTTTGATGGAGTTTATATGGGTTTTTGCGTTGTCGTGGTGTCATCTCCTGTGGGTGATGGTCACAGCAGCGCTGCAAATATACATCTTCAACCCTCCTTACCTGAACAAAGTTCATCTCGTGCATTGCGAGTCTCGTCATACACTACAAATCTCGACAATCTAGAGAGTTGCTCATCTCCGTATCGTCGGCATGAGGCGTAAAATATTGCAAAAGGAAATATCTACCAGTTCATAACCTCTTCTTGGGCGTTGATGTTCATGCGACTAAGCCACGTCAAGGTATTGTGATCATTTGGCCCCTTTCGGGCAGCCAAAGTCGGCTAGTAAGGCCAAAGCCCCCACGGCTCCTCTCATTGGCCTCCATTAACCTTAGACGTGCCTCACGGACGTGGTCAGTAGCTGGTCCAACGTTGAAACCGTACCGGGTTGTTCGACCTCGAGATTAAAGGTCATTAGAGATTCTCGCCGCTACCTATATCCAAGTCCTATTTCGAAGATCGGCCCTGTTGGCTCTCCAACCTTCCTCGGCCGGCTTGGGCGGATGCTCAGCAGAGACCGACCCGAATCTCCCAAATTTCTCTTTCTCATTCTCACGACCCACTAATCTCACACCTCGATGTGGCCCTGATCTCTCTTTCAATATCTCTCACTCTTGAGCTCTCAATGCCGAAACGATACGATGCCATCCTTTCCCGGGGATGATTCACGCCAAATTGTACCAGCGAGCAACACATCTTCCGTTGACTATATCCCGCGAAAATCACATGAGAACACGCTCAGCCAGGTTTTCACCTTGACAAACGGCGCCACTCAAGAACTAGGAGCGACCGATCAAAAGCCTGACCCTTTAAAACATGCTGGCATCAGGACGAGCAATGTTTGTTCTTCATCCAACGTGACGCCGAATGGAAGTATCAATGGGAATAGGGAGCGATCTCACTCGAAAGCGGGAAGCATACACTCTATGTCAAGCGTTAGGGCGGCTCGAATAGCGGAAAATGGGAGACGGAGTCCTGCGCCTGCACCTAGTGATGGGCAGCATCGCCTATCACGCTCAGAAAGTGCTCATAAAAGAGAAGTAAATGGCATTGTACAAATACCGGCTCGGCCACCAGAGAGCTCGCTTCGACTAGTCACAAATGGGGACAATCGAAATTCCGAGGACCATGACTGGTCTGATATCCAAACCGCTGATTCCACAACACGATCACCTTCTTTGCCTCCCAACGACGTCCATGGCTCCGCTCCAGACGGCTCCTATTTCACGCCCAAGAAGACAAATAGCCATTTTACACGACACTCTTCCCCTCCCGCCGTGTCTTCGCCCCACAGCACGATAGATTCTGCCACTGCGTCAGGATTTCCGAAGCTATCCCATCGTCATACCCTCCAAGTCCCCAAGATTTCCACCACGGCCGGTCGATCTTCCCGAGACTTTTCCTTCTCCGCTCACCCCGAATCTGAAGAGATCTCGGCCGGGACTGGAAGATTTTCTCCAACGACGCCTGGTCACCGGAGAGCATCTCTCAATTTAATGAGAAGGCCTACACGCTCCCTTGCGTCCGACCTCCACCTTGACGAAGTCCCTCAGGACGAGGATGCGGCGAGGTGGACAGAGGCAATCAGGCAAAAGAGAGCCAGCCGAAGAAAGCGGAGAGAGGAGGAAGACGACGAACGCGTCATTGTTGGTACCAAAGTCGATCAAGGTCACGTCAACTGGGTAACTGCGTACAATATGCTCACAGGCATCCGGTTCACGGTGTCACGGACAAATGCAAAGATGGACCGAGAATTAACGGATGCTGATTTCGATGCCAAACACAAGTTCTCGTTCGATGTCACAGGGAATGAATTGACGCCGTCGGCGAAGTACGATTTCAAATTCAAAGATTACGCACCTTGGGTTTTCCGTCATTTGCGGGCGAAGTTCAGACTTGACCCTGCAGACTACCTTATGTCTCTTACCAGCAAGTATATTCTCTCAGAGCTTGGCTCCCCCGGAAAGAGCGGCAGTTTTTTCTATTTTTCTCGGGACTACAAATACATCATCAAGACCATCCATCATGCGGAACATAAGCTCCTGAGGAAGATATTGCGAGAATACTACAACCACATTGAGCACAATCCGAACACGCTTCTGTCTCAGTTTTATGGCCTCCATCGGGTTAAGATTCCATTTGGCAGAAAGATCCATTTCGTTGTCATGAATAACCTGTTCCCACCCCATAGAGACATTCACCAAATGTTCGACCTGAAAGGCTCCACCATCGGGAGAGATTTTAGAGAAGAAGATTTGGAAAAGAATCCCCGGGCGACAATGAAGGATCTGAATTGGCTGAGAAGAGGGCTACATCTCGAACTTGGACCGGGCAAGAAAGAGATGTTCATTGCTCAAATGAAACGAGATGTAAGCTTACTACAGAAGCTTCAGATCATGGACTACTCCCTATTGGTAGGGAAGCACGATCTCGAAAAAGGAAATGAAGAGCAGTTGCGAGACAAGACTCTTCGAGTCTTTCAACCTGGTGGAGAGAAATTCGAAGATGAAGCTCCCTACAATACGCTGATACGCACCCCGTCTCGGCTAGAGAACGCCAAAAAGGCGAGGGAGCTACGGATGACGCTTAAGAAGGAAAAGCCAGTTCCGATGGGCTCGATGAGTACCAAAATGCCTGACGAGATGCTTGATGAGCGAAAGGAGCGCTTGTTCTACAATGAGGAAGGTGGTTTTCGTGCAACGCATGAAAATGGCCAGCCGGGCGAGGAAATATATTATCTAGGTATAATCGACTGCCTGACTCATGTGAGCAACTGATTTCCTTTTTTTCTGATTGATGACTCTGTTGCTAAAATGCGCTGTAGTATGGAATCGTCAAAAAGCTGGAGCATTTCTGGAAAGGGCTTTCCAACAATTCCTCCCAGATTTCACCCATCCGACCAGAGCCTTACGGCGAACGATTCATCAATTTCATTACCGGAGTCACCATGACAAAAGAGGAAGCAGAGCGTGAACCTCCGAATCGAAGCTCAGAAAAAGATAGAGCCTCCATCGCACAGACGGATGGAGTTCGGTCACACCCTGCGTCTTTTGAGGGAACCAGGTCAAGCAGCGAGCGTCTTGGAAGATCACCCGTGGAAAAGACACTAGAAAAGGCCCAGAAAGAAGCAAAGAAGTCTGAAAGACAAGGCCGGAATGAATCAGAGACCCCTGAACGAGTCTTGGCAACGGCGAGATCTCCAAGCGCAGAACGCTCGGATGGTGTCAAAGGGACCACTTTACCCGTCGTAGAAGAAGCTGGTGAGGCCGCGAGCACTGGTGGCAGAAGTGGACACAGCGGACACAGCCAAGAGCATGATTTACTTGCTACAGAAGAGGAACACAGGGGACGAAGCAGCAGTGAACGACATGATCAGCGTGATCTTAACGGCGACAGCGGTCTTGGCAGTGAGATGACAGAGTCTCCGATAGAGCGTACATCAACAAAACAGTCTGCTCAGCAACACAATTTCTTACCAACCCCGCCGAAATTGGAACCAATGTTCTCTGTAAGCCCGACGCCTTTAGATCCAACAAAATCCCATGGCAGGAGGTCCAGCCCCGACACCAGAGATTTCGCCCGACATACAAGATGAAAAAGTTTCCGACTACCTGAACAAGTCGATTTGAGAATCTAAGACCAAAATGATGAAGGCCGATGCAACCTGGCGATCCCCTTGAGATCGTACTATATTTCATTTGTTCTGGCTGGTGGGCATTGGGGTCTTCTTGGGTACCTGAACATAGAATTGGCGAGCATTGGCGAATAACCTCATTTTAGAGAGGTATGGAGTCTCGAGGACCCTTTTTCGGCGCCTCACCATATTATTAGACACTGCTTGTTCTTACCACCATTGTTTTGGTGGTGTTGTATTAGGGGCACTACAGAAGGCAACAGAGAGCAAGCGAGGTTTTCGTCCCTTGTAGGCGGTGAGAGGATACGCATCATATGGCGTAAGGGAGACAACAAACCACCCCAGTTGGTTGTATAGTTATGTAATTCTACTGACGAACGAGCGGAGGGCTACCTCTCTTTTACTTGTTGACGACGATGCGGAGAAGGGGCGGCAAAATCAAGTAGCAGTAGACAAGACATGTCATGTCGCGATTGTCAAAAGTTTCAGACTCGGCTCGTCCACGTGGAGTTTTACGTATCCCATAAAGTAAATTTTAGCACATGAAGCGTTTCAATGCCGGCTTTTGGAGGGTCTCCAGCCTGGTCTTTAGAACCTCAAAGCGCGGCCACGTTCCCGAATGATTAAATAGTCTAGAACCCGGGTAGACAAGATATTTACAGGCCTGACACAAATATTAATATTTGGCGCGGCTTCTGCGTATTCGTGGATATCTTATTGCTTGGTTGAAGAAAATGATCTGCCGGCCCTGTCGACGATGCCGAAGAAAATATATTTAGAATGAAACTCGCAGCCAGCGCCAGATTGTCACGGTCGACAACAGCTACAAGCGAACAGAGCTGATATAGGCAGCCGCATACTATCAATCTATATTATTAAAATTCTCATCTCCCTTCAACGTAGCTGTATCGGTCATTCGTGCTTCTCTACGTATCACGAGCCGTGAAAAATCAGCATCAGCAGGCGCCGTCCCTTGATTCTGTGGAAGTAGATACGTCGATGCGGATGCATGACCAACACATTCCAGCCTGCCGACATTCACATCAACGTTGAACACGACGACATACATGTCGCACGGAGTCATTATCTTACGAGAGCATAGCTACAAACAAGGAAATCCTCAAGGCCCTCTGCTGGGTTAGGATTTCGACGAGGCTGGAAAAATAGCAGTAAAGCCTGACTTAGCGCCCGAGCCTCGCCCCACAGTGTGCGTGGCTGGGGCCTTCGGGCACGCTCCCGGGCTCCGTTACCCAGCCAAAGCCGCCGCACCACCCCCAATCAGGGAAAACGAAAACAGCGTGGGCCCAACCACCGCTTCAACGTCATGAACCCCTGCTATCGTGATGGCTGGTTGGGTGACGGGGGGAGCGATTCGTTCGGAAGGAGGTGGGCTGGGTGGGCAATTTGCTGGTGGATTGGCTAAATAAGGCTGAATATTGCTACTACTACGTGTTTCTTTTCCTAACTTACAATTTCTTCCTCTTTATCGACTCGACTCTGATCTGAGAAGCAACGACATTATCTACTCAGTCGTCTTGACTATCTATCATTCAACCAGTCCATCATCCGCGAAATACCTGATCCCATCCATCACGTAACCGAGGCCATCCACCAACCCTAAACAAACTTGTACCGTCAAGCTCAACGCTGCCTTGCCTTGTCTTGCCTGTACTTGCTCGGCTATTCTCCTCACGCCCCGAATCCAATCCAATCCAACACAACCTCACCTTCCCCTCTGCACCCTTCCTCGGCGCACATAACTCGACCACCTCCCATCCCCCCTCCATCTCCCCAGAACAACAAGTCGATCCAAACCTCCCTAAACACACACCATCCACCAACAAAACCTCACACTCCATCCAAAGCCTCTCCACCTACAAACCCCCACAAACCCCACAACCCCTCTCCCACCCACAAAAAAGAGAGAAAGAAAGATGGTCCGCCGCAACGACGTAATCGCGATAATAGTCCTCTGCCTTTTCTTCGTCCTAGCACTCGTGGGCTACGCCATCTACGCCATCCAGAACCGCGTCTCGCTATTTTCTAAACGGGTTAGGGAGATCGATGAGGAGGAGTGACATTGACCTTTATAAATTTGGAAAGGATGAGGGCGAAGACTGAAGCTTTAAGATTTTTTTTCCTCTCTGAGCTGGTGATATACACCATGGGCGTTTTTCAATCCCACACGATTGTTTCAGTGGGCAGGGCAGGGATTTGCACGACATATTTGGGTTACTTGAGCGATTGTTTGGAAATTGAGCATGCATGCTGGAATGGCAAAGCCGAAAAAAGGCATACAATACAATACAATGTATATGGATTGATGATTAATTAGATACTTGGCGGGAGTCTATCGGGCTGGTCATATATAGATGCTCAGATACTACATATAACGAATTCTGTCCCACATTGGACCTTCACGCCCAATACCTCTAACTTCGAGATTCTCTCGGTTGTCGGTTCGTGGATCAACGACTCCACGTCGTTTCACGAATGTGAATGACTGCCGCTTTCTTTGCTTAGTCTTCCTCCTTTCCAGCCAACGAAAGGGATGAGATAAATCCTGGCACACCCAAGCATGCCAGAAGGTAGAATAACGGCTCTAACTGGGAACAGCTTCTCCCTAGGTTGGTTCTGGATCTTCGTGGCCGTCCCAGTCGGCGAATCGTCCTTAGCACGTATCCCAAGCCCGAGCTGGTGTTGGGCTTGATACTCTGACATGACGAAGAATGTAGCCCTCTTCACTCGCACAGCTGCAGGCCATCGGGGCCACGAGAGCACGTCGTCGGTGCCCAGAAAGGAATTCCATGCCTCTTCTTGAGATACCCCAGAGTCTGCGAGTGTAGCTTCGACTGGTCGATTGTTTCAGCTTGAGGATGTACCTTCCCAAGGAAATCTGCTGAGTGATCAAGATCGATCGTGAGGTGGTTTTGAACGAGCAGTCTCCCCTTCAGAATTGTACCTCCCTCAACGGCCTCTTCCCGAAGAAGACGCCTCCTGCCCCTCCATCACTCTGCATGGCCGACCGCATGAGAAAAGGATTGTCCCCCGATCCAGGTGCTGACTCTGGCTCTGACGCCGACTCTGCCGAAGTCCCATTTGCGAGCTTCGATCTCTTCGGGGCCCTCCCGCTTGCACTATTGTCTGCAGATGTTTCGTTGATATGTCCGTCCCCGTTTGTCAGCGGTGTCTCTGGCTGTGCTTGTGGATCGATTCCCTCTTGTGCGTGCGGCCCAGCACCCGACTGTGAAGCAATTACCCCCAAGGTTCTTGCCGTCTCCTCTCTTACAACTCTTTTCCATTTCCCGACGACTGTCTCGTAATCCCAGACGTCGTCCAGCTTCTCTTCTTCTCTCTCATCCTCAGCACCTCTTGCTTGCTGCTGCAACTCTCTCACCCCCTCCTTCCTTAACCTCCTGCCAACACCACCCCTTTCTGGTGGGAACAGTCCGAACTCTCTCGGCCATTGACATCGACCTAGCATCTCTACTTGAGCCTGCAATTGTCTTGCTTCAGTCTGCGCTCTCGCGAGCTTCTCTTCTGTCTCTTCACGCTTCGTCCTTTCTCTAGCATACGCTCGTAGGATCTCAAGCCGCCACTGCTCGTAGCGCTGCATATCGGACATCGCATGCGTCCAGTGGTGGAAGGCAATATCGATATGACGGGTGGTGAGCTCAGTGTGTTGGTGGGCAACGGCAGATATTTCTGAGGGGGTAGTAGAAGAGGGCAGATGGGCGAGTTGATCGGCTTTCCATTGGTTGATCTTTTCGAGGGCGGCGGTGCGGACAGGCTCGAGATTTGCAGAGGTCGGTGGTTCGACGGGGAACGTCGCAGGGTCAGAGAATGGGCCAGAGGAGAAGAGGGTGGGAGGAGTCGGAAGGAAGTAGAGGCAGAGGGCGGGGAAAGTGAGGGACTGGAGGTCGATTGGGAAGGGGGAGGGGGTGGGAAGCGTGCGGACACTACGCAATCAGTAACCTTAGATGGTATGAAGGTTGAGGAGAAGGTTACCTTGCAGCTCGAACATTGTCAAGGACCTCTCTCAACGCTAGCTCCAGAGCGCGAGCCAGTTCCTTATCAGGCATCTGTTCAGGACGGTTGATGTCGATGTTGAACAGAGCCTGGTTCGCGGCATGTTTTCTCAGACTTGTCGGACTACTCGAGGACTGTGGATGCGCAATGCCATTGACCAGACCCAGTCGCGGATCTGGAAGTCCATTGATCACGCCCGTTGATTGCCATATCGGGGTATTGAATCTTGTACCTACACCGCCAGCAACAGGGGCGATTAAGCTCTCCGTCGTCGGTGATTGCTGCAGCGGCGTAGGGGAGGGATGTGCTCCAGACTCATCATCGCGAAAGCCGTCTGTCTTGTGGGACTTGACCTGTCTTCTAGTAATGCCGCCCCGCATGCGCCGGATCTCTTCAACGTTGTGTATTCCATCGGGCTTTTTCTTCGCAAGGTACTGGTCGAGATGGCGGCCGAGAGAGGATGAGGTGAATGGTTGGTGGCAATATGGGCATTCCTTGTCTTTGACCGCGGGATTTTTCGACGACGACTGCCGATTGGCGTCGTTGTCTCCTGAATCCGGGGTGGATGTAGCATTGGAGTTTTCTGCTTCGACCATGCTGGGGACGGTACGACAGGCGTTTGACGGAGGGCGCGGGCTCTAGGTTCTGGGCGATGTCATTGAGAAGATAGCGTTGACCAAGCGAGAATCATTTCACATTATTAGTAAGCGGTCATAACCATAAAACATCCAGCAGTCAAAGCTCCCAAGATTGAATGCGGCTAATTGTACAAAGTAGAGCCTGGAGCTGAGCTGAGTCCGGGATCCGTGCCACGGCGCTCGTAAAGCGGCCGATGGTCTCCGGAAGATCACATGCACTGATCGCCCGGGTAAACTTACCATAAACGAGTGGCAAGGCTTTGCGTACATTTATAGGGGACAATGCAAGTACCTTTTTTAAGTGCTCCACGGAAGACACAGATATTCGCGGGAAAGACACATAACTTGCTCGATTAAGTAGTATAATTTCACTAGTAGCACATGAACGCCGTTTGCCAAGAAATGGTACCGCTAATGCAATTCTAACGCAATGCTCCCAAACATCGACATTCTTCCATACTAGAATATTCCCACATGTAATGTCTCGGTTAGAACCCGACTCAATGACACTTTGTGTCCAGCCACTTCTTCACCTCATCCGGCGCGAAGTCATAGAAGGATTTGCCATTTTTGTCCTTCGTCGTCTTACAGTCACACGGCGGGCTGTCCGGACCCATGTTGTCGCTCTGCTTCCAATTCCACGCCGAAATCCGACAGACGGGCAGGCTGAAGGCTCCAATCTGACTGGCGATGTCCTGATTGCTCTGGTCGCGCTTTACAATGTTTGAGAAGTCATTAGCCGTTGGCGTGTAGCCCAAGCCAAATGATTCGTACTCCCAGCCAACTGAATGAAGAAGGCCATCGCGTTGGATGTTGAAGTCGCCCCATTGGTCAACCGAGTCAAACCCTTTCAGCTCAATGACATTGTGCTGGGGGTCCAGACCGACGAGGAAGTACATGCCATCCTGAAAGCCGCAGTAGCGGTCACGGCTATGGGTTTTCCATTTCGGACAATCTCCGACCACGTTCTCGATGAAGACGATAAAGCCATTCTGACCCTGTGCGATGCTCTGAAGCAGTCGGATGGCAAGCAGCTTCGTCATGGTGCTCTCGAGGTTGGCGAAGCTGGAGGTGTAGTCGGCAGGGTTGATCATGCTGCCGCCCTTCATCCATTGTGGAAGGGCCTTGTCCGGACCTTGAGTCTGACCATTTCCGAAGTCACCATTGCTGAACAGAGCGCTATGCGTCTGGTTGAGCGCAGTGTGCAGCCCATTCTGAACCTTACCCCACATGTCGAGAGCTTTGCTAAAGTCCTTAAGGGGATCTGGATCAGGAAATAGGAAATTTGAGGCAACACCACCACCAAGGTCAAGGAGAGATCCAGCAACTTCTCTACAGCAAACAATTAGACAACATTCCGTCAAAGGTGTCCAAAAGTATAGGCATGTGTTGACTTACCCTTCAGGTCCCAAGGCGCCGAGGGCGGTGCTACCAATTCCCAAGATACCCTCAAATATAGCCGAGAACACACCATTGTTGTTTTCTTCTGTCAGAAATTTCTATTTCCTGGGTCAGAACGAAATCACGAATACGTTTGGTACGAAGCAACCATACCTCGGTAAAATCATCAAGCTTTCCAATTATATTGTTCGCAGCCGCATCAACAGCCTTGTCCATGGCAACAAAAATACTTTGAGCGTTTGTTATGGCTGTCAGACCAAGGAGGCCCTGCTCTTTCTGCTGCGTCGATCCTTTCAGCTGGGAACAGACTCCTGTTCCACCTTCACAGTTCTCTGACGCAAGACGGCAGAACAAGTCCGACCCGTATTGCTCAGCAAATTCCTGGTGAAAGTCGAACCCAGTCTTTTTGTTGTTGAGTCCAGTATTGTAGAAGTTGGTAACAAGATTATCCATGCCTTTTGCGTTCCAGGTGTTTGTGTCGAACGTGATCGGTCCTTCACCACAATCCTCATTTGGACCTCCCCCACCTTTGGGTTGTACTACAAAGCTGTTTCCTGGCTTGATGGAGGATGATGGAGCCGGACCCGCAGCTGAAGATGAAGCTGGACGTGCCAAAGAATGGGCCACTTCGAAGGCGAGTACTAGCACGATTGCCGAGCGCATTTTGTTGGAATATTGCGGGAAAGCTTTTAAGAAATACTAAGCTTGATATAAAGAGAGACAGATCCTGCGAAGTGCAAGAGTGCTGAGCTAGAAGTCTGGATACAGGAAACACCGACGGGAAATTCATCTTTAATTTATATGGACGGCTGCCAGAGCTCTTTTCCATTTTCATGATTGCACGTGAAACGTTGGAATAACGGTGATGAGAGACTCCCTTGGGTTAAGACAATTGTAACCACACTGAATACCATATGAAACTGTCAGAATAGGGAGCCGACGTGAGTCGAAATGGACAACGATCGGTTGTTTGTGGGAGTATTAAAGATTGCTTTTGTGAGCCGGCTCCAACAAGTACAAGAAAGGGGCTGAGCATGGTGTTGTGGCTGAAATAGGGCACGAATCGAAGGATGCCAAGAGATAGAGCTTACATCAAGGAGCTCCCAGAGAAGATCAAATAACGCCGGAGTTAGTTTAGTGCTTGAACACTCATTTTGCTAAACCGTGCCACCTCGCTGTAAGCACAGAATGAATGTATGATCGTTATGCTCTCTGCTGCTATCACGGCCCAGCAGCAAGGCTCTGAAACGGTGGCGCCAGGGGAGTGGTCAGTATAAGGGAACATTCATTTCCACCGACCTCTTCGCCCCCATCGTTACCTGAATAGGCCGAGGATAGATATATTATCAACAACCAAGGTCCACGGATGAGTTTGGATTCTAGGCATATATCCTTGCTCCTCTCCACAGGTTTAAGCATTGAATTAGCCCACAACGTGGAAGATAGGAGGGATGAAATTGTCTGCTACCGATATCTGGCTCATCTTGGAAAACAAGAAATGGAGTCTTGGTAATTCAATTGTGGCGGATCTCGGATTGGTAACATAGAATACCGGCCGCTGACTCTATCCTGAAAAACGTGCTTTCAAAATTGTTTTAGTTGTGATGAAGCTTAAGATGACCTTGAGTGGCGCTTGACTTATCCCACCTCTCCCAGGCTGCCCTAAACCTAGAAACGCAATCGCCCCATCTTGGCACGCTGACACCTCCAACAACTTAATTATCCCTGATATGCTTTGGAGTGAGCTTTTTCTTACCCGCCTCCACACCAATGACCAGGAGCACGCCATGTTGGCACCTCTTACGCCGTGTCTCTCCTCATACCAACCACTACAGAGCAGATGATGAATTTCGTATTTCAGAGTCGAGGTGTAACGTGCTGATATCCCACAGCTTAACCCGACAATGTCTGGGGACCACCGAAGGTTTAAGTCGAAGGCAGCGCTGTTGGTCTGATCCGTGACGCTGGGATCAAACGCAGTTTTCCATTGAGAGACATTGATGGCTCACAGAGTTATTGAGTATTAGAAGAGCCATGCGCCACGATCACTGCGTACACGATTTCAGCGATAGTTTATCCCCCGACGTTCCCAGTGAGCTCTATTAACAACGTTGTTTCCTTTGCTTGCCACATTCTATGTGTGTGGTAGTGACCGTTGCTGATCACCTCAGATCCAGAATGTACTCTAAAGAGGAAGATCCCTCCACCTTAGGCCGAAGCGTATCAAAGAGTCACCAACATTCAAATTCTCTCTTTCCGAAACCTTCCCTTCTTTAAGTCGCCTGGCAGCACCTAAGCCCTTAGCGCAGAGCCAATGTAGTCGGCCAGAGTTATGATCTTCTCTTCCTGCAGTCTTCGTCCCACAAGCTGCACAGAAACATGGGCACCGTCGTATAACTCAGGGTCATCTTACAATGTCAGCGGCCACAGACGAATTGTCGTGTTGGAGAGTGGAACACTTACAATCATCTTGAATCTGCTTGTCTAGGTCGCTCAGCGCTTTGAAACTGGTATCTACTGCATCTAACGACTTGTCGGCCGTCGTCACTGGAATGACCATAGATGTATAGTCCAATCCATTTACGAAGGTCGAATAACCGTAGTAATCGTACCTATTTGGGCGTGCAGCTGGGAATGGTGCGAGAGGGGCGATGAGAGCATCGACAGGCCTACCGGTACCCGTAAGTTCGCTTGTACTGTTCCAATAGTGCAAGTACTCTTTCTGCCATTCACGCTTCGCAACGTTGACTTCGGCAATCTGGCCTCCATTGAATTGCTGCTGTGGACCCGTTCCGTAACTTTTGACGACTTGAGGTGCTACTGGCTCCCCAGAAAGACCGAATTGTTTGTGGACATCTTCACCACCGTCAAAGAGCCATGTCTTGAAAATAACACTATTTCCATATTCGTGAGAAGGAGGCTTCCACTCAACAATCTTGTGACCCATTTTGGCAAGCAAATCCTCTACAATATTGATTGCTCGGTTGACGGGAGGGTGCAAACTGATCACGCCATCATGCTTGAGCACCCCAAACGAGAGCTGGCCCTTCTTTTCACTCGATGCTTTGATAAGATCAAGGACTTCTTCCTCGTGCTTAGTTCTCCAGGGCAGCTCAACCACAAGCGGATCATAAAGCCACGGCTTCTGGCTTAAAATCGATTGAACGAGCAGTTTGATTGATGCTGCAGAAGTAGCGAGAGGTCCAACGACTGATAAGATACTGCTCTGACCATCCATGCTGTTCGCCAGACCATCATACGGTAGTCTTCCCGAGGATGGTCTAATGCCGTAAAGCCCATTGAAGGCTGCCGGTATGCGTATGCTACCACCGATGTCTGTTCCGAATCCCGCAGGAGAACCTCTTGCACCGATCAAAGCACCCTCGCCGCCAGAGCTTCCTCCCGAACAGATGTATCTATTCTTAGGGTTCCATGTGTATCCAATGATGTTATTGACAGTCTCGCCCGTCATTAAGGTATGAGGTACACTCGTCTTGCAGAACAAAATGGCGCCCAACGCTCGTAATTCACGGACCATCTCACTTTCGAAGGTTCCTTTCCGAGGGTCATCCTTGTTCCCCTGGAATGTGTTTATCCATCCCACGTAACCCATCGTAGTTTCGACGTCTTTGACATGAAATTGGTCTTTTAAACTGATTGGTACTCCATGCAGTGGACCGAGTGTGTGTTTATGTTTCACAAGATATTCATCTTGCGCCTTTGCTTCGTTTACCGCTGCGTCAAAAAAAGTCTCATGAAGGCAATTGGTCTGGGGAATAGCTTGTTAGTCAATAGTTGCGTTGGAATCAATTCCAGGAACATCCAACAAAGACCTGGCTCGGGTTGCAATTCGCATAAGCCATTTCGAGATCGTGAGAGGGCCAGGAAACTTACTAGTTGGTGCGCGAGCGAAGCTCTGTGACAAAACGCTTCTGTCACCTCGACCGCGCTCCATTTCCCGGTAGCTGTCTCTCTTGCGATTCCCACGGCGTCAGTCTCCGTTATCTCAATCTCGCGGGAGCTCAGAAACTGTCGGATATACGAGCCTGTAACGTCTTTCTGCTCTTCAGCAGCTGGCACTGCAACGGGTAGTCGCCATTGAGGCGGAATGGAATCCAAGATTGACTTGCATTTTTCTTCTGCAAGCTCCTTCCAAGTGGCTGCTGAGTTCCCCATGACCAGAGGTGAGTCGTGAATGAAGCTGTCCAATGATCACCACACAAGGCGAAAGATGGGCTGAATTGACGGCGGATATAATTTTTGAATATGGGCGTATGTTGAGAATTCAAGGGTAGGACGATTGGTGCAGGTCCCAGGGTATGCATGTCGTGCATCCCATCCTCGCTATCATGCCATGAGCAAGCGGTGAAGATTATCGTAGGTGTAGAGGCTCCTTCCTCTTCGGGTTGACGTCAGTCCAATCCGCGCGGCTGTGGGATACCAGAGTAGTCCGTAGGGCGGCAACCCCACAGTGATTGTCCAGCCGTGGGGTAAACGAGTAAACGAGGTGCCCCAACACGGTCAAGACGCGCCAAGACTTAATAGACTAGTGATTGTCGGCCATGCATATTCGTACTTCAAAGCAATAGGAGCTGCCGTGCAGATTATCGTCGAAGGAACTCCGTTGCACAGAATACGTCATCCTGAATTTCGGTGCGCGTCCGTCATCTGCCGGACATTGAGATTGATGCGTTTCTGAGACAACCAACCACGCCAGCAGTCCAGCGCTTCGGATTCCTGATCGAGGACTGGCCAGCTTTCCAGTTCCTTTGGGCATGTGTGAGGCAGGACCTTTGGCACACCATGCCATGCCCATCGTGCTGGACCTGTCATACAGACGGCATCTCCAGACTTGAGCCTCATAGTAACGGCAGTCCCGTCGGTGTGGCCTGCGACGAACAGTGCATCACAGCCGACACTGATGCTGATCAGGCCACGGTCACAATGTTCGCTCACGTCCCTGTGCATGCTTAGTATGTCGCCCGGCGAATATAGATTCACGATTGCAGCTTGGGCTACAATGTTGGGAAATAGTGATTGGAGCAAGTCCCGGATGTCACCAGGAAATTCCGGAGGATCTGTGTCCGGGTATTTCTTGGCAGTCCAGTCGTACTGTCCCCCTAGCGTCATCCATCGTAACTTTTTCTCCAGTGCGCTCCGGACAGACATTGGTCTATGAATAGAGGAGTCTTTGGGATGGAATATCATGTCTGGGTGAGCTGAGAAGAAAGATGGAATGGACGAGCTCCTGCGAGGGTGGTCTCTGGTTTCTGGATATTGAATATTGTGGAATAGATGTAGGTTTGTTTGATGCGCTGGGTTTGAAAGATCTCTGAAAAACAATCTTTCAAGTAGCACTGCCTGAAGATTTATATCGAAAAGAGATGGGAGAAAAAGAAGACCTTTCCCCCATCAGCTCCGTTGCCAACATTGGCTTGAGCTCTCTTACCAGGAACTGCTATAGACTCAAGGATCACAACATCATGAGAAATGTTTTGTTCAACGCGAGAACGGGTCAAGTCTCTGTTGCGTTCTGAATTTTCGAATTCGTCGAAAACTGTCCGCAATTTTGACGCACTCAAAGACCCGATCTTCTTGAAATCTGTAGCTTTGACCAGCTTCCCACAATCCCAATCGATTACATTGACGTCTTCTGCAAGCTCCTCTGGCGTTGCTTTCTGGTACTTCTTGAACAATTCCCGGAGAGCTCCGGGCGGCTTCTCGTGTGCGTCCAGGCCATGGTGACCTCGAGACTCGATGGTAGTGCCCATGTCCCAGCTACTCGATAGATCACACGGTTTTATTGGCTGTCTGTCGATGAGATGAGAGCATGAACATAGCGACAACAAATTTCATGAGAGCGTCAATGGAGGGATCTGCAAGTCGGGAGGGGGCAGATTAAAATAACGGGAATCTTGGCGCGGTTATGCGGCGCCAGGGACACCAATCACGCGTCGTTCGGGCGTCGGGATGGACCCCGCGGAGCGTGTGTTTACAAAAGCTAGAAGGGGCACAACAAGTCTCTCTGCAATTGCCATGAACAGGCTCACGATCCCGGCTCACACAGTCGACCACGCTGCATAAGCCCGATGATGCACTGTAGGCCATGAAGCTGCATCGTCTGCAATTTTTCGGAATCCGCAATACTAACCTTACAGCTTAACCGTACCCAGAATCGCATTAGGTGAATCTCACAAGCTCGACTAATTCGGGACATTTCTTGCAATCCTTATCAGACATTCACAGCTCGTTTGCTCACCATGGAAAACTACCAAAAGATCGAGAAAATTGGCGAAGGTATCCCTGCGTCCCATTGACCTATTTTCTTATCGAGCGCGCAAGCTGAACAGCATCCAGGAACCTATGGTGTTGTCTACAAAGCGCGCGACCTCACGCACCCCAACCGCATTGTTGCCCTGAAGAAGATTCGCCTCGAAGCTGAAGATGAGGGAGTTCCTAGTACCGCTATACGCGAGATATCACTCCTCAAAGAGATGCAAGACCCGAATATCGTACGATTATACAACATTGTGCATGCCGACGGCCACAAACTTTATCTGGTCTTTGAATTTCTTGACCTCGATCTGAAGAAGTACATGGAAGCTCTGCCTGTCAGTGATGGTGGTAGGGGAAAGGCGCTGCCGGAAGGAAGCCAAGACATGGCACGATTGGGTCTAGGAGAAAATATGGTAAAGAAGTTTATGGCGCAGCTAGTCGAGGGAATACGTTATTGCCATAGCCATCGGGTCCTGCATCGGGATTTGAAGCCCCAGAATCTGTTGATTGACAAGGAAGGGAATCTGAAACTCGCAGATTTTGGACTGGCCAGGGCATTCGGAGTGCCGTTGAGGACGTATACACATGAGGTAAGTCAGCATCTGTTCATTGTCCCCTTGTTGCAGTTTCTTACGAAGTTCCTGTACTCCTCTACTTCTTCTCTATCGCATTAGTTGTATCTGATACTGACCCATACCGTCTAGGTTGTCACGTTATGGTACCGCGCTCCCGAGATTCTCCTCGGTGGCCGCCAATATAGCACCGGCGTTGACATGTGGTCCTGCGGCGCCATCTTCGCAGAGATGTGGACCCGCAAACCCCTCTTCCCGGGAGACTCTGAAATCGACGAGATCTTTAAAATCTTCAAGTCCACCTCCCTTTCCCCCTCACCCATTCTTCCTTACTAAAATTAATCACAGAATCCTCGGCACCCCAGACGAAGACATCTGGCCCGGCGTAACCTCCTTCCCCGACTTCAAGCCCACCTTCCCGAAATGGTCACGCGAGGACCTGCACAGAATGGTCCCCAACATGCAGGAAGAAGGCGTCGAGCTGCTGGAGCACCTCCTGGAGTACGACCCGAGCCACCGGTTGAGCGCGAAGGCGGCGTGCACGCATCCGTATTTTTCGGCGGGGATCGCGGCGTACAGCGGACGGGGCAGTGCGGGGGGAAACGCGAGAGTTAATGGCTTTCATTGATGGATTTGGGAGGGGCGGTGGAGTCGGCTGGGCTGCAGGGAAATTCGGCTCGTACATCAACCGAAGGCATCGTATCAGGGGGATTGGGCTCTGCAAATGTATAGAATACAAGCACGGGAGATGCAAAGAATCCAGGTATGTGGGCTCGAGACTCTTTTCGCTGAGTGTCGGCGCCGGGGTTGGATAGCTACTTAGACTGGGAGTTTCTGGCTTCGTCGCGGTCTTTCTTCTTATCGTTATCGTCCCAGTTCTCATCGTCCTTGTTGTCCAAGTGAGGGAGTGAGCATGGTTAGGGTGCAATTCTACTTTGCTTGCAATTCTACTTTGCTTGCAATTCTACTTTGCTTGCAATTCTACTTTGCTTGCAATTCTACTTTGCTTGCAATTCT
>JAGFMI010000001.1:2184729-2329729 GCA_021030905.1 Pyrenula massariospora
AGCCTTCACGTATCAGCAGTCTGGTTGTGAAGTTGTGAGATCGGTGGACACATCATTCTTTCTACTGGCGTCAATGTGAGAACGGTTCGACTTTTAACTCTGGCTGCTAGCTCTGATCTGTAATTTTGCGGATGAAAGTTTGATTTGTACGAATTGGGATGATTGGCTCTTTTATGGGTCCTAAACGCCAGTGAAAGGGACAGAACACTCCTTTAAATAGAGAAACCTTCCCCAATTTTTGTCCCTCTATGAATCCGCTCCATTGAAAAATGGCGAGCCTGTTGTTAGAAGCGGGCTCAAAAATTGCGAAATAGTTAATCGTGTTCCGAAGATGAACGTTTTGTAGTAACTAGTCGTCTGCTCTGGCTGGCTCAAAGGATGCTTAGGCCGGCTCACGCTTGTAATAGGCTCAACAGTCACAATTTGCGGTTGCTTGCTCATCGTTCAGAAACAGTCACGTTTGTTTTAGATTCAAAGACGGGGATGGATGGATTTAGAAGCGCCGTAGTAAAGAAGATGAAACATGGCTCCCGCCCGTTCAGAACGTCCATTTTCAAGACTGTTGGAGGATTATACAAGAACATAGTGCAGCGACTTCTGTTCACATCTGGATGAATGAAGACGTTGACCAAGGTAAGGAATTCTCCACCGTGATATTTGAGTCTAGAAATCAGTGTTGTTATATCTGCATCGCGAGGTAGACATCGACAAACAAGCAAACCCGGAAACAGAGACATCTGTAAAAGGTAGAAAAGTTGCAGATGGTTAAATAGATTCATGGTATTGCCCTCTCCTTACCACAGTTCCACGTCCACTCCTTCAAAGGATCCTTTCACGCGTATCCCAGGAAGAGAGCATAATGGCTGTTCTTATCCAACTTCAAGTGCTTTAAACATGCTATCCATCAGAGTTCCCGCCACAGGGATGGCAGTCAGTCACTGTAGAATCATGGACCTCAGCTATTTAAACCGCGACGTGCGCAATATCGAATTGCCAGGTTCTCGATGTCGGAATGGTTGTCGCCGGTCACCGACGACGCTAAGCTTTTCCCAGCAAAGAGCTTGGACCTCGATCGTTGCGGAGCAGACGGAGGTCGCTCTTGCTGTCCGCGGCGCTACACTTCTTCCAACTGATCGAGTCCGGAGAGTCGACGCCAGGGACGGTGATGTTGTGGCTAGAGAGCCAAGAACCCGAATTCGGGGCCGAAAAAGCGCTTATTTGCAAAGAGCGGCTGCATGTATAAAAGAGTGAGGCAGCATGGCCTCGGACCTCAGCGATACTTGACTTTGGCCTCCCCCACACGCTCCAGCTAGAGCATCCACGCTCCAAGACGCAAAGATGTCAACTGTGTCTCCTCTGTCCGCGGTAAGCCCTCGCCATTCATATTCCATGCCTCTCGCTCCATGTGAAGTGCAGCACTAAGTGTGGGAAGAGAGCTGACAATGTTCAATCTGCAAGCTCCGAAGCAATTATCGACTCTGCCTTGGAGCAGTCGTCCTGTCAGGCTCCGCCTACGCAACCTACCGCTCATTCAACCCCTCGCCAAAGCTTTCCCTAGACACAGCACCCGCAGCACAGGAGAGACCAAAGACATTTAACGGAGGCTGGTTTAAACCGCTGAAGCTCCATAGCGTGGAGGAGGTCAACCAAAACGTAAAAAAATTTACCTTTGAGCTTCCCGACAAGAACGCTGTCAGTGGCCTACAACCGTGCTGTAAGCCGTGTGACATCCCAGAATTTCAAGACACCACTTAACAATCCCAACAGCGGCGGTATTAACCTGGTCCAGCCCACCAGGTCGCTGGCTCCCCGTCATCAGACCGTACACCCCAATCTCAGACCCAAGTATTCCCCCCTCTCCCTTCCCTACAATACCCACTAACCTAAAACCCCCCCACCAGACCAACCCGGCTACATCTCCTTCCTAATCAAGCGCTACCCCAACGGCGCATCAAGCACTTACCTCCACTCCCTCAAACCCGGCTCCTCCATCTCCGCCCGCGGCCCCCTCCCCACCTACCCCTGGACCCCGAACCAGCACACCCACGTCGTCCTCATCGCCGGCGGCGCGGGCATCACCCCGATCTACCAGCTCGCCGCCACCATACTCGACAACCCCGCCGACCGCACAAAAGTCACGCTGGTCTACGGCAACAACACGGACGCGGACGTGCTCCTGCGCGACGAGTTCGACGCGTACGCGAGTGACCGCGGGGGGCAGTTCAAGGCCGTGTATGCGGTTTCGCATCCATCACCGGGCTCGGAGTATTATAAAGGCTATATTACGAAAGAGTTACTCCAGCAGTCCCTGCCCGACGCACGGGAGCCCGGGGTCAAGGTCCTGGTGTGCGGGCCGCCGGGCCTGGAGAAGTCGATGACGGGGCAGTCCGGGTGGGGGTGGTTTGGAGGTTCGTACGGGGGGATTTTGGGGGAGCTGGGGTTTGAGAAGGGGCAGGTGCATCGGTTTTGATTTTCCGGGTGTTGGAGGGAGTGCTAGGGATAATGTGTGTTGCGGAAGAGATTGTTTGAATAGATCGGTGCTGGCTCTTTGCTTGTTGGTAGAGCAAGCGCGCGGTTTATTTCTGGCTTCTCTCGATATGGCATGCATTGGGAGGTATGAAGCGGTCGATAGGAGGCACGAAGTATAGTTATGGATTGCATCATATGGACTACCCTAAAGGGAAAATATACTAGGGATCCTGCCGAGGCATATTTGCTTTTTCTCCTTGCAAGCTTAATTGTACGACAGATCAATCGTCGAGCTCGTTGTGCCAATTTGAGCACGCAAAGAGGCCTCATTCAAGACCCTTAAATGTAACCAGAAAAGCCTATCTCCCTTGCCGCCATTCCCGAGGAGAAAGGCTCAGCGGCCAGTGAAACGGATTATCCAAATCCCCACGGCCAGCTGGAAGCGCATCCGCAAGCCTAGGAAGCAGGAACACCTTCAGCAGCTCCCTTCCTCGCGCTGATCCGCACGTTCATGTCCTTGACGATCCAAAACGCCGCGTTCGACGTGCACTTCCACGGCTGGCCCGGGCTCACAAGGCTAATCTCGTAGCGCCGGAAGATCTGGTGATCTCCATTTATCGTCAGAGAAAGGATAGTTTGACAAGGTTAGCCAGCAAGGAACTGTACGTACCTCGACAAAGATCTTGTTCAACTCCATCAGCGCCAATGGTCGCCCGAGGCACGTGTACCGACCCGACGCGAAGACCAGCTCGATCGAGCGGTCCATGTCTCTGCGCCGGGGCCCGTCTTCGAGCCAGCGCTCGGGGCGGAAGGTGTCTGCGTCTGGCCCGAAGACGGTCTTGCTACGCTGCATGGCCCACGAAGAGATACCGATGCGAGTATTTCCGGGGACGAAGATGTCGTTGATGGAGTCGCCGGCGGTAGGTGTTTGTTTGAGAGCGAGGCCCGAGGCCGGGGGCTGGATCCGAAGGCCCTCCTTGATGCACGCCTGTAGGAAGGGGAGGGTTCTGGCTTCGGCCTCGCGGATGATGGGAGAGGATATTTGACCGGCTTTCTCTGCTGCTTCGATCTCGGTCATGAGCTTGTTGTGTACGCGAGGTATACTTGTGATGTGGAGCACTGTAGCTAGGATGGCGGAGGCGGTCGTGCCGGCACCTGCTAAGCTAGGATAGGGGGGCTCTTAGTATGGCTTACATGCTGCCGTAGAGATGTACTTACATTTGAAAGCAAACTTCTTGGATTGCTTCATCGTGGGTCAGTCCGTGGCGTTTGAAGGATCCTAGCATATCGAATTCCTCTTTACAATCGCTCTGATAGCGCCTGTCGACAAATGCCTCAGCAATACCAAACATCTTTCCAAGCCAAGTCTTGTCCTTTGGCGAGGGCATAAGAAAGCGTCTAAACAACGCTGATGTCGCCACTCTCGCGAGTATTGGGAGATTCGCGACGATGTCAATGCCTGGAAGAGCTTTTTCCGTGGTGGCGAGGTAGTCATACATATCTTTATCATTTGCCAAGAAGCCGAACGATCTACCAAAGGCAACCGCTCCGATTATATCCATCGTGAAGAATTGTGTGAGCTGTCCAAAGTCGGCCGTACGATATATCGTCTCGGAGGAGATGTATTTGCGGTCGATAAGATTAATTAGCGCAATGAGCTGATCATTAACTGCGCCTTCAAGCTGATGATTTTCTCTCCCAGAGTACTTGAGCGCAGTCAGTAAAATGCCATAGAGAACACAAACGGAACGTTTCAAACCCCAGCTGCCATTCTCGACCGTAGCTCCGTATGGCGTGCTTCATTCCTTTCACTGATGATATTATCATGAGGCGGGTTCAGCCTCCCACAGTCATAGTAGTCTGAACGGGTATATCGGTGCTGGGAGCCATGCATACGTCTGACTACCGTAAAGTCGTTCGTGACAACGTCATTGGGACCGACTCGAATGAGTGGACCTAGGTGATGGTCAGTGAATTTAGAGGACGGGAAAGGCAACAGAGTCCACCATATCGATCGTGAAGGGCTTTCAAATCCAGATGTAAGCTACCGCTCAAAGAGTGAGACACGAGCCAATACTTGGACAAGCTTGCGGCTATTGGCCCAGGTATTTGTCGTAAGCGATACCAGACGTGGGCTCGCCAGGCGAAGAAAAACAAGATGAGAAGCCCACCAAGCAGTGAAGGGGGTGTGAAAGACAACATGGTGCAGCTGAAGATGACCTTGGAGTAAGTTTAGAAAAGAGAGCAATGGAGATAGACCAAATAGAGTCTGAGCCTTCTTGAACCGATGTTCGGGTATTGAAATCGTCAGGGAGGTAGTGTTAGCGGCCACCACACGGGAACTTGGACCAATGTCTGCCGTTGAGGCTCTTCATACGGCTCTCGGACTTACAAAGCGGTAGCATTGCCCAATGGGGAATCTGCGGCCCTTCCCCGTCCCAAAAGGGAGCAGGAAGGAGCGTCTCTATGTCGTTGGGAAGGAGCGGTCAAGCACCAATTTGCCACGCGCGGCTCGGCCAGCAATCAGCGCGCCGCAATCGGTTGAGTATTCCCGCGTAGAAGTGTGTCAAAACGGCAACACACGAACACATCAGCTTCGTCCTACACACCAACTCTGAGCTTGCGCCTCACGCCGTCACAACCGTCGTCTTCCACTTCGCTGTTTCATTGTGCTTTTAAGTTTCTCGTTTCCGAGCCTGGCTATACTGACACTTATGTCTCTAATATTTTCCAAAATTTGAACAAAATGCCAAGTGTGCTGGCATCGCAAGAAATACAAATGTCTCCCGAGGATCTGATCGCACAAATGCGAGGTCGGAAGATCACCATCTACAATCTTCAAACTGTCTTTCAGAGCTGGGAGCAAGGCAGAAACTCCCACTATGAGCAGATGATACCACTTGTAAACCAGAAACTCGAAACGTATATCCACACAATTCAATTTAATACAAAGGTTGCTAACACAAGGTAGGCTAATGAAAGATCCACGCAAAATTGCAAAATACAAGGAGATAGATTTTGCCTTGTTCGCTTCCTTGTGGTGGCCACGGTCATCGTGGACAAGGCTCGTCACCCTTACTTACTTCACCATTTGGATATTCGTTTGGGACGATGAGATTGACACGGCCACGAATCACCTCTCAATGGATTTCAATGCAGCAGAGACATTTCGGGAACAAACCATCGCATTCGTCCGTCATACGCTCGGGTTTGGAACAGGGCCACGGCCAGACGCTCCAGATCCGATTATCAATAGCTTCGAAGCTATTGCAGAAGACGTGCGCTCAGCCTATAATCAGAGTAAGTTCCTTGCCTTAGACTTTCAGGTGAAACAAAGATTAACATTCAACGTAGAGCAATGCGAAACATTCATGAATGAGCTTGTGGTCTTCCTGGAGCAAAGCAAAGTCGAGCAGGAGCATAGACTCGCGGGAACCATTCTTACAGTCGAAGAGTATTGGAAATGTCGCATGGGAACAAGCGCTGTTGGCCCAGTCAATGCCCTAGTCGAGTAAATGTCTTCTACATTCTTCGCTGAAAGCGTATTAACGAAGTAGGTATGCGGTAGAGGAAAGCTTGCCTCACGTCGTAATGGAAAGTCAGGAAATGAGGACGATCTGGGATGAATCAAATATCATGATCTCAATGTGAGTCACTGGCAATGGTGCTGCACTGGATGTTGACATATGGCTGGGATAGTATGAACGATATCTTGTCGCTGAAGAAAGAACTGGTGAGTTACTCTATGACTAAGTCTGGGACGATCGCGAACTTAGGCTACTGATAACGTCAAGAAAACCGGTTGTGTGATTAGTCTTGTACCACTTCTTTGCGTAGAACACTCCGTTGATGCCCAAGGCGCTGTCGATATGGCGCTGTCGGACCTACACGCATCTATTACCCGCTTTGAAGCTGCAAGTACTGGTATAGTCGAGCGATTCACGACTCTAGACACTGAAACGAGACGACAAATGCTCTCATGCCTTCAAGTCTTTCGAGAAAACAACACAGGAAGTCTAGCATGGAGGTAAAGATCTTGGTCCAATGAAGATTCAGCAAGCTGACGGTGATCGTGAAGCTTTCTAACGAGCAGGTATGATCTTGATGGTACTGAGCGCGGTGATGGATTAATACAAATTGAGCTTTGAAGGGACAAAGATGGTCCTCGTGTCGATGGTACAAGACTGCGCCATTAGAATGTCCTTGTCATTCACAATTTCGTTAGAGACGGTTTTTGAATCTGGAGAGGATGGGCGTTGGGATATTCAACATGATGCCCAACGCTGATTGGCAGTAGTGATTCAGCAGAGACTTGACGTTTAGATTGGATTTAAATCTTCATAGTGTCTCAAGATTGAGCTTGTGTCGTAGAAGAAGAAGAATAGAATCCTGATTGCGGTCCTTTTAGGAGGTCGTGGTTGCCAAGCAAAGAAATTGGCCGACCTGCCCACTAAACTCTTTGCGAATAGTAGGAAGGAATATCTTGGCACAATAGTTTTGGCCCCGAGGCTGAGAGACAAAAATCGTGGCCGATCGAGACTGGCTCCCAGCTGGGTGTCGGAAGTTGCGGCGCATCTGCCTGTCAGCATTGACGCCCGTCTGGGGCACATTAAATGCGGCACGACTTCTGATAACTAGCATCGACGGCTACGATTTCTGTCACTCAGCCTCGCCCGGACCCTTTCCTGCTGCAGCATTTAACGCAGCCCATAGGTTTACGCCAGAAAGAGTAGCTCCTAGGCTAGGTTGCTAATTTTTTAAGGAGTGGTTGACGTTGAGCAAAGTCTATCCCTCGAATATTCAGCACATTGTGGAGATATTGATCATTAACTTTATTCATGCCGGCGTCCCGTAGACGAATTATTCCGAGGACCCGATCGCTAAATCGTCTATGTATAAGCGATGACCTCCACTACCAACTCTAAAGCGTCCATAGAGAAGAAATTTTGCTAGGCATACAGATAGAGACGACGAAAACGACATATTTTTGTCGCATCCTGAATCACACCTTCTCACTATTAGATGAATGGGAACCGCTGGCACTCGGGGATTTTGACATCTTCCACACATTAATTTGGATGACAAGTTCGAGATCGTGAGTCGCCTCTACGCAAAGACGTGCCGTGTTATAGCCCAAATTTCAGGATAGCGATAGAAGCAGCCGGTATTTCTGCAGATCCTCACACATTCTGTCGCCATTAGGGCCATATTGAGCCTCATAAGGGAAACATTCGAGCATCATGCTGCTGCCATGATGGCAGCAACCTCATTTACGACATTAGCTCTTCACATACTCGTCCTGGCTCTTCTGTCATATTGAAAACCTTTGCTAGTAATTGTGCATTTTGTTACCTAGCCGCGCGATCAGTCATTGACGCTGCCTGTCATTCTTGTCGTACTTCTCAATTCCCTTTTGTCAAAAATCCGAATGAGAGCCGGATCGCGCTGCAGTATACCCCTTTCTCCGTCAAGTTCACCGTCTCTTAGCCTGTAACCGCGATCTGCGAGGCGAGCGAGTAATGACAGGAGGCCATAGTTATCTGGGTTGATAACTTTACGTTCAGGTGGGAGGCCTATCGCGTTAAACCAGCCGTAAGCGGACTCGTGGTAATAATATGGCGAAGGCTGATCATCAACTAAGTAGGGAATGGTAAGTATTGAGATGCTTGCAAAACAGGCGAGGGGAAAAAGGGGGAGAGTTCTATGTTGAATGGATTGATGAGAAGGTTGTGGAGATTATAAAAGATGGGATCTAACTTACATTCAAAGGGCGGTAGATGGAACGCCTCAGATCCGATCGTTAGTAAATAACTTGAGAGATGGAGAAACTAGACGCAGCAAACCTCATGTAGAAGCACGAAGGCGGTGATGACCTTGAAGTTGTCGAGAGCGGCGGTTTCATCTAGGAACCTAATAGGCCGCAAAGCCGAGAGAAGTCGGTTATAAGGAAGGGCATCAAGGGTTGGAACCCCCCTGTCCAATTGATAATCGCACACCTACCATGAAAGTACACCATATTAGCGGTCCTAACGACATCAAGGGCCATCCACTCACTGTGCTAGTGGCTCTTGTATTGGGCTCCCCTCTTAGCGGCGTACGCGATCTCACGTAATATGTAACAGCATGTGCTCGACCATAGAAACGGCAGCCAAATGCGGTTGCCAGGATCCCATTGTCTTTGTCTTCATATTCTCGAAACGGTTCGTTTTTATCCCGATGTGGATCAAAATAGGAAAGACGGTCACGTTGCGGTACGTAATGGGCAGGTTGTGGTTCAGCGGGATCGCTTCGTAGTTTCCATCGCGTGTTGCCTTGTGAAGGAGGATCGTAGGCATCATTGTCACAGTAGTAACGATAGTTAGCCTCAGTCCGGTTGTTATTCGGAACCAGAGCTATCGCCGATATAGTCCCCAAAAGACCTGAACTTGATTAGATGGCTTTGGCTAGCACTTAGAAGACAGAGTTCTACTCACGCAAAGTCGTTTGACGATGGTCTACATTATTTCCAGGTGAGAGGAGTCTTTTGAAGTAGTCTTGCTGCACTGGATCTGAGAGGTCCGCTAATCGGGCGGCTCCTCTCCTTGCCCATTTCTGCATGTCATGGAAAGCATCTTCCAGATGCGTGCCGTAGCGGCGGGGACATGATTCGTCGATCCAATACGTATGATTCTCTAGAGAGCCAACTAGCGAGAGAAATGTGAGGTGTAGAACCATTAGAAAGATGTTCATGGCTCTTCGATGAAGTCTCTGGCAAGAAATGATTGATAAGATCGAAACAGGAACGAAAAAAGTAAGAATAGTCTCCATTTGGACGGAGCCACATGACTCAGCGGTTTCAACCATTTACCTACTGGATGAAGAATGACAGATTGGCACGCGTGATGGCTACGGCTAAATGGCTGCATTCGGCAGTACCCACACAGGTACTGGATATAGGGGCAACGGAATCTGCCAAAAGGCCAAGACACGGAAGGCATTCACAGTTGGCCGCCAGGGCGTTGGCTATCATGAAACCGGGACAGGCAGCGAGACAGGGACTTAAAGTATGTGAATTGGCAAGTGGGCTATTGACACGGAGGCGGTGGCCCCATTCGTTACGGTGAGCTTTGGCTGCGATTCGTGAGGGCTATTGTTGGTCGTGTTGGAAATAAATATGCACGGTGGCAATGGGAGGCTCAGTCGATGCGGGAAGAGCATGGGTATACCTACCTACCGTAGGTAGATATAGCTGACGCACCGTGGATACTACTACCTACCTAGTATTAAGTAGAAGGGCGATGAATACGATAGACCGGTCCGGAGGTTGGCCGAGCGGTCCGCTTAAAACGGGTTCTTGGCAGCGTCATATGTTTTGCTTTTACCGCATTCGCGCTGCGACCGTACGATCAGCGAATAGCAACTCCAAATCCCTTTCCAATTTCGATAAGACATCTGTATTTCCGGGTCGTAGTGCTCAAGACACTCAACATGGCTACTGCTCGAAAGCCTTATCCCCGAGCGACCGTCAAGCGGATACTCAAATCGCATTCGAACAAGAGCGTCACGAAATATGTCGACATCTTGGTACGCATCTGTTCCAAGCACGCGAACTTACGCGTCATAGTAGACTCATCGCTCACTAAGTCATCAATTATAGGTCTATCTTGACTATGTGGCTTTCCTCCGAGAGTGAGAGCCCCTGCCCTTTTACCACTGGCTATGAAGAGCCACAAAACAAGACCAACCTGCCTGCCACGAGTTGACGCTGAAATGCGCTAGATTAATGCGAAATGCTTCGAGAAAAGCTCAGGAATCTGGGGAGAAACGGATTGCCGCCAGAGATATTCGGAAAATCACAATGGTGCGAACCTCACCTTTAGTCGATTCTTATAATTGCTCATTGGGGACAGACAACTCTACGCAAATTCCATGGTTGATGCTGAGAAATTGCAAACTCTTAGCTACAGTGTAATGCTATACAGCTCCCAAGCACGAGGAAACGAGTGTTTGTCAACATACTTCCTGTCGACGCAAGCAATACGACCAGCGTTGTTGAGCCTGTACCTGGGGGGGTTTTGTGGAGGAAGAAGGGAACATGATCCGAGGGCTCAAGTAGATGTCAAGGCGTGTGGAGGGGAAGCCAATTGACATATTGACGGGGAGAGAATGGTGGACGTATATGAGGAGATGAGGAGATGAGGAGTAAAGCATAGTGATTGCTGAAGGGCGCAAGCAGATGCTCTTGATGACAAGACGGCTATGATCTCAGAGTCTAGATCACAATGATACGCCCGCAGTCTGCTAGAAATGGACAAAGTCTGTGGAGGTAAATCTGATGTGAATGATGAGCCAAGCCATCCGCCTAAAAAAATAACGCCAAGACCTCAGGCCGTTTCCCGCAAAATTCCATCGCTTCAAGCTCACTGTGACCATAACCTAAAAAATTTCAAGCTCAAATCTCCCGCATCCGTTGCTCTCAAAGCCATATCAAAACTTCTTATCGATTCACCGAGTATCTTATTTCCTATAGCGCCTTCTAAAACGCTAGAAATGGCCGCAAATGTGCCAGCCAACTCGCCTAACCCGCCAGCCGAGTCAAAGACTGCAAAAAAGCGCAAAGCCAAAGCCGAAGCCGCCGCCGCCGCTGCTGCTGGCAATGTGTCCGCAGACCAATCCGCTACTTCTGTCGATCAAGCTCAGAGCACGGATGCCACTGGTGAAGAAGTTGCAACCGATAGTCCTTACATGAAGGAGCTTAGCAAGAGCATTCGGAACACACTCAAAAAACTAGTATGTTACTGAGTTTTGGTCGTTTGACACACATTCTAAACAATTGTTTCTACACAGGGCGCGTCTGCTAAAGCTGATGTGGTGGTCGCCGAAAATCCTGGAATTGACTTAGACGAATTGGTCGCCAGCAAAAAGCTCAACAACGACCAGAGGGCACAACTTCTGAAGAAGCCTCAGCTGGAAAAGCAACTCGCCGATCTACAAGAGCAGTTAAAGCAGTACCGCCAATTTGGCAAAGACTATGAGGAGAGGTTCGGAAAAGAGAAAACAAGCTTACTAGCATCCCATGCAGCGGATCTAGAGAAGGCCAAGGCGGAGGCTACTGCTGCCGCTCAAACTAATCTTTCCGCCAAACGTGACGAAGATCTCCTCGTATTGAGCCAGTTCCTTCACGCCGCCGCTGCGAAAAGGCAGACAGAGGAGGCAGATTCAGCAAGTGGCCAAGCTTTCGAGGCCCTGCTATTCCTAGTCTACCAGGGCAACGAGACAAGCCTGAAAGCGTTTAAAAACTTGATCGATGGCTCGAGTGAAAAGGTTAGCAACAATGATGGTGATGTCCTTGAGCTGTCCTGTAAGGTTGCCGACCTACTTATATTCTACCAATGTCTGACTTAGATGCAGACGCCGAAGTCAAGCAACTATCCATTGAAGCAGCCCCTGCAGCCGTACCAATCGAAGACGTTTCGGACGAGCCCGCCCTTGCCCCCCAGAGTGCCGATCCGACAATTGCTCATGCTGGTCTTACCGAGCAAGATGACTCCAATATTGTCCAGCCGATCTCGAATGGAAACCCCGATCCTTTTGTCGATGGAGCGAACGACGAGGTAACAGCGCAGATTGTTGAGCAGTCTGCTGTCGGGATTGATGGAAACGCTGTCGCCGAGCAAGGATGGGCCCCCGAAACTTCAACAACGACTGTTGGTGAGGATGAGTGGGTGAATGTCAATGTGCAACGAGATCCAAAAGAGACCGATACTGGAATTGAAGCCACTCCAGCCGCGGCGGCTCCTACGAGTAACACGAACGGTGAAAATAGCTGGGCTGAGGAGGTTCAGGAGACAGCGGCTGCTAATGAGACTGCTGAGGATGGATTTGCTACAGTCACTCACCAGCATCGTGGCAGAGGTCGAGGCGGGAGAGGCGCTGCTCCAGGTCAGCGGTCAAGAGGTGACGGATATCGCGGACGCGGACGCGGAGACGGTGAGCGTCGGCCAGGTGGCGGACGTGGTCGTGGTCGAGGCGAAGGAGGTGGGTATCGTGGTGAACGACGAGGTAGAGGCAATCGTGGTGATCGCGGGGCCACCGGACAGAGCCCGTTGTGAGATTTGAGGCGCCAAACGTCAATTGCTTCTTTCCGTATCCAATTGCGACGAAGCATGTTTCCTTGGGGCAGAGATCTGTGGAATCACTCATCCAGAGGAGGTTCATGGCTACATGATCATTGGAAGGCGATGGAGCTCATCCATAGCGTGGAGCTGTTGCAGTCATTTTCTCACGTCCTGGCATAGCGACGGTCCATTTTGCAAGCGTACGGCCTGTATCAACAAGATCTCCATAGCGCAAAAGCATACCGATTCTGTTCCAATCAAAGATTTCAAATTGTCTCAGAGCAACTCGCTATCACCACGAGTTTGTGGTGGGGTGAACTTAGCCAGCGTCTGTGGTCTCGTTTCCTCCGCGGGTATACAAGACTTTTGGCGACCATGGCTTTTGGGCTTGAACCAAAACACAGGACTCAACAAGCTCTGAACGATCGATAGAAGCAGAGCTTTGATTCATCGTAGAATTTGCTCTCAAAGAGGAGACTCAGAAAATTTACGCCGTCATCATTTGACAGGGGCTCAGGGGTAAACTAAATGCATGGTCCGTGCGGGGCGTTGGCGATTGGCCTCTGTCAGGCGTTTCTTCAAAGACAAAATATATCGTACTTTGGTGGCTCTCGATCGACACCCGTCAACTCCAGACATGCGAACTAGATTCTCTTCCTTTTCCTCGAGGATGATAACTGACGACGACGGATTTTTCTCAAAGGTTCAATGTTGAGATCCTCGTAATCTTGAACGATCATGACATCTGTATCCTTTTCCCCGGAAAAGCGCAAAGCTGTGCTTCGCGTTCTCTTCATATCTTTGCTTCTTGATCTAGTAAGTTGCTCCCTCTGCTAGTATCACAAAACATAATAACAGTGAGCTGACAAGCAATTTAATGCGCAGATTTCATTCACGTTTATTCTTCCTCTGTTCCCGTCATTGCTGACCTTCTACCGCTCCCTCGACGACCGTCCAACCTCTCTCTTGAACCGCATCTTTCATTACCTGAACGCATACAAACAATCCTTCTCCCGCCCGATCAATTCTCGCTATGATGTTGTTCTTCTTGGGGGTGCGTTAGGCTCTTTGTTCTCGTTTCTACAGGCTATTGCGTCGCCGCTGATTGGCCGCGCCTCGGACAAATACGGTCGACGGACGGCCCTCCTATGGAGCATGGTGGGGAATATTGCCTCCGTTGCCTTATGGTGCGCGGCAACGGACTTCAGAACTTTTCTAGCTAGCCGGGTCGTGGGGGGCTTGAGCGAAGGCAATGTTCAGTTGGCTACGGCGATCGCGGCAGATATAAGTGATGAGAGTCAGAGAGGTTCAACTATGGCGCTTGTTGGCGCATGCTTTAGCATTGCTTTCACCTTCGGTCCCGCGCTGGGAGCAGCGCTTGCGAATGTAACGACAGTCACTGCGAACCCATTTGCAACTGCGGCGGGTGTTTCGCTCATGCTGATTGTCACTGAGACACTGTACCTTTACAGGTGCCTCCCCGAGACCAGACCATTGTCGTACGACGCGTCAGGGGCGAAGCGCAATAGGACAGCATCTGGCTCTCAAAAGTCTCCAGCAGGACTGCCGCCGAAGTCGACGAATTCTCCATCTTTACTGAACATGGTCCACTTTCTCTTTCTTCTCCCGTTCTCAGGCTTGGAGTTCTCCCTCCCTTTCCTCATCAGCTCCTCTATCTTCCCTAACCACCCCTCTCCACAGGGGCTCAACGGACGGGTGCTCGGCTTCATCGGTCTCGTGGCGGCGCTGCTACAAGGCTCCATCGTCCGGCGTTTGCCGCCATTGACAATCATCAGGGCAGGCATGGTCAGTTGTGCGCTAGCATTTTTCATTCTCGCCACCGCACAGAGCGATCTCGGTCTCTACGGCGCAGCAACATTGTTGGCTGTAACTTCAGCAACGGTAGTGACGGGGCTGAACGGGCTCGGGAGCTTTGAGGCGAAGGACTCGCAAAGAGGGGAGGTGCTGGGCAGTCTCAGGAGTTGGGGACAGCTTGGGAGAGCTCTGGGGCCTATTGTTTTTTGTAGTCTCTTCTGGTGGGCAGGCAGAGAGACGGCATATACAGTAGGAGGATGCTGCATTCTTGGCGTTACGGGGCTTGTGTTTGGATTGCTGAACCACCCAAAGGTTGGCAGTAAAAAGGCATGATAGAAAGAATTTGCTGGGCTTGCATTTGTTCATTTTGGAAATGCTTGTACAGAAGGAACACCTCATGTAGAATATTGTACAAATTCTATTAGCATCTAAAACGGGTTGTCGCTTGTCATTACCAGCGTCCAATGTCTTGATTGATCCAATTCGTATCGTAGCCTAATATTTATACCATTGTAGAAGAGCCGAACCGGCACATAGCGAGGCTCGGGGTGGCCAACTGCTCTTATAGTACTTTCCGCTAATCATCATAGGACGTATCAATAAAAGCACTAGGTCCAGGAAAAGTTCCGCCAGAGCATATATATAACCGAGAACTAAATCGGCCTCGGCTTCCGCCCATGCTTCTCCTCCCACTCCCTCTGCTTCACCGCCAGATCCTCCCAATCCCCCTCAAACTGGCCCCTGAGCGGCCTCTCCCTCGCATCCCACACGTCCTCGCTGCTCGGCCCGGTCTTCCACTTCAGATCCTTGCGCATGTACCGCTCCCGGATCATCTTCTCGCGCCGCTCCGGCGCGTAGCTCTTGGTGCGCATGCAGAAGAAGAAGTCGGACCAGTGCGGCTTGCAGTCGCGCCAGGCGCCGTAGCGGTAGCCGTTGACGAATTGGCCGCCGAGGGACTGGCAGAAGAAGGCGTAGTCGAAGGTGTCGCGGCAGGACATGGTGGTGGGGTAGAGGCTGGGGAAGGTATCGGTTTCTGGGTTGCTGGTGGGGGAGTATGGGGTCTGGTCGTCGTCTTGGTTGGGTTTTGGAGGAGGTGGTTTCTGGCGACGTGGAGGGTCGGGGAAGAGGGCTCGGAGGGGGCTTTGGATAGGTCGGTCGTGAGATGTGCCATTTCGAAGTTCGGAGAGAAGTTCTGCAAATTCTTCCTCTGCTTGCTCGTCCCGAGAGAGGGCGCGTGGTTGGGGAATGGACTTTTTGGGGGAGGATGAGGTACCTGAGGGCTTCGGGACATGGGATGACTGGCTCGAATCTGTTCCGTTGGACAGGCTCGAAGTGTCCTTATTGCTTTCAGGAGCCGCAGAGCTCCACCACCAGCCCATCTCGAGTCTTTCCCACTCTAATACTTTGCTTGGGAGCGTGGACTGTTGGTGGTATCGGTTGGTCCTCGCGAAGGTTTTGCACCTCGAAGGGAGCTGCAGCAGGGATGTTAAGGGCAAGCTTTTTTGACGTCAAATCGAGGCTGGGGGACAGAGGTCGTGGCCGATTATTTTTGCCCGCACCACACCAAAACGATCGGCCACGACCTCTGTCCCCCAGCCTCGAATGCGGAGCGAGCTTAGCCTCCGATTTGGAGAAAATTAAGGGGGTGTTCTCCGTTAGCCATCTGCTAATTTAAATATAAATCGGCCTTTAAATATTAATATGTAATATTATATATTATATATTTTATATAATAATTAATTGTGCGCGTATATTTATATCGAATTTATTTATTTGTAGACAGCTTTTTATAATAAATTGTATGTATATTTATTTATAAATTGTTTTTTATAGTAAATTGTACTCGCGTCTATCTATAAACAGCTTTTTATAGTAAATTATATATGTGTTTATTTGTAGATAAATCTTTTTAGTAAATTATATGTATATTTATTTATAAATAGTTTTTTATAGTAAATTATGCACGTATTTGTTTGTAGACAATTTTTTATAGTAAATTATATATATATTTATTTATAGACAGTCTTTTATAATAAATTATATATATACTTATCCGCGGACGCATTTATATATATATTTATATATATATTTATTTGCAGATAACTTTTTATAGTAAATTATATATATATCTATTTGTAGACAGTTTTTTATAGTAAATTATATATATATCTATTTACAGATAGCTTTTTATAGTAGATTATATATATATCTATTTATAAATAATTTTTTATAGTAAATTATACACGTACTTATTTATAGACAGTTTTTTATAATAAATTATATATATATTTATTCGTGAACGCGTTTATATATATATTTATATATAATATCTATTTATAGACAGTTTTTTATAATAATTTATATATATTTTTATTTATAGATAGTTCTTTATAATAGATTATATATATATTTGTTGATAATTGTGTTAATTAATAATTCTTTATAATAAATTATATATATATTTATTCGCAGTAAAAAAATTATAAAAAAGTTATATAATATATAATATAGTAGATATTTATTATAAAAATTATTATAAAAAGATTATATTGCGGTATATGTATTTGTATTAATTTTATACGGACTTTAGCGCGTAGTTAACGGAGAAATTTTCAAAATCAAGATCGGAGACCCGCGAGCGTGTTCGACGCGATGGCTACATTCTTCTCGGAATTCTCTCGACAGACTACACAATTAAAGCTTCACCGTGATCTGGAAGCTATGATACCATGACCATGCACGGCCATGGTGGACCTGACGTACGAAACTCGTCTCATGACGATGCGATATAGCTGCGATTAGCTCTCATACAGCAGTATTATAATGCACGCTGAGCAGATCTAGTGGCCTCATCTCACGACCATGTTGTCTCTACGGTCACTAAGTCCTAGAATCGCCCTGACTGCTTCAAACTATCGTAATCCACGAGATTTGCTTGCTACCAGCGTTTTTCTGCAGAACCGTGTACTTGCTGTGACCCGTCGAAATGCAACGTTTGAGGCCGGAGAGGACAAGAGCGGCCATATTAGCACTGGAAAGAATGAAGGCATCTTATTCTTCGATAGTCCGTGCTCTCTTCCACGTTGCCTACATCTGCTGACCCTTGACCGCAGATATTTCTCCCCTCAAGCTTCAGTGGCTATTCCGCCTTCCTCTTCTCAATGTCGATCAGTCACTTCCAGCATTGCTCAAGAGAGTCAATAGCGCGAACCATGCTCTAACAGACCCACTATCTATTATTCATCATGCTACCGAGAAACTCCCGATGAAGATTACAGAGGTTATCCCCAGACTAAAAGAAGGCGGTGCATTCGTTAAATTTTCTCGAGCGGACGATAAGATTTCGACTACTGATCTAGAAGGTCTCTTGAAGGCATATTTGGAAGAGCATCCTATAAAGCCATGGTTTAACCCATTTAGAAGAGTACGAGCAGACCTCGTGAAAGGCAAACCGTGGATTGAAGATCTTTTCCGTATGCCGAGCTCCCGCGTAAGGGTTGAATATCTGCCTCCTGTACCGGAAGCCACGCCAGTAGAGCTTACCCAAGAAACCTTGTTCTCGTTGTTTCGAAGATACGGAAGGATCTCAGATATCATGGTGCAACCATCTGACTCTAAGATTCTGCCGCGATATGCCTACATTGACTACGGCCCCATGCGATCTGCTATCATGGCAAAGAATTGCATGCATGGATTCGTACTCGACGAAGCTGCCGGTGGTGGGAAGCTCGGCACTATGCTCAGATTGACCTTTGAGAGGAAGATCAAGACTCATTACATCCGCGATTTCCTGTCGCAACATTCTCGGACGGTTATCCCAATAGTAGCTGCAATACTTGCAGGTATTACTGTGGCAGTCTTTGATCCAATTCGAACCTTTTTCGTGAAGATGCACATCACGCAGACCTTCCACCTCGAAGGCAACAAGGCCTGGCAGTGGATACGGCGACAGATTTCCGCAGCCCATGAGGCACTTTCTTTTCATCACTCAAAGTATCAAGATGAGGGACTCGCAGCTATCTATGAAGACCGAAAAGTCTCAGTTGAAGAGCTTCGTACGTGGCTAATTGAAACCGAGAATACTTTTATTGTAGTACAAGGGCCTCGAGGCTCTGGAAAAAGGGAGATTGTGTTGGGCCAAGCATTGAAAGATCGGAATAACAAGGTCATTATCGATTGCAAACCAATACAGGATGCCAACGGCGAGAGCAACACCATCCTCGCATTGTCGCGAGAGGTCGGGTATCGCCCAGTCTTTAAATGGCTTAACAGCGTATCATCTTTGATCGACTTGGCTGCTCAGAGCACCATCGGTACAAAGACTGGCTTCAGCGAAACACTGGATGGCCAATTTTCTAAAATTCTCGGAAACACAGCTACTGCCCTTAAAGAGATTGCACTTGAAAGTAAAAAGAAAGATGAGAAGGACGCTGATATGGCAGAAGATGAATATTTGGAATCTCACCCGGAAAGAAGACCGATAGTTGTGATTGACAACTTCCTCCACAAAAGTTCCGAGAACGGTTGGCTCTATGACAAGCTGGCCCAATGGGCCGCTTCTATCACAACGTCAAATATTGCTCATGTAATCTTCTTGACGGATGAAGTCTCATTCACCAAATCTCTGAGCAAAGCGCTGCCTGATCGTGTCTTTAGACAAATTACTCTTGGTGATCTCTCCGCAGAAGCTGCGAAACGCTACGTAATCAAGCACCTTGACGCAGAGGTCGAAGATCCTACGGACGGCGAGAAGAGATTAACTCCTTCTCAAAGGCGCAAGGACCTTGGAGAGCTAGACAGCTGCATCGAGACGTTGGGAGGGCGGCTCACTGATCTAGAATTTCTAGCCCGGAGACTAAAGAGTGGGCAATCTCCACAGCGTAAGTAGTCCAATGATTATCACGACGAGTCACTTCCTTTCTAGATCACACTGATCAACCTCTCCTCAGGTGCCGTCCAAGAAATCATCGAGCAATCCGCCTCCGAGATCCTAAAACTCTACCTCCTCGACACAGACACTTCCCGCAAATGGTCGGCCCAGCAAGCATGGCTCCTAATCCGCGAACTCGCCCGCGCCCACGACCCTTCCACCGGCATCCGCTACAACGAGCTCCTCCTCTCAGATCTCTTCTCCGGGACCGGCGAAGCCACCTTGCAGGCCCTCGAACAGGCCGAACTGATCACCATCACGTCCCAAAACGGACGCCCGCGCTCTGTGAAGCCGGGCAAACCCGTCTACGCCGCGGCGTTCCAGTACTTGATTGAAGACGGCGTGCTGAGCAGCCGCATGGATCTCTCGATCCTCGCGGAGCTGCTTAAGGGGGAGAATGCGAATATTGCCAAGTACGAGGCGGAGCTGAGGACGTTGGCGGAGCTGCCGGGACAGCCGAGGGAATTGGTGCCGAGGATTCGATGGTTGTTGGGTAAGGCGGCGGCGGCGCAAGCGAGTGTTGAGGGATATGAGGGGGAGAGTACGAAATTGAAGAAGAGGCTTAAGGAGGAGTTTTGAGATAAAAATGGGAGAGGGCTTTTATGTATGAAGATACCCAGCTCATGTTCATGTTATTTTTAGCGGTCTACGTTGAGAGGCGCAACAGATGAATCCTATGTACAAAGAATGCTTGATTGAAGTAGTTCAGACTTGTTCAGAATTTCTGTCGTCTTCAAAGCGAGGAAGCTGTGCCCGTTCGGCAGCTTCCATGGCTCCTTTTCACCAGTGTCGTGAGCGATGAGGTTCGCAGCCGACGTCTGAGAGCGTCGCATTATCGCATACTTGTTTACAATTTTAATTTGTTTTCCGCTTTGACGGCGTGTATTCTGACGGTCGAGTGGATGTCGCTCTTTATTTCAAACCTTCATAATTGTAGCGGAAGGTACGATATGCGCACCGGGAAGTCTTAGCTGGCCGTCCACTCGGTCATTAGGGTAGGTATCACTTATGTAACAAGCTTTGATATAGGTGTCTGGGTGGTGTTTTCGTGGTCTATGATGAAATTCCTATCAACTAA
Organism: Pyrenula massariospora; assembly: GCA_021030905.1. NCBI lineage: Eukaryota > Fungi > Ascomycota > Eurotiomycetes > Pyrenulales > Pyrenulaceae > Pyrenula > Pyrenula massariospora. The sequence goes on from JAGFMI010000001.1 coordinate 2,205,119, forward strand.
CTAGATAGTACTTGCCCCTAGCGTTTTGGTTCCTGTGTAGCTATTTTGGCTTACCGTCTACTCCCAGACCAATGCAGCCATTGTACTGTACCTGTGCTGCTCAATATTCGAGGCTTGGTATCAGAAGTCGTAGCGCTTGAAATCGTTAGCTTGACGGGCGCTAGAGGTAACAATCTGATGCGCTATGACATTCTGATACCCAGCCCCGATCGCCTTGAGAGAAGGCATTACGCCATATACCCTTCCAAAAGATCTCGCTAATCCAAAGTCCCCAATCATGATAAACAGTGCCGAAAATTTTCAGACATCAGAACACCGGTAGCCCACCCATCGCCTCACCCGCCAGCTCCCCAACATCCATAGCCAGCACTTCCAAGCCCAACCCAAACACGCCACCAGGCACTCCCTCATCGTCGTCGACAAACATCGACAGCAGAACCCTCATCACCATGTGCCGAGACTCCAGGCCCAGCTTCAGCATCACCTTCGTCATCCGCAGCGCGTCCCACTTCCTCACCGGGTGGCTCGTGCTCTCGGCCCCGTTCACAAGGAGCCAAGCGAGGCTCTGCCACGACTCAGCGGTGTCTTGGGCGGAGACCGGTCGTGGGAGTACGGAGCCGAAGGTGCGCGCGCAGTCCACCGGGGAGGAGCGGTGGGCGAGGAGAGTGAGCGAGAGGTAGAAGAGGGTGAAGATCTGATAGGGGTCTTTTGCGCCCGTGGGGTCGATGGGGGAGAGGGTGGATGCTATGGTGGGGAGAACATTTGAATATGCCTGGAGGGAAGTAGCGGCCACTGTACCGAGGATACGAATCGGGGGCACCTCGTCAAGCGTGAACGGGTCGAGGAGCTGCGTGAGGAGTATGAGATTGCTAGTGAAATCGGAGACGTCTTTTTGGAAGTCTAGAAGATCAGCGCGACCATTGATTGTAAGTGGGTCGGCCGTTGTAACGATATCGACCAACGGCTCCAGAAAAAGGAGACAAAGAATTATTATATTGCGATCGAGCACCGCATTTTTCAAAGGCTGCCATCCGCCCCGACCGCGCATCATCGAAGCAAAACCTTGGAGGTCCTTCTGTAGATGCTCGAGCTCCTTCGTAGTATAAGCAATAGTGACAATACTACAGACGGCGCATAATGTCTCTTCGCTGACTCTAGTGGCGGGATCTCGGATGGAATCATTGACACATTCAGAAGCCTTCCGCTTCAGACGGGCTGTGATGGGCGAGCAGCCGCTAAACCCTATCATCTGGTCGCGATGTATGCTTGCGAGGATCAGCAAGACGTAGGTGCCCCACTTGAACCAGAGCGCCTTTGAAATCATAGTGTCTTGGAGTGACTGCCCGACAGTGCCGGGAGGGCCGCAGTGAGGTAAAAAGAAGACTGGACGTTCAGTGAGCGATAATTCGTCGAGGACTAAGCGTAGCACTCACCATTGGTCTTGAAATGCTGGGCTAGATCTCTTCCCTCTTTATCTAGTTCACTTGAAACGGAAATCAGCGGATCTGGAGAAATAAGATCCATCAAAATGTTTTGTGAGGAAGCTTCTGGTGTCACTTGACGGCTACGTGCGTTGACCATCAGCTCCTTAGGGGTGGTTCCAGCGACGTCATAAGATATTCTGCCAGGTGTGTGTGGTCTTCGAAACGAGGTGAAATGTACCAGCGTGGGACACCGAGTTGTGGGCTTAACGGTGGAACTGCTTTCATCTTTATTTGTGGTTCTTGACCTGAGTGATGGTCCAATTTCTGATGGATCAAGTCGTTGCGAGGGATGCGTAGTTGGCTGTTGGTCTTCGTGCAACCGTTTGCGCTGGCGCTCTTGCTTGTGATGTCCTCGCATCTTCTTGATAATAGCCCTTTTTTGATTGTCAGTACCTTGAACTCCACCGCCGACGAACAGGAAATTTTTCTGAAATGGTTCGACCATTGTGCTCGTACTGCTGTGTAATCCCGCGCTGTCCGTTGCAGGAGCTATCTTCCTTGCCACCATTTTAGAGGTCTGTTGTCCAAGATAGCGAGAAATTGGGTTAAATAGTTGACGTTGGGGTTATGTCGTTATCCCTCCGACATGAAGCGAGGTTGAGCCCCTTTGCTCAGCTTAGATAGATCGATTAAATTTGGAATTTGAGGCAGGCTCTTTTGGAGAAGGATAGAAACGCGCGCCATTTACAGGGGCTGTTTCAGACGATAACACGCTTGAATGCGTTTACCTGCAACGTCTACAAGGTGAGGCGGGCTGGAGGCTGAGAGCTGACATAGCCTTGCGGGTATACCTTCTAGGTATGTACAGTCGGCACTGCAAAAAAGCTGGGCACGAAAAAGACTATACATCAAGAAGATAGAAAAAGCGAATGGCGTCCGGGAGCGCCGAATAGTATTCTACAGGCAAAGGGTCGGAGATGCTACCACGCTTGTGTAAGTGGGCGTGGTGGGGTGTGAAATCTGTACAACATGTGTATATGCGGGAGCCACAAAGAGACTGCATTGCCAAGGACATCCGTTCCAATCGGAGCATATTGTGCTCTCTAGAAGTATCTGTCATAGCATCCATTTCGGCTCTTACCTCAGCAGCGCTTAGCATGGCCGACGAGCTCAGCTACGGGAGTAGATTATTTGAGATAGACGGCGGCTGAAGAGAAGCCACCTGAAAGAAGCGGGCGGAATGCCTTCCGTACTCAATCCCTTCTAAGGAAACGCTGCTGACTTTTCTTTTAGTTTAAGGCTTTTCAATCATCTTGGCTCCTCATTCTTGGGTAAAGCAAAGCCAGCATATTTCGCAACCCCAATGCCGGCCTTCTTCAGGGTCTAGATTGGGACGCCCACCCTCGTACCTCCACCATCACTCGTGTTGGCAGAACGGTAAGACCCTATAATTTACACATAGTAGCCTAGTACTGCTCCGTGCCATCTGTGACGGCCAGGGGTAGCATTATTATTCACGATGGAATCCCACAGTCCTGCAATTCACCAGGCCTGCCCCGTGCGGCCCTCGCAAGTTCGGTTTTCTAGCCGCGTGCTCTACTTCGACGAATAATCTGCCGAGGCGTCTTCTGCTTACAGAATGTCGAATCGTCCCCAGATCTCATCTCTTATAGTTCAGTAGCAAGCTCCCTCCCAATATGCTCTCTTTTCGTCGTCAGTTTGTACACTTCGAACGAGAGGGGCCACATCATCTTTAACCTCTACGCTGGACGAGACCTTTCTCTCTATTCGGACTTGGACCGGAATTCCAGATGACCATAATGAAGAACTTATCACTCTCTTCGGTCTTGCTTCTTGAGATTTATTGACACTCAAACTGTGGTGAAGACCCTTGTCTATGCGGAAGCCACCGTTACCTAGCTAGGTATCGCATTGCATTACACAAATCCGAGCCAAGGGGCTATCTGCCGACAGTGGGGTGGTTGCAATTGGCTGTTCCCCGCCACCCAAGCATGGAACCATCCCTCATCTCTGAGAGGCATAGTGTTCGAGTTGAACGGCTACGTCCTTTGGTTTTTCTCACCAAGAGCATCTGAAGCAATGCCTCGCAGGTAAGAACTATTCTACGCAAATGGATCTTAGTTCAATGAGAAAAAGAACATAGAAATCTGGAAGTCAGCTACTCATACACATCACAGTTTTCAGAGTGGCGTTATTTGCCTTCACGTGAGTTGGCCAGTTCTTGCAATCATGTCTTCTTTTCTCTCGGGAATTCCAATTGATCAAGATGGATCCTTGGTTCTGTGGATGGCCTCCTCGTGGATGGAATAGAGCCTGAACGACTTGTCTTCGCATCAATCTTGCGTTGAAGACGGCCAACGGGAAGCTACTGTTGTGCTCCAGGCTTCTGCAGTCATGTGGTGACATTTCTAGGAAATCTCATCACATGACCGCGGAGCTCACGTTCAGAGATCAACGAGGCTCCAGGAGTAGTGAATGAATCGGCCTGGACGCCTCCGTATTTCTCCGCCGACTTATTTCTCCTCTTCCGCCGTTACCATTAATCGCTCCCGCTCTAATTCCAGCTTTCAATCCTCAACAACTCCGATCAACCCGTCAGGCTCAAGCACTATGCCTCCAAAAAAAGCCACAGCCACAATCAACGACGCGATCTCAGAAATCATCAAACCTGAAGACGCGATGTTCATCTTCCGCTGCCTGCAGCACTCAACTAATCCTACTGTCGTTCGTTACCCTTTCAACCCATCCCTCCCCATTTCATCTGCTAACACCTCATCTAGATCAACGTCTCAGACGTCGCCGCTGCCCTCGATACCAAGCCCCACAACATCAGCTGCCGCATTTCCATCCTCAAGCACAAATACGGCCTTAATATGGGCGGCACCACACAGGGAAGCACCAAGGCTCGCGCGACGCCGGGTGGGGTGAGGAAAGCTTCTCAGAAGGGGAATGGCGCGCGGGGTGGGACCAAGGGGGTCGCCAAGGGGCTTTTCGGGGTGAAAGACGCGTCTGAGAAGGGCGGTATAGTTAAGGAGGACCAGGTGGAGGAGGATGTAATGGAAGGGTTGTCTACTGGTGGTGGTGACGAGGATGAGAATGCTGGAGGTAAGGGTCTATGAGCTGAAGCCGCCCTCACTGGGAATCTGGAGCATAGGTAACGGAGCCTGGGGGTCGCCGTATCGAAACGGGAGTTTGGAATTGTAATGAGAGCTGGATGATGCCGGCGCGCGGGTGCCAGATTAGATTCTCCTCAAGAATACTGAAAATTGCCTCTAAACGCTTTCCTAGTTTTGCACGTATCAGCTCCAGCCGGTAGCAACCTGTAGAACAACACCGTGGGAGCACCAAACCAGATCCGAATGAAGTCCGAATGAGGTCCGAATGGAGAGCGTATAGCGACCGAAGGGAGCAGAGCAATAGCAGAGTTGTCCATGACCCAATAGTTCTTAAAGTACTAACGCTGACAACGTTGCTACACGAAAACTTGAATCTTTCTGAGAAGTGCAGGCCACGTTGTTATTCATAAGCGGGAACCACCTGGGTTAGCAGGCGATCCTGACAGCATGACCATATCCATGAATGAGAGATGTTACAAGCCTCTTCTACACACCACGCACCCTCCCGTCTATCTGCGAGCCTTCAGGGCATCATGCGCCTTCCCGCGTCGATTTCGCTCACTACAGGTTGGTGCTTGTAACAGCCATTCTCTTTGTCCCCAGTCTCGGTCCCTCGAGTCCGCAGCACTCGGACCAGACATTGGGGGCCTAAAAATGTTGCAGTTCCGCGCTAAGTACCTTGAAATCGAGATACAAGTTTAACATTGTCGCAAATACACATCATAGGACACCACATACTTTGTAAAGCTAGCCCACAATAGGTCAAGTATTTCCCTATCCATGCACGGACTTTCATCATACAGTAACTGGTTGTTATTGCGCGATATGGATGCGAGTTAGAGATCTTTCAACGGCAGTACATTTTTTCCGCCCCCAAGTAACTCCCGCACCCAAACAAACCTCCTACCAACAAAGCCGCCCCTTCCCCCCAAGTATATCTATCAAGACTTGACCCCTCCCCCGCTCCATCCACCATAACCAGCCGCAAGATCTCCTCCCCTTCCCCTCTCACGCCCCTTCTCCACCAACCCGCTCCACAGCAGCCCCATCAAACCACCACCAGCACGAGAAAGACAGGGAGCAAAGCACAAGCATGCGGCGCGGCCAAAACGCCGAGGAACAGCTGCAGTTCCTCCTCTGCTGCGTGAAGCACTCTGACAAGGGAAAGGTATGGAAAAATATAATACTTCTCTAACCCTCTTTCCCGCCGGGGGCCAACGATACACTTGCTAACAGAAGGAAACATAAGCAGACCGATTTCGTGGAGGTCGCCAGGGAATGCGGGATCGTGACCAAGTCCGCGGCGTGAGTGGGTTTCTGTTTTCTTTTCCATTGGGGGTGGTTGGCGGAGATGGCAGAGTGGGACTCCCGCCCGCGATCTATTAGATTTAAGAACCCTCAGAGAGAATACATCTATATATTGTAATTATCGCACGTGCTGACCCGCCGGAGCAGAGCAAAACGCTACAGACGCCTTTTGAAGGCGAATGGCATATGTCCTGGCGGCGAGCCGCTTGGGAAACGCCGTAAGTCAAGTCAACTAGGTCAGCCTGATGCCATTTCCGATACAACTCCGGCCGCGAAGAAAAGGAAGACCAACGACAAGATGGATATGTTTCGCAGGGAAGAGGAGGAGGAAGGACGGGGGACGGTCGGAGCGAATCCGACGGTGATGGTGGAGGAGGAGGGAGCGGAGAGTGAGCCGTCGCTAACTGAGACCGAGACCGAGACCGAAATTCAAAGTAACAGAAAAGCAACACTTTGGGAGATATGGTAGGGCAGAGAATGACGCAATTTGAGCACGGGTTGGTTCGGGAGCAGAGATATTCACTAAGGGAACGGTCCGTAGCCCCGGATTCGACATGTCGGATGATGGCACAGGCAACCTTGGATGTGAGTCATTGTAAGGATGCCTTGCTTGAAGGTAGAAAGGGCAGAAGGCAACTGGACTGAAGCATGTGAGCTGGGTCGAATGAGAGAGGGTCTTTTGATCGTTGATCGAGAGAGGATATGTATCATTTCACCGGCGCGCTGTTAAGGCTTCCGTAGTAATCTCAAAGTATCGGCGGTAAAATTACTCCACTTCGGGAGTCGTGGAGTTAGGACTCGATAACTTGTGACGTTATATCATTTCGACCGTTCTCGCCCGCACGTCCGTCCGTACCGAGTACTTCCGTGTGATCTTGGTCGGTCGTTCGGTCATCACCACCGACATTCCGCTCGCAGTGTTGGGAAGCTGCTGTCAGCTGTAGGTGTCGTCACAAAATGTCTTCACCATTCAAAGTACATGCCCATACGCACATAACCAGAATGCACAGGGAGAAAGTAAGAGCTTTTGTAGAGGAACAGTCCTCACCGCTCAGGTCCCAATTCGCAGAAGCCAAGAACCCAGAAGACAGAGCTAAATGCCAAAAGACGTGCACATCGTTGATTAGAACTCCGCTCGGTGCGGCGTGCCAGGGCGCACGTAGGTAGAAAGGGTAGGTTCCTACCTAGGTAGATATCTAAAGCGACAGTCTGCCGAACGACACGTGTTATCAAAGGAAATTAAACCTCTGCCGATCCCCGCAGGCATCTCTGTAGTCGATAAACGTCATAGGATAAGCTTCTTTTCCTTCACCGCAGCGGGTCGTTTCCGCCCTCAGCTCCCATTGGCACGGAGGGTGGCTCGAGCTTCTTCAAAGCGCACCGTTACAGGGCTATCATCTTGAACAGGGGCATTTGATTGTTGTTTACACTTTGCTACCTTCAATGCTCTCTCTGCCTTTTGAGAAGACTTCTCGCTCTAGTGACCTGCAACCACCGGGGCAAGTGCTCGCGGGGACTGCATCCGATACTGGTCTTGCATCGGCACCATAGAACAAGTGAGTTCGAGCTTGCATTCCGACAAGCGTTGTCTGGAAATCGCAACCATTTTCTTGTTGAGGTCTTGGCGGTGAGGTTGCCCGGTTGCGACCGAAAGTGTGTCAAACACCGCCGTTCCCACCAGCCCCTGCTCAAGGCGCTAGTCCGATTGTTTTCAAGGAATTTTTTGACCGAGGCACGCCTCTAACAAAAAGTGCGCACAGGCAAACCACTGCGATAGACGGTATACCAACCCATGTGAAGTAATTATCTTATCTATGCCGAAGAGCGGAGCCACTCACGAGATCAAATCATTCCTCTTTCGGTTTTGAGTCGGTCTTCTTCCTCCGTTCCGCCCCGGCCGTTACTGCCCTCCTTTGTACGTATGTAGGTATTTACCTACAAGTCCCCCATCCTCGTTGTGCAACTGGCATCTTCACACCGTTTTTCGGCAATGATACTTCATCAGCCACAGCTAATAAATTTGTCACCGTCAAGGTAAACGAAGACATTCCGTAAACATGGCAGACTCTGGCGAAACTCCGAAGAGAAAGAAGGCTCGTCCCACCAAGCGAACCTTGGTACGATGGACCGGTAAGTGTGGCGACGCGAGGTGATCGATCCGCTCCGAGGCGTTGAATCTAATGTTGGTCTGCTCAGATGACATCGACAAACAAGTACTTTTGACAATCCAATACGTTTGTAATGCAGAAGGTCTTCGTATCAATTGGGCGAAAGTGGCGCAAATCCTGGGTCCGGATTTCACCGAAGGCGCGATCGTGCAGCACCTCGCAAAGCTGCGAACCAAAATGATCGAGGTTGGCCTTGAGGTCCCGCCTCCAATGAGACGTGGCACTCTTCAAACACCTTCCAAGGTGTACGCCGGCGGTGGCCCGGGTCTGTATGCCGCTAGTTCAGGTGGTCGCAAGCGGTCGCATGATTCAGAAACCCCGAGCAAGAAAGCCACTCCAAAGACCAGAGGAAAGAAAAAGATGGGCGGTGAGTCTGACGACGAGCTGAGCGATAGCACCGATGACTTTGAATTTGGCAGTAAGAAGCCCAAATCGAAAAGCAAGAAGGTGCCTTCCAAGAAAAGGAGCACAGACGTCAAGGCGCCAAGACCTGGGACTGGCCTGGGGGATGTTGACATAAAACAGGAGAATGAGGTAGAAGCAACCCCGCGCAAGGCCACGCTACGGGAGACATCTCGCAACAAAGTGGACTATGCCAAACTGGCTGGCAACGATGAGGTCGATGCAGACGACATTGATGAGAAAGGTGGCGAGGAAGAGAGCGAGGATGAGGTTTATGGCGAGGCTAAGTTCCATGATGAGGATGTTGAATCCTCTTTTGAACAAGATGAGAGCCCGCAGAAGAAAAAGGCCAAAATTGCAACGAGTCAAAAGACGGACAGCTCAGAGCATGCATTTGGTGACGAGACCGTATCCCCTATTACCTTGAACGAAACTGGCACTATCATGGCATCTGCAAGCAAGGTTGTAAGACTTCCTATTCGCTTGACACCTGGGATAAATTCTGACAATTCAAAGCATGATGATGACGGACATCCTGCTCATTGTTTCCACACGGGGCTCGTTGGTGACGCAGAACTGCCTCATGCTTTCCACGGGTCGGGGCCACTTGATATGACCTATCCAGGTTCTTCGACGCTATATGGTGGTGGTGGCTTGATGGGAATGCCATTTCATGGTCCGACTCCGTATGCAGATCATGGTCGTCCGCATGTTCCTCCTTACAACCCATACTACAACCACATGCCGGCACCGCAGATTTCTACCCAAGCCGCCGGGGACGTGCGCAATGAATCGTTCTCCTCCACGGACCTTTCAACAAGTCCATCCAATGGGACGCCGGCCGTGAATCCAGATGAGATATTTAGTTTCAAGGATGACGCTCAAGAACCAAACTACTCTGGCGAATATTTCGGGAACACTACATCGGATTTCTTCGCAAATATGGCCCTGGACAACGGCGGCAATGGTGAGTCGAGATGTTTTAGTTCCTGCCGTCGTGATGTGGATACTGATAAATCTCATAAGTTAAGATGTAGAGGATGTGATGCCATGATGGAGACGGGCTATTCTCATAGCGGACGACCTTCATCTGTAGAGCAGTGAGCAATTAGGGGCAGTCGGGGGTTTTCTTTTAGTCGTTTGGGGGCCCTTGCTTCAGAGGGGACAATGTGTGCTTGCTCTTAGCGAGTCAATTTGATGCCCTGAAGAAAAGCTTGCTGCATTCATGGTTGAAGAGTTGCTGCAGAAGAGTGGATGGGGCTTTTCAAGGTAAAGCCTTTCGATGAGATTGCACAGATGGCAGGTTAAGCCTGCAAGCGAATGACGCCTTGCGAGAATCAAATAGCATGAACAATAGAAAACTGCTTGATGAAGAAAATTTTCGGGCCTTGACGGTGAAGTAAATGTGGTAGCGTTTCTTGAACTCGACATAAGACTTACTCTTTTATCCAGAATCCTCAACAACTAACTCGCAAGCAGCAAGGAATAGGATGTATTCTTAAAAGTGATGGACGAGAATACAACTGAGCCATCCTCACGGGCAACCAAGTCATAATGGAGCATTCAACACCAGGTCTCGTCGATTTTGATCAAAGGCAACGGTTGCAACGTTGAACACAAGAGACAAAACCCCAGCTCCAGCGCTAAGCAATATGGGGCAAGGCGCCTTTCTCCGAGTTCCAGAAACATCTGCATGCCAAGAGATGCTCGTCCGTCTCCAAAAATTTTGCTGGCCGTGAACGAGCACCGATTTTTGCGCAGTAGTCCTCCAAGCAGCGAACATTGAACAATCCTTTCCTTTTATCATTCATTTCTTGTCCGCTGTTTATCGCCATCAGCACCATGCATCGTGCCCTTTCCTCAGTCTCTCGCTCTGGCCTCTCGTCAAGCTCGAGTACTCTCTCCCGCCTCCAACCTTCTCGCTCCTCCGCCCTCAGCCTTCAAAAACGGTTTGCACATAAGGTGAGCTTCTAAGTGCTATATCTTCTAGTCCATGACGCAATAGGCTTCCTATCAGCATGAATTCATGTGACCCTTTATGACCCGAGACTAATGTACATTAGGAGCTCAAATTTGGGGTTGACGGCCGCGCTGCGTTGTTGAAGGGCGTCGACACACTTTCTAGAGCTGTTGCGACCACATTAGGGCCCAAGGGTCGAAATGTCCTGATAGAGTCCAGCTATGGCTCCCCTAAAATCACAAAAGGTTAGTTGATCGGACTTATAAATGAGGGAGAAGTCTAATGCTTGACATAGACGGTGTTACTGTCGCAAAAGGTATTCAGTTGCAGGACAAGTTCGAAAATCTCGGCGCAAGACTACTGCAGGATGTTGCATCCAAGACCAACGAAGTTGCCGGTGACGGTACCACGACAGCTACGGTCCTCGCCCGCGCTATCTTCTCGGAAACCGTCAAGAACGTGGCAGCTGGATGCAACCCTATGGATCTCCGAAGAGGCACACAAGCAGCCGTCGAGGCTGTCGTCCAATATTTGCAGCAAAACAAGCGAGATATAACGACCGGCGAAGAGATTGCCCAGGTCGCCACGATTAGTGCAAATGGAGATACCCACGTTGGCAAATTGATCTCAAATGCTATGGAGAAGGTTGGCAAAGAAGGTGTCATCACTGTCAAGGAGGGAAAGACAATTGAAGACGAGCTAGAAGTTACGGAAGGCATGCGATTCGACCGAGGATTCACTTCCCCATATTTCATCACAGATACCAAGTCCCAGAAAATCGAGTTCGAAAAGCCACTCCTCCTCCTCTCCGAGAAGAAGATCTCCGCAGTTCAAGACATCATACCTGCGCTTGAGATCTCAACGCAGCTCAGGCGTCCTTTGGTCATCGTCGCAGAAGACATCGAGGGAGAGGCTCTTGCTGTCTGCATCTTGAACAAGCTACGTGGGCAACTGCAGGTTGCGGCAGTCAAAGCGCCCGGATTTGGAGACAACCGCAAGAGCATCCTTGGAGATATTGGTATCTTGACGAATGCTACCGTCTTCACTGACGAATTAGATATCAAGCTGGATAAGGCGACGCCGGAAATGCTTGGCTCGACTGGCTCGATTACTATTACAAAGGAAGATACCATCATCTTGAATGGAGAGGGCAGTAAAGACTCGATTGCACAGCGCTGTGAGCAAATCCGAGGTGTTATGTCAGATCCATCTACATCTGAATACGAGAAAGAAAAGCTACAGGAGCGCCTGGCCAAGCTCTCTGGCGGTGTTGCAGTGATCAAGGTGGGAGGTGCGTCGGAGATTGAGGTTAGCGAAAAGAAGGATCGCGTTGTGGACGCTTTGAACGCAACCCGTGCTGCTGTGGAAGAGGGCATTCTCCCTGGTGGTGGCACTGCACTTGTGAAGGCCGCGGTGAAAGGTCTCGATAATGTGAAGCCTACCAACTTTGACCAACAGCTTGGTGTGAGCATCATCAAGAACGCAATCACTCGACCAGCCAAGAACATCGTTGAAAACGCTGGGCTTGAGGGCAGCGTCGTCGTGGGCAAGCTAATGGACGAGTATGGGTCCGACTTCAATAAGGGATATGACAGCTCCCAGGGCAGCTATGTCGACATGCTTTCTACAGGGATTGTGGACCCACTGAAGGTTGTGCGAACGGCCTTGGTTGATGCGAGTGGTGTTGCATCTCTCTTGGGTACAACGGAAGTTGCGATCGTCGAGGCTCCCGAAGAGAAGCCAGCAATGCCGGCCGGAGGAATGGGTGGGGGTGGAATGGGTGGAATGGGCGGTGGTGGGATGTTCTGATCGAAAAGTCGGAGAGCAGACTCCCACCGAGCTTCTCCCTTCTTTCGTCATTTGTGTAAAGACAAGCTTTGCTTGCTTGTGAGAGATATGGTGTGGTATGTCTCTCTGAATCTCTGTCATCTCCGCTCTCGGCTTCTCATCATGTCCCCTTTTCATGGCACCAGGCATAGCAAAAGCGAGTTCAGGATGACTTGGGTGGGATTTTCTTGCAGACGTCACATATGTAAAAAGAATGTAATACAAAGAACTGCTAGAAGAACTTCGATACCTGATCTAATTTGTCATTTGCTTGGGTAACATATCCCAGGTGATGTGTGACCGTTGTATGTGAATTGTATTGTTATTATCGGTGCCTGGATGATAACGGTTGCTATGCCGTGGGAGTCGTTTGGCCGAGCGGAGGCCGACCCCCACCAGTCAACGGCTGCCTTACCGCTGTGGGAGAACTCGAATCAACACACAGCCCCGCTGGCTCACTACAACGTGCTCCCCAAACTTTGCTGCCTCCAGACCTGACTATCGTTTGCGTAAGCCTTGCGACGAAAATAGTTTCATCAAAGGCTACTACATATTCTTCGCTCCTCGTTGTGGGTGCCACCTCCCTTTCACCGCACAACTTATATCTTCGTCTCCTAAATCCGCCCTTATCAGCATCGATCACTCTACCTGAAATCGAACGATAGACTTGCTCTTGACAACTTCCAGTCCTTGCCAACCATTCGCTGAGAGTATCTTGTATCCAAGATGGTATGCGCTTCTCGTGATCGTGCCTTTATAATTTTGCTAACCTCGGAGTCTATAGCCTTCTTCTGGGTGAGCAGACTATTACGCACATCATCTCCACCATCCTCAACATTTTTGCGGACATAGCCCTACTTGACTAATTGTCTGCTCTAACTACAGACTTTCGGTTAATCCAGACTGTGTCACGCAGTTCAACGAACTGAAACTCGGCCGAAATGGTCTCAAGTATATCATCTACAAAATTTCTGACGACTTGAAAGAGATTATCGTGGATGAGGTTGGAAAAGAAGAGGACTATGATCTATTCAGAGAGAAGCTTCTCGAGAAGAAGGAGAAGACTGGAAAGAGCAGACCATCCTATGCCATTTACGATATTGGCTTCGAACTCGAAGGCGGTGAGGGCAAGCGGTATGTTCTTTGATATATGGACCACCCTGAACCACTGCTAACAGAACATAGAAACAAAATATGCTTCATCACGTATATCAACCAAGACGATACAGGTGTCAAGGTAAGCCTCTCGACCTCGCATTTGTCGCGAAGTGCTCTTCTGACTGGTTCAAAGTCCCGAATGACCTACGCCAGCTCCCGTGAGACCCTCAAGAACGCTCTCAATGGCATTGCAATGAATTGGCAGGCGAACGACCCGGGTGAACTAGAGTGGTCAGACCTCCTGAAGGAAGCTAGCAAGGGCAAAGCTACCGCATAAGATGAACCTTGTCCTCGACGGCCACTCTCAAGACAACTTCATGATAGAAACAAGTATTTGGTGTTGGTAGGTTGCGGGCACAATGGATCGCTGTACTGGAGCCATGAGCAATTCCATCCAGCACTGCTGGTGGCAAAGCTCGCACGACTGTGTTAATGCAGGGACGCAATAAGTCGCCTGTGAGGGTGGATGAGGATACTCTCAAGCAGGCACTCAATGCTTCTGACAGCGATGTGAAGATCCATTTAGAGAATTGCTATAGCCGTAGAAACCAGGCATGCCTTACTTAAGTCTTAATCTGATCTCGCCCGACTTTAATTATTTACTGGCATGATGATCGTGCCGACACGTGCTTTGAAATATGTTTTCAATAAACGTTGTCATGATGTACGCTCTTTGGAACTGTAACAGAAGGTGCGTAGTGCCAAATGAAAGGGCTCATGGAGAGGAAAAGATATTCAATCCTCATTTTGGCCTGCGCGCCAGCTGTTGACGGAGCTTCAGAGTTGTGGTGTGATTGGCCAATGCGGGCCGCTAGAGCTCGGATTCAAACTCCAGGCCAAAACCTTTCCAGCTTCTCCAACAGCTCCAGGAGTTACTCACAGGTACACACACCCCCATCGAAATCGCTACTGGTCGCGTATTTGATTCTCTGCACGGCTCATCCTTGAGCCTGGAGCTCTCAATCTTCTCCCAAACTGCTCGCCTTGAGCTAGAAGATGCTGCTCCGCTCAATTACACGTTCGGCTCATCGGGCCACTCCACGACCCTCTATCTGCCCTCGACGGTGTGCTCCATCCTTTGCACGATCAATACAGTCAGCAGCTCCATCAGCCGCCGCTAGTTTCTCAGCCTCTCCAACCTCACAGTCACCACCTCAGACACAGCAGACCCGATCAGCTACCGCCCATGCTATCTCCAACCCAACATTAGCAGGGATCGAGAAGAGATGGGAGGCCATGCCACCTCAAGAACAAGCAGAGCTTTGGATGCAGTTGAGAGATCGTATGAAGGTCGATTGGCATGAGATGACCTTGCAAGAGAAGAAAGCCGGTGAGCGATCAGTTCCTAATACATTTCTAGAACGTCAATCTTCCCTTCCCAGCGATTGATCCACGTCAGCGTCTCTGCATATCATACACCTAGGCTGTTATTGTATTAATTGCCTCTCCGTAGCTTGGTGGATAGCGTTCGGTCCCCATGGCCCACGGGCTCAAAGTCCCCCTGGCGAGTGGGCTAAAATCTTTGGCTACTCGGCTGGCGCCATTGGCCTGTCTGTTATCATCTTTTTCGTCATCCACTCGTTTGCAAGACCGCCTCCAAGGACCATGACCAAAGAATGGCAAGAAGCAACAAACGAATATCTCCGGGTGTGTTTCCCATGCTACTTTTCACTATACCTTAGCGCAAGTTACATCGTTACTAACATGGCTCTTACCAGGAACAACGAGTCAACCCAATGTATGGGCTTAGCAGTGAAGGCTATAAAGGGAAAGGGCACGTTCAAAGCCCTTCAGAGAAAGATAGATGAAGTTGGAGATGGTTGGAGACGTTCGATGGCAGGTTTCATTGCTCTAGAAAAGCGAACTACGTCCGGCTACGGCATTGATTCTGTACTTACAAGCTTTCCATACTCTTTGTGATATAACAATACGAGCTTTTCAAATGGTCTCCTATTCTCATCGATTGCCATGTGCGACGATCGCGCTGATTCAATAGCTCGAATTCCAGAAATAGAGGAATGATCGAAGGTACGATCATTCTTGGAGGTCCTACTCTTGGATGACTGCGTAGAAGCAAAGAGGATCGGAGCAAGTCATAGGGTCAGCTATGGTGAGCTATGCTGGAGAGTTGCTGACTTTATTATGGGTTTGGGAGATGGCTTGACGGTCTAATTAGATGCCTAGGTAACTTATTTCAGAAGCAGCTTATAGCAAATGCTCAGAGATCTGTCTGTGTTATATTATGAAGTCCATCCCTGAGGTATTCTAGGTGATTGCTCGGGGGGAGCAGGAGAGAGTGGTGAGGAGTGGGTCTGATGGGGGACATGATTGGTCAATGCACTTCCGTCGGCAAGCTTGTTACTTCGACCATCGAAACCTCCTCCTGGAGCTCTTCAGCATCTAACAATTCCATCAACTCCATCCCCACTCTCTTTCCACACCTATTCATCATGTTCAAAAGGTGAGCCTACTCTGAACCACGCCTGCTTAAGCTCCGTGACTTGATGAACAGCCTGCTGACAGAGCTGTGCCCTGTAGCGGCCTTGCTCGGACCTTGGGCAGGTCTGCTTTTGCCCGACCACAACCAGCCCGTCGCGCCTTCGAACCTCTCAGGAAAAATCTTGCCCCTGCTCTAGCTGCCAGATTTGCCTCTACCGACTCGTCAAAGAATGGCAAGATCCATCAGGTCATTGGGGCTGTCGTCGACGGTATGTAAAACTTTTGCATTTCGGCGGAGAAGCTTTGCCGAAGCTTCAGACATACAAATTCCAGTGTGCTGACTCGAATACAGTGAAATTCGACAGCGAGCAGCTTCCGCCCATTCTCAATGCCCTGGAGACCAACAATGGCGGAAACAAGTTGATTTTGGAGGTTGCGGTATGACGCCAATTATGGCGTTACTGATCGAGCACAGCTGATATATCTTTAGCAACATTTGGGTGAAAATGTCGTTAGGACAATTGCTATGGATGGTATGTCGTCTCCTGCAGCTACTAGCACCTCCCGGAGTGTGACTTTGAGATCTGACATATGGGATGCAGGTACCGAAGGTCTCGTTCGTGGCCATACATGTATCGATACAGGCTCTCCTATAAAAATTCCTGTTGGCCCTGGCACTTTGGGCCGAATTATGAATGTCACTGGCGACCCCATCGATGAGCGCGGTCCCATCAAGGCCTCTAAGATGGCACCTATCCATGCCGACGCCCCGGAATTTGTGGAACAATCGACTAGTGCCGAGGTGCTTGTCACGGGTATCAAAGTTGTTGATTTGTTGGCACCTTATGCTCGTGGAGGCAAGATTGGTCTCTTTGGTGGCGCTGGTGTCGGAAAGACCGTGTTCATCCAGGAGCTAATTGTAAGTGGTGCAAGGCTCCCAAAGCCAACGGGAAATCTGACAGGCTTAGAACAACATTGCGAAAGCCCATGGTGGTTATTCAGTCTTCACCGGTGTCGGCGAGCGAACGCGTGAAGGAAACGACCTATATCACGAAATGCAGGAGACTCAAGTCATCCAGCTTGATGGGGAGTCTAAAGTGGCATTAGTGTTCGGTCAAATGAATGAGCCCCCAGGTGCTCGCGCCCGTGTCGCTCTTACGGGTCTGACTGTTGCTGAATATTTCCGTGATGAGGAGGGTCAAGACGGTGAGCAGCTGTTTCAAGGGGTCTACAAATATTACAATACTAATTCCTCCCAGTGCTGCTTTTCATCGACAACATCTTCCGATTCACGCAAGCCGGTTCCGAAGTGTCTGCTCTGCTCGGTCGTATTCCATCCGCTGTCGGTTATCAACCGACTCTAGCCGTAGACATGGGTCTCATGCAAGAACGTATCACAACAACACAGAAAGGTTCCATTACATCGGTGCAAGCCGTGTACGTGCCTGCGGATGACTTGACGGATCCCGCTCCTGCTACAACCTTTGCTCACTTGGATGCCACAACCGTATTGTCAAGAGGTATTTCCGAACTGGGTATTTATCCTGCCGTCGACCCCTTGGACTCGAAATCTCGAATGCTTGATCCCCGTGTTGTTGGTGACGATCACTACCAGACAGCTACCCGTGTGCAACAAATGCTCCAGGAATACAAGTCGCTACAGGATATCATCGCCATTTTGGGTATGGACGAATTGTCCGAAGCCGACAAGCTCACAGTCGAGCGCGCCCGTAAACTGCAGCGTTTCCTCTCGCAGCCGTTCACTGTCGCGCAGGTTTTCACCGGTATTGAGGGCAAGCTCGTCGACCTCAAGGATACCATCCGCTCCTTCAAGATGATCATTAATGGCGAAGGCGACGACCTGCCCGAGGGTGCTTTCTACATGGTCGGCGACTTTGAGAGCGCACGCGCCAAGGGAGAGAAGATCTTGGCGGAACTTGAGAAGTCATAGGGAGGTAGAAGCTTGAATAGAAAAGTGTGGGCGGAGGAGCCGATGATGCGAGGATAAAGCGAGAGCCTATTGCTAATGCATGTGCCTTTTCCCCTTTTTTGTTCGTCCCGTGGAATGGAAAAGATAGCATTGCAGAATTTTCAGTCCTCAAGCCAGACGTCTGTACATTGAGAAAAATATTACGCCGCTTGTACTCTTTTTCCCAGGGAGCCGATTAATGTGATCAAGTGATTGTTATAAGAAACCATTCTGCTGCAACTGTATGCATGAAGTCCAGACCCACGGTGTCGGACAGCTAGTAAGCTAGACGTGATAGTGGCCTGCTGCTCTCTTCTTCAACGGGGGTGTGAATCGATGTGGATGGTTCAAGATAAATTTATTGAATGACTGCCAATATAGCGTCTTTCGAGGTACGCAGAACGTCCCCTTTGGCAAGGACTATCTTGCCAGGCCGGTTTTTGGGTAGGTGGGTGGATGCTTTTTGGGTTCTGGTCAGGAGGATTGTTAGTGCCTAGATGATAGGCGGTCTTTGGTTTGATGGAGCAGAAGCCAGCGAAAGGACAGGACGACGTTGTGTATGCACTGTGCTGGACAGTATGGCTAAGGAGGAGAAGAAGGAAGTGCGTATATACGCGGTCAACAGTCAGCAGCACGGCACGGCACGGCAAGGTATATCATTCGTGCTTTTGCAGGTGAAAGGCTATTTTGGGTGATCTTTATATTTGCAAACGGTAAAAGGGGGATATATTTCAGAAGAGCGTTCCTGCCCAAACTTCACAACCTCGTCATTCCCACCTAACGCCACGATATGGTTCTCGAACCGAGACAAGTCAAGTTGCCGCTGAATCCGTCATTCTAATCCATTCCAATCCCCCTAGAGACTCTCTAATACCTACTCACATCGTATTCTCAAGCGCAAGAACCTATCACAGAAATCAGTCAGCACGGTCCTTACTCGACATCTTGTGGGAAAAGGAATATCGGTACAAGATGGGACAGACTCACCAGAGCCGTCCTCGTCGGCAAATACAACTGCAGAAAATTCTTCCTCCCGTTCCACGGCATGTCCGTCGTAAAGAACCTCGTGCCTAGATCATTCCTTCCCAGCCCGCCAAACTCCTTCGCATCGGAATCGATCAAGATCCTGTACGTGCCGGCCTCCTCGACCCCGACGCGGTAATCCGTGAATGATTGGGTAGGGTTGAAGTTGAAGACCCACAACAATCCAGCGCGCTCGAATACGATGACTTTGTCGGCCTCATTTTTGAGCGAGATGTACGCTTGTGGGTGGTGCAGCCAGCCATACTTCTCCTCGTTGGTCTGCATGGCGCGGTCGAACTCGTTGAGGAACTTGTAGCGGAGCAAGGGGTCATCGGGAAGATTGAACTGACGGCGTGCGTACCAGAAGGAATTGTTGTTGCCGGCTCGGGGGAAGTCGAGCCACTCCGGATGTCCGAACTCGTTGCCTTCGAAGTTGAGGTAGCCTTCGCCTCCTAAGCCGTGAGTGATGAGGCGGATTATCTTATGGAGGGAGAGGCCACGCTCGATCAGTGGAGTGAGTTCTGTCGTGGTGGACATGTGGGTGTACATTTCCTTGTCGCAGAGCCACATTAGGAGGGATTTGTCTCCGACGAGGGCCTGGTCGTGGGATTCGGCGTAGGCGATTGTTTTCTCGCCGTGACGGCGGTTTGTTAGTGTAAAGGCCAGGTTACCCATGTCCCAATCTGCGTCTGACTTTTCTTTCAGCAGCTTGATGTACATGTCAGGCACCGCCATGGCAAGGCGATAGTCGAAGCCGATACCACCGAGGGAGAGGGGCAGGCAGAGCGCAGGCATGCCTGAGACATCTTCGGCGATGGTTATAGAATTTGGATAGAGGTTGTGGAGCATCTCGTTGGCTAGCATTAAGTAGACAACGCCATCTTCGTCGACAGCTGGGCCAAAGTATTCGTGGTACCCGCCTGAGAAACCAGTACCAATACCATGGTGGGAATAGAGCATTGAAGTGACGCCATCGAATCGAAAGCCGTCGAACTGGTATTCTTCCATCCAGAAGCGAAGGTTCGAGAGAAGGAAGCGTAGGACTTCGTGATTGGCATAGTTGAAGAGCCGAGAATCCCACAGCTCATGTCGGCCTTTTGGGCCACCGTGGAAATACAGGTGATCTGTGCCATCGAATTCATTGAGACCGTCTTCGGTGTTTTTGGATGCGTGACTGTGGACGACATCAAGCAACACTGTAATGCCCATACCGTGAGCAGAGTCAATGAGCTCCTTCAAATCTTCCGGGGTCCCATATCGACTGCTCGCCGCAAAGAAGCTGTTGATTTGGTAGCCAAAGCTAGCATAGTACGCGTGCTCCATGATCGCCATTAGCTGAATGACGTTGTAGCCCAGGTATTGTATTCTGGGTAGAGTATTGTGTGTAAATTCTTTGTAGGTTGCAACCTTCTGTTCTGGCGATGAGATGCCAACATGTGCTTCATAGATACGGGCACTCTGTGGTTTGGGAGGACGAGAGTTTTTGAAGATATAGCGTTCGATTTGAGGAGGGCTCCAGAAGACTGCATCGTATGCTGGCGACACGGATAGATCTTGGGTGACTCTGGTTATCCAAGTCGGTAATCTTTCGATCCGCTTCCCGTCTGGTAGTACCATGGAGATCTTGACTTTGCTGTTATGGGGGATTTGAGGCTGTCCATCTTTTGCTGGCAAATGTATAGACCAAACTCCGTAGTCGTCACGTTGCATCCAATAGCTATCTCGATTCCATCCATTGAAGTCCCCAATTAGCTGGGCGCTGGTGGCATTTGGTGCCCATTCTCTGTAGGTTATGTCTCCATTCCCGGCGACTGTGATCCCGAATCTCTCATAGCCTCTGCTAAATTTCTCCAGACCACCCTCGGACCGGTCGAGATCCTGAATCCATTTCTGGGCTTTGGTGTATCGGCTGCGGAGGGCGTCCTTGAATGGCGACAGCCAAGGATCTAACTGGACGACACCTGGAATTGTGAGCGTTGTGAGAAATACCCAGGACCCAGTGCATACCAGTCCCATCTGCCGGAGCTGCGCCGTTGGCAGGTTCTGCAAAGACGGAGTTTTCTGAGGTCTGATTGAGTGACATGAGGAAGAAGCGTGAAGCGCTTCACATGCAATGCGGGGGAAGAGTGCAGCCACTTGTGAAAGAGCTTGGAAAGGAAAGAATGGCTTCCAGGAATATCAAGGCAATAATTTGGGGGACTGGAAATTGAGTAGGTCTTTTATAGACTCCAAAGATTCGCAGCAGAAAACATATCGGAGGACAAGAAACAGCCTCGAGGGTCCACAGGGTCCTGAAGCTCGCCGTTGTTGAGCTTTTTCTGGCGGCTGCAGGCTTGCATCACTCCTCTTCCTTCCCCACACTCTCTCCATACAAACGACGGTTTCCCGAACATCATCGACGCGCCCCCAACTATTCCCGCCCAAGTCACCGCAGCCGACTACATTCGGTCCTTCTACATAAACCCACCCGACTGGAGGATGCTCATTATTCTAGTCCGTGATTTGGCCGTGTACTGCTGACGGCACAAGCATCCACATGTGCCTCGAGCATTGAAGAATAATGCGTTTCATATCTTCAGCCTCATAATTAGCGACCAAGACATCCCGCCTTTCGGCATACCGACCGTCGATCATTGTTCCAGACGAAGTTCAAGGCACTATTCTGTCCAAAGGAATTTCGTCCTGGAGACAGCGATGGCCTCCCCAAGTCTCTATCCGTTGCTTGGTCGCTGTTCCTGTAACGCCGTCCAATATCAGATCGAACGGCCGCCAATGTTCATCCAGGCCTGCCATTGCACTTGTTGCCAGCGCGAGACCGGCAGTGCTTTTGTTATAAATGCGCTTATCGAGTCATCCCACGTCCACATCACTTCAAACACACTGCCGGAGGACGTCAACACGCCATGCGCTTCTGGCGACTCGCAGAGAATACAGCGTTGCCCTTATTGCCGCGTTGCGCTGTGGTCGCATTACCCGCAAGCCGGTCCTGTGCTTTCCCTGCTGAGAGTTTCTACCCTTGATAACGTGACGGATCCAGAACTTGCACTGAAGCCCGCCGCCCATATATATACCTCCACGAAGCAGCCATGGTTGGAATTAGGATGCGGAATTCCACAGTTTAAGGAATTTTACCAGAGGGATCAAGTCTGGCCCGATAGTAGCCGTCCGCGGTTTGAGAACGTTATGCCAATGATTGAAGAATATGAGGCAAAGACGAAGTCTATGACTCCCGAAACGCCAGAAGAAAAAGAGATTTCTCCCCATCAACCATTGAATTCTCTTAGTGCCGCAGTACAAGCCACCACAAGAGATCCGTCTTTCAAGGGTTGCTGTAACTACATGACGATGTCTTGATCTTACCCGTATTGGCATTAGCTTTTCAGGATTCGATCGGCGGCATTTTTCTTCGGCCTGTCGCAGATGATCCGAGAATTCTCATCGTCAGTCCTCTGATCTGTTAGGAATGTCCAGCCCTCCGCTGGGTGATACAGACGGTCTTGTTATTGGCAGGACAAAAGTCGTCGCACCATGTCATGCCGATCGGTATCTGTCAATAATGGTGGATCATAGATAGACGTTTTTAACTCGGATGTACAACCGGGGCTTATGCATCGGGATCCCCCAAAGACGGGCAAAGGGCTGATGAGATGGAAGTTTCAACATGAGAGCCGAGAAGTCCATAGATATCAACATTCCAAGGACGAAATTCGTTGCAGCCGATTACGCCGTGCAACATATTGGACTTTATCCTTTCCCATATTGCACCTACGCCGAGCCAGTTGCAATCTCCTCCCGCAATTCACCGAAACAACGAACCTGGACCGAGCAAAATGGAAGGTAAAACGAAGATGCTCCCGGTCCGTGCGAAGCATCACAGTCTTCCAACGTTCACATTCACTTCTACCGCTACCTCGATACCATCTGCATGCTCCCTGTAGTTTACAATTTTGACTTGTTGACCTGCTCTGGTGTTCATAGCGTGCACTAGTGCGTCGACAGATCTTCGTCAGGTACTATTCCCTTGTGGGTGATATTCTTGGTCTTTTCTATTAGAAAGGAATTTCTCAGCTCCATCAAGTCGCAAGCACACCTGAGATGCCGGCTAAAGTAAGGAAAAGCGTGTTACTTCTTGAGTTTGAAGACTATTCATGGCTCGGAGAGCTCTACACGAAATTCCTGAGCACCCTTCGCAAGAAGGCCAACGTGGAAAAATTAGACGATGCAGACAAAGCGGTCCACGCTCTCAAGAAAAATCCCCCACCAGACGCAGTGCTATTCTTTGAACCGTCTATCATGAACATTTCAAACATCTTGTTCGCAAAAGAATTCGTTTCCTTCACAAGGCGAGGCGGGACCACCATTTTCGCATGCAATTGCAGCTCCTTTGCGACGCCGCCCGATATCGATCGCTTTTTTAAAGACTACTTTGAGCTCCCATGGGAGACGGGAAGCTACTTGCGAACAACTTTCTCCAAGAATCCGGCAATGCGTCTTGACATAACACCTCATATCGCCGACCAGGTCAGCATGAAGGCGCTACATCTTGCCAAGGTGGCGAACGAAGATCTCGCGTACAAAACCAGCGCAGATTCAGTGAGAGAGTCTTTAGTTTGGGCACCTCAGCGAGTGGAGCTTCAAGGAGAAGGACCGGTAGTCTTTGCACAGCATTATTCCGGCAAATTGGGCTGGGTTGGCGACGTGAACAATGAAGTAGAGACGACATCACTGATTATGGCGATGTTGGGCTTGTGAAGGATCGCGAAGTCAAATTCTACGCAAAATGTTTTCAGCTGGAACAGATCGCCTCTGAGCGATGAAAGCAAGTGCCGTGGTCACTGCACGATAAGGGCACATTTCCTTGCTATTTGGGCATTTCCTTACAGCACAAGGGCGAAATCACCGATAGGAGAAATGCACCATACCAATAGTCGTTATTGATTCTTGTAGAGATGGCTACTTAGGCATAGGCGGTCTATCTAGTTCAATATCAGTAGCTGCGGCTCAATTCTCTGATCCGTTTCACTGTCTAGGTACCCCGGGTACCTACTAGGTACATAGCCACCTAAGTCCGAAAGCTCCGATGACGCATGCGGGATACGGAGGGAGGGAGCAATGTGAAGGTGAGCTTCCCCGCCTGACCGCAGATACCGTCTGGCGCCTCTAAGAACGTGAAAGAGATGTTTAGAGTCCGGACGTGAGGCGAGTCTAGCGGCCAAGGTCTTTCAACATGTACCATATTGCGCGAGCCAACTCTGAACGAGGAGTGTGTCAAGGTGGAGCTGTCGCCCCGATACTGCTGATTGGGAAGATCAGTCTGGTCGGAAACGTCTCGAGGGGGCAGAAGAGGAAAGCTTCATTCACATATCCAGCGCAGCAGTCTACATCTACCGCACTACCTCCACAGATCCGCAAAGTCTTCATCCACCCTGATCAAGATGTGTCACTGTCCTCGAGGAAACAACCCTCATCCGGCGTCCGCCAAAGCTCCTCCTCCCAGTTCTACAGATCCGACTTTGCAAACCAGCCATTCACCGGCACCTACGAACCAGGTCTGCCGACAAAGGGCCCTCTGGGTTCTACTTCCAATTATGGAGCGGCTAGACTAACACCAAGAATACTGAAAAAACATTTGGATGAATTTGTGGTCGGACAGGAGCAGGCAAAGCGCATGCTGAGCCTTGCTGTTCACAATCATTACCTCAGAGTACAAGAAATACAACGCCGTGAGGAAGAAGAGGCCGACCTAATGATTCAGAAATTGCGGCGGGAAAGCCATCCTGTAGAAGGTCTGTTGGTCGATATCTATAGTCGACCTAGCTGACATTTCCTAGACGATTACCCTGGCCAAGAGCCCACAATACGGCTTGAGGATCCCCCAAAAGACCCAGAATTCATTATGAACACTCCTGTAATCGATAATTCACCACTAGCATTAGAAAAATCGAACGTCCTTGTGCTCGGGCCGTCAGGCGTTGGAAAGACATTGATAGCCAAATCGCTCGCTCGCGTCCTTTCCGTTCCTTTCTCGATATCTGACTGTACACCTTTCACACAGGCTGGATATATCGGAGATGATGTTGACGTGTGTATACACCGACTATTAGCTGCCGCGGATTATGATGTGGCTCAAGCTGAACGAGGCATCATTTGCCTAGATGAAGTCGATAAGATTGCTGCTTCGCCTCGGACGCATGGGAAAGATGTCGGAGGAGAAGGTGTCCAACAAGCTTTGCTAAAGATAATTGAGGGGACCACAGTACAAGTGACTGCCAAGAGCGAGCGCAGCGCATCAAAGAGTGGAGGTCAGCCAAGTTCACATTCGACAAATAGCTCGCTGGGCTCGCCTCTGGGCACAACAGCACCCCCTCAAAAGGGCGAAGTCTACAACGTGCGAACGGACAATATCCTGTTCATTTGCAGTGGCGCTTTTACAGGTCTGCAAAAAGTCATTATGGATCGTATCTCGAAAGGGTCTATGGGATTTGGTAATCCCGTGGGGTCCTCATCAGGGTTCAGCTCCCTGTCGTCTACAGGGAAAGCTTTTGACCCCGTGAATCAGTCAGCGCCGCAGCCAGTCTTACCAGGTTCAAAGGAAGAGGAGCTGTATCGTAAGAATGTACCATTCTTCATGCCGGCTATGCATATGGATGCGATCGAATATCCCATTTTCAACCCCCTTGATCTTGTGAACGAAGGGGATCTGTTGAAATTTGGCTTTATTCCAGAAATAGTCGGACGTATTCCCACCAGAGTTGCGCTATCTCCATTAACACATTCTCTGCTCTTACGGATACTCACCGAGCCACGCAATTCCCTTGTAGCTCAGTACAGTCATATATTTCAGCTTCAAGGAGCTGAGCTTCGAATCACGACGCCAGCGCTGCATATCATTGCATCGAAAGCTTTGGCTGAGAGCACTGGTGCTCGCGCTCTGCGCACGCAGATGGACTCCTTACTTGCTGAAGCAATGTTTGACGTTCCTGGCACGACCATCAAGCATGTACTGGTGACGGAACGCGTTGCGCAGCGGGAGGAGCGGGCATTGTATTTTCGACGGGGTCAACAGAGAGACTTCCAATCCCTAATTGCCGCAGAGGAAGGAGATTGGGAGGACAAAAAGAACACACAAAAGGAATCAGCGCAAGCTCGCAGCAACGGCAGCTTTGAGGAATGGAGGGGAAAGGCATCCGCTGCTGGGGCGGGGTAGTGTTCATCTTTTTCATCCAATTTCGGACGCTATTTTACATATCCGTGTTTTACGCATGGAGTAGGAGGCAGAGACAGCTTTCACCACGAGCATTTTAGACAAGGCATAGCACTTTGCTATATACCTATACGCATTTTTGGATCCGGCACGTGCGCACGCTCTGGATCGAGTACGCTGGAGGAACTTTTGGCCCATCGTTTCAGTCCCGGATGCCATGCGAGGGCGCACCTCCCGCCCAAAGTCGTTCTGGACAGGATGAGGGACTTGGCGCCAAGTAGCGGTTGGAGCCAGCTTGACTGTTCCCGCCCCGTCCAACCCTTTCCCGTGCCTTTCATTTCCCCGCTCGGCAACTCAGAACGTCTCCTGCCAGCGGAAATGATGGAACAATGTCGGATAAGCATGACTGCCAGGCGTGCCAGGCTAGAGCTCTAGTCTCCGATGTAAGGCGATCTCCTTCCCGGATATCTCAGAGCACGTTAAAATCACTTCCACCGAACCCGTTTGAATCTCAATCGTTACCCGATAACCCCGTCAAGGACAACAAGTGCCTTTTGAAAGCATCTCGGGCATACTCAATTCGCTCAACGAATGTAGTCCGATGCACCACCTGTCGTTAGTTGAACAAGAGTCCCTATTGACTTTCCTGGTAGGAAATTTTCTTCATTGGACGTATCTACAATAAATAAAACTTTACGTTCTAAGCCTTCAAACTAGAAGAACTACTCGAGACCCCGCTTGAAGTTTCCTACAGTGTCATGTCTGACGATCTATAAGTATGTAGAGACGCGCTTGGAATCCTTATGTATTTTCTACGTTCGTCCCTAATTCTAATTTTTTTTCTCGCAAGCCGTTACTCCTTTCCATTGACTCCCTTCTACGTCATTCCTTTCAATTGTCTCAATTTGCTCCTTGTGACGCCAAAGTATTTGCACAAGCTTTCCCCCAACCTTAAATGCGTCTCCCAATCTTCCCCGCCCTGCTCCTCCTCTCCTTCCTCTCCGTCGCCACCATTACCCTCTCCCACCATATCCATAGCCTCATCCCCCTCCCCTCTCCCTTGCCGTCACCAGCTCAAAAGCAACCAACCCCCTACCCAAACCCCACACTACCTCGTCACGTCATGAAAACCTCAGAGATATTGCGCTACGTATATGTTCTGCACATGTGTACAAACCGCATCCACCCCGGTGGTACGGGCGGCCTAGGCAGCGGTGCCCATGCCGTGTTCCGTGGAGGTGAGATGCTGGAGGGCGGACGGCATGGTGCCCTGTAGAGTCACATTACGTGTGTTGTCAACGGGCCTAAAGAAGAGTGGAGGTGAGATCGCTTGGGGGCTTGTACTGTATGGTCGGGGATTGGGTGTGCGGTGGGAAAAGGGGGATGGTGTATGCGGATCCCCTGCCTGGTGTTAAGGGGGTGTGGTGGGTGTACTGGGTTAGTTGAGCGGTCTTGAGGGTCTTATACCACCTCCGGCGCCGAGTTGGTCTGTGCAGGCGCATTGGTTAAGATGGGATGTCCTTCACCCATCGTAAGGCCGTTGGGTTGGCGTGTGCGGGGATATTGCCAACTTGTTCTCGTTACCGAGGAGAGGAAGCGGCCAACGCCTTGGTGGAGGATCGTGAGGCTGCCATGCGCTGTGGAACTTGGCGACCGTGGCGTCTGCAACAATTCGGCGTGGGATGTAGGCTCTGGTGAGCTTGGGGTTGATGTGTTGATTTGGGAGTGAGATCAGGGCTCATGGCGCATTCAATGGTCCGCCAGAATAAACAATTCAAAAGTCGAACAAAGGATGAAATCGCTAGCCCCAGAAACATACGGGTGCTGCCAAGAGCAGATTAGCTAGCTGGGCCAGCCTGAGATCGTACGGGAAGAATCCCGCTGCAGAGGCTGGTGTCAACCTACAGATATGGGAGAAACAAGGTTACAATTCTTTCGCGAGCGGTGTGTAAAAGTGGGGTGCGAGAATTAACAAGCCAGCCGACATGGGCACGCCAAATGTGAGGGTTTTCTCAATGGTAGCAATACATTTGCACATCAAGTGCTCAGGCTTTATTAGCCCAAGTAAGGTGGCGAAATCGAAGTCCGGGCCACTTCCCCTCACAAGTCATATCATATTGTTTGTGAGGGGAAGTGACCCGGACTTCGATTTCACCTTTACAAGTAAACTTTCAAAGAGGGATTTAGGGCTATCCATTAGCGGCTTAGGGATGACACGTAAGACCTTCACGACTGAGACGCTACCGCGCCAATACTATCCTTCACGACTATTATTGCAAACTCTTTTGCCTTCACCGTCGTCCTATCCTGTTTCCCCTAGCTGTCTCTCGCCAGTCGGCGGGATACCCTTTGTCTAAAAGAGGATTCTCACCTCCCGGCATAAGTCAGAAAGTTCAATGCATATCTAAGAATACAGTTTGCCCAATCTTTCTATTACATGGGTGACTGAGGTATTCCCTGTTCGTGTGACTTGACGGTTTGGTAGGCGTTGGTTCGCTGGTGGCGCAAGCGACAATGCCTCCTATGTCGAGGCAATACAATCACTGTGCCTCTAACTTCTCCGCCGGATACCCTTGCCACGGTCCCTAGTCCCTGGTTTTGCTTCCAGAAGCCATGGTACGAGACTTATGCTTCTATGGAAGATGGAAAATTTGTTTACCATGAGCTTAAATATTTATCCAGGCTCGCAGGTCCTTTCTCTGCATCGCCGCTGAAAACATATGGGTCTGCTTAGGATCCTGGTGCTCACCCTCACACTAATTGTGATCCGCGTTTCCGTTGCACAGTATACCTACTGGATCGATGAAACATGTCGTCAAAATGCGCATTTTTGGGCAGCCTTTGATGATTTCCAGTCGATGGCACAAAGTGCTCACAACAGATTATCCAATAATGACACATTGCAACGCCAATATTTTAATCGCCTTCTCGTTCCGCCAAATGTACCTAATCTTGACTCTCAAACTTCTGTCAATCAAGTAAAAGGTCAATAGTAATTTATGTCTTGAAGTCTAAGTCCTAGTTATCTAATGTGTATCTTTATTCAGAATATCTTTCTCAAATATACTCTATGCATTCAATTACACACCGAAGCTCGGCAAACTATCGATATTACTGTGATAACGACCGCCGAGATCCAGATCCGGCTGGTCCTGGCCGATGGAAACTAGCACAAGACCCCCAAACAGCTCCTGCTGCATACATACCGCAACGACTTCGGGTCGGGTTACAGCTCGCAGAAGAGGGCCAGATCCGATTTGAGCCAGAGCAGCGTGAGCAATTGCCAGAATGGTACGATAGCGACAACGGGATGTGAGAAAGCAAAAGCGCCGATGATTCTATTGTCTCCTGACGAAACATTTCTCCTATCTAGGTCAGCGGGTGGCTCTTTAGGCTGTCAAGGAGATCTTCGCAACCGAGCGGTGACGTATTTGAAGACCAATGACCGCATCAGCGGAAACGAGGCGCCGCTTCAGAACCCCAAAAGGGCTACTGTAACGGTTCGTTACGGCCTTTTCAGCTTCAATATCCCTTTTCACTCACTACAGTACTCTTTGTGTTAGGTGTGCGATACTCAGCTTCGCATTGGGGGGCCTAGCTTTAATGATATGCGCAACCCGGAAGATCCAGAGACCATGATTTCCATTCATCTATTTCCATGGTTCACTTCTTTTCTCCTATTGCAGCAGGTTCGTTATCTCTGCCTCATCATGCCTCTCTGCTTCTGGACTGACATCAAGACCGTGTCTAGACCTTTTTGATGCCCCCATTTGACCGTGAGATGAAGTCCCGCCCGCACTCGTGCCAGAACTTCTCAAAACTGTCCTTCTTCGTCTTCCTCTTCTTCTTTTTCCTTTTCCCAGGACAGCACATTGCCCTCACCCAAAAACGTCGACCAGTATATTGGCTAACAAGCTCACATAGGGGAGGACCAACCTTCTAGCCTTCCTGGACATGGCCCGATGGCCCGGGACTGGGAAGCTGTTACATACCTGCCGCCTCACCAAAGAATCAAGAACCCGTCGAATTATGCCTTTTTCGCCCTGCTGGCACTTCTTGCGGATAAAGGATGGAGGTTACATTGGCTTGGTGAACTGGCGGAACGTGGGATACTGGAACGGATTCCGTGATCTTGGTGGCTCTCACGCCTCGTGAAGAAATAAAGATTGTAGACAAGCTCTATCTAGCGTTGATTCATCCCTTCGCCTATCCAGCATTTCTGTCGTGCGCCCTCGGTGCGGGTTGTCCCACATTTCTCCCCTTATCCTTGCTTCTTGCTTTGGTTTATGGCCATGATCCCGTCCCATGATACATTCGCCTTCTCCATTGTGCCCATTGGCGTGCTGCCCCGTCGCTCTCAAATCTTTCTTGGTTTGCGTCTCAATTAAATGGCCCTTTGCAGATTTGGGCACCTCCTGTGCTCCTTTTACTAGTATTGTATGCCTCCATCTTCATCCTCGTAACTTAACAGCTAGCTGGTAAGTGGACAATCGTGCTCCATATGCACACGCTCGACATGGTCTGGAGTGTCTACAACTATGCCTTTTTCACGGTGCCGGATTACGGATGGCTGCTGAATGCCGAGAGGGATGATAAGTGGACAAGGTACCTAGTTGTATTCATTACCTGTCCACTGATCGGCCGGTGGCCACGGTGGGTTCGAAGTAAAGGATGCGAAGAGACTCGACGACCGTGTGCGCCGATGCAGGTGCTCCTGACCGTCGCTCCTTCCAAAATCCCTCTTGCATGTCCCGCGTCCACCACGGATCGGAGATTCCTTCCATCTCTCTAGTGTATATATTACTCCTGTTGCACCTGCACTTACGGTCCGCATGGTGCAGTGGACAATGTTTGGCGTTGCACTTTCTCCAGGAGACGTAAAACGAGGTTGGAACTTGGTTAATGTCGGTAAGTGATGGTGTTGTTTACACTATATTTGCCTTCTGCCAAAGGATGAGAAACAACCACTCTATGAACGAGCCCAAGGGCACAAAGGCTCGAGATGTTCCTTAAACCACCGTTCTGAACAACAGGACTCGTATTCGTACTGTGAAACATTTGTGTTGCAGTTAGACTGATCTTCTTGTAGCAGGATGCTAGAGTTCTTTTTTGTGAGAGGTAGGTATGCATTGATCAACTTTTGCTTCTGCGCGAGGTGCAAAAACGCGTAGGCAGAACGCCGCGATTCTTTTTCTGCCAAAGTCGCTGTAGACAGTGAAATCATTTCCTAGTTGGTAGCAAGACATTGCCCGTGGATTTCAACGGCATGGAGAAAGGAACGAAGACGAAGATTGGGCGGGCCCGAAGCTTCCAAATAGTACAAGTGTGATACCAAAAACATGCCATCGGAAGCGTCGATTGTCAAGATTGGCAATGCAATCATATTCGGTAGGCAGTCGCCCACCAGGTCGCGAGAGCACTTTTGTCTATGCCCAGCCTGACGAGAACTTGCTTATGTACAAGGTGAAAACCGAAAGTTAAAACCCGAAAGGTGACATCAACTACCATTTATCGTAATGATGAACGGAAATAAAAAATCCCGAAAAGGCATTCCATCATTCATTTCCACATAGATTCCGAAATCGGCGGCTGCGCAAAGGGGAAAAGCGCTCAACATGCACCGTCGCTGTAAGTGCTCGAAAAGCGCCGTAAACATACATCCCATCAGCAGTGGCGCAAAAAGAAAAGCGCTCAAGACGTTCATGCTGACAAAGGGAACAAGGAAGAAATGACACCACGACGCCATCGCTAACAGCACACAGAAAGGGAAAGGAGGAAGAAGACCCGAGAACCTCCGCTCGTTTTTCGTCCCCTGCGAGGTCAGCAATGCATCCCTCCCCCGCGGTTGGGGAAAGGGGAGGGGAGGGATGCTTATGCGTCCTCCCTCGGCAGGAGTTGGGGAAGTGGTCGGAATTTCTGCTTCCTTTTTTTGACAATTGAGGCGGTCTGATTTTATTTGGTGATGTTTGGGGGCGCTTTTTCAGCCACTACAGGCTTTTTGCGTGTCTTGAGGTGGTTTTCGGTGTCGTTCATGCTATTCTTTAGAGAAGACGAAGTAGTAGCGAGGTCGCGCTTTCGCGGACGATGTTTTCGAAATGGCAAGACATTGCTGGCGGACCCGGGGCCAGGGCTGCTGTTATGGCGGGGACGGGTCGTCGGGCGGGAGGGTGAAGTGCTGGTTGCCGTGCTTGTCATGGGCACAGAAGATGGTGGTGGATCTTGGCTGGAAGACGGCAGGGGGGCTGCCGTTGAGTTCTCCGAATCTGTAATAGAGACATGCGGATCGTCGTCGAGTTTTGGGCTGTTGCTTTTGCTGGAGTAATGGATGACACTATCTGTGGAAGACACTGGCCAGACAATGTCTGTAGGATCTGTGCCTGGCTTATAGGCGGGAATCGGGCATATATTGGGTTGGTGGGAAGGTGGAGGAGAGTTTGGGTGTGGAGTGGGGTTAAGATTTGAGGGAAGAGTCAGATGAGCGGTGGAATTGTCAAGGAGGGGATGAGAAGAGGATGGAGGGGAGGGTGATGATGATGGGAGTCGAAAGGATGGTAGAGGGGAATTCGGGCTTGCCGTGGAGGAGGGAGAAGGAGATGAGAGCCCAGGAGGCGAAGAAGGTTGCGTAGGAGAAGAGGGACGAATAAGATTGGAAAGGTGTGAAGAAGAAGAGTGTGAAGAGGGAAGGTGGATGGAGGAGGAGGAAGCCGGAACGGGAGATGTGGACAAAGAATAAGATGAATTAGCAACGGTCGTCTCCTCCTTATATCCGTTAGCCCCAAGACGTCCCTGAAACATATTGATCGCTTAGTAAAGTCTTTGGGGTTCAGCAAAGCACTAGAAACGTACCACTCTGTTCATGAGACAATGCGATTTTCTGGTCGCCAGGACGACACTGCATGCTGTTTCGGCTTTAGGGCGTTTCGCATGATTTGCTCGGGGACGGCTGTACAAATTGTCGTTATCGATATCGGAGTCCGTTGTGTCCATGATTTCAAGCTCTCCAGAGTTGCTAGGATCAGAAAACCTTCTGCCACAAGCGAGCCGCCCTCTGCCACGTGTCGATTGTTGGCGACAAGGGTCCGTCCTTCGCTTTTTGCGACGACTTGGGACATAGGTTAGTCTGTGAAATCCACGCTCGGTGAGGGAAGGTTAGACTTACCGAATCAAGACACGTTCTTGATCAGATCTGTCCTCTTCGGAAGAAGAATCGTCACCACTGTCTTCCCGTTCACGGCGGCGGCTCACTAGGCTTCTTGAGGGCAGGGGAGGTAGCTGGAGGGCGCTGCGTAATCGTTCAGCTTTCACGGAAGCCTGCCAACGCTGATGCTCCTCAATCTGGTCGACTATTCTGGCAATGTTCTGGCGAAAGAATCCTAAGACAATATTAAAAGCTGTGTACCAATGGACTACCAAAAGATGCTGACGTCGTATGTCGTCCTCTGTTGCTTGATTGCCATACAACTCGGCGACCCGATCGTAGTTCACCTTCAACAGTGGTCAGTCTCGAGTCTCACATGAACAAACGTGACGCAAGAGATGGTAAAAGAAGAGAGTGAAAATGACTCACATTTTGGTTCCCGGCAATGAACATGCTCGCTACCAGCCTCTTGATGTTGCCGATAGAATCCCAAGGGATGTGTGAGATCGAGTTGATAGACATTGGTAAACGGATTGATTGAGCATATGAAGAGAGGGAAATAGGTTGTGATCTGAATAGAGTACGGAAGAAATGCTCGATGGAGAGCAGGGGAAAAGGGGAAAGGAGACAGGACTTGCTAAAGTTGTCTGAATAAAGCGGGTTGCCAATGGAAGAACGGGGGAGGGAAAGCAAAAAGAGAAGACAAGCTGGATGGTGAGAACGAAAGGTTGAGAAGTGTAGAAATCAGTCGATGGGGAGAGACTATCTTATATGCCACAAGAGACAGAAAGTGCTCAAGCACATTATCGGAACACGTCTGAAAAGAGCTGCAGACGCGCAACAGGCAAAGGCAATCTCGCTGCTTTTGGCGACGTTGAGACGGGAGACCCTGCTGCGGATTGGAGAGACAGCTGAGAGGAAGTCTCAATGGGATCGAGCCTCCAATCAAGGACATGTACTCGAATTGAGTCACGGGAACAGTGTCTGCACGATAGGCTATTGTTTCAAAGCAAGCAGGAGACCGATGAAAAATTTTGCGCATTGGCAGACTTCAAGACGTGAGAGCAAATCAAAGCGACGAGCAATCGAGCGAAGGCGATGAGCGACAGAGCAGCAGCTCAAAGAGGTAGCCTCATCTATGCAGGAACACTGGTAGCCGCCAGTCATGGTCCAAACCAAAATCGTAGATTGCCCTCTCTTACTTCGAAGACTTCTCTTTCCTGATAACGTCTTCGGTTCTCTCTCTCTCGATCCAATCTTCGTCTGGCTGTGGTTCGGAAGCCTCAGTAGCTCTTCTTTGCTCTTCCTTTTGCTTTATTAGGGAGACCTGAAAATGTCGAGATGGAAGAGATGAAGTCCAAAGAACGTCGGCAGCCGAAGTGGCGCGCATTAGCGTGTCTCGCGGAGGGTGGGTTAGACATGCTAGTGTGCGACGTCGTACAAGAGAAAGCAAACGGCCATGGATGAGTGCTTAGGCCTGCACAACATACAGAACATATGGCTGGCACTCTTGACGGTCATTCGCTTGACTGGGCCAACGTCGATGCGCGAGACTGGCGCCAAATTTTGATCCGTCCAGAACTGAAGCCAATGCGGGCAATAACCAGGGACCGCTGTGTGAGATGTTGTGGATGGAACAGACTTTCCCTTACTAGGCCAGTGCCTCGATCGATGATGACCTCAAAGCCTCAGTATTTGGTCCATGTTGGCCCCTATCCGACTGGTGGATGGATCGCCAGGATGCAAGACGGGGCAATTTAGGGCAGACGCAGTGAAGAAGATGTGAAAGCCTATGAATGTCCAAAGTGAAGTATTAGCTGCCTCTTCTTGTCATCCGATCAGAACACTCTTTACTATGATGCCTGGCCCTTGAGCTTCTCTGTCTTTCTATAAATTGACTTTCCTTCGCACCTATCTATCTCAAGTGCGTAGATATCTCGTTCCTTCACGTTGTCTTGATCAGCCTTACAACCTCCTTTCCCAAGCTTCCTCACACAAGAGCAGGTCCCAAGTAGACTTCTCACACATTGCGCTAGGTCTATTGCGTGTGCTGTCACTCATCAGACTCGGATCCTCGCCAAAAATGGTGAAGTGGGACTCTGACAAAAATCTCTTCGTGGGTCACCTCTGACAGAGCTCCGGCATTCCTATCTAACCTAATCTCAAGCTCGTCTTGAAGACGCTAGAGACGCATTGTCCGAGAATGACACCTAATGCAGCCGCGATCATTGATTGCTGGCGTAAGACTCATCCTTCACAGATCTTACATTACTGCCACTGACGCACCAGCTTCTAGCGAATGAGTTTGGCGAAAAGCCGACGAAGCGCGCTATACAGGAACAATGGCCCAAGGTTCGAGCCTTGAGTCACAAAGGCAAGGGAGGCAATGCATCGTCCACGAATGGCGTGAGTCCAATCAAGGGCAAGGCCCCGATCTCCGCTGCTCGCGTGAAAAAGGATACCGGAGACGAGCCTATCAAGCCCGAGGGTAAGATACGCTCCACTTGTCCCTTTATCAGCTATGATATATCCTAGCCCCTCTCCCCAGCATCCGAAAATGATCCTCCCCACACAGGAGACCCCACCAGTTCTGACAGCGACGAGCTCGTCCTCCCCTCCATCCGCACCTTCCTCAGCACCCCAAAGAAGCCCGTCCTCCCCACCACCGAGCTCGGCCTCCCCACCCCCAACTCCAGCGCTAAGCGCAGCCGCGAGACCGTACGGAGGGCAACGGGCGGGTGGGCGCGGCGAAGGGCTAACGGGGACGACGACGACGGGGATATGACTGAGGAAGAGGACGGGGAGTCGGATGGTGGGGCGGCGCTGTCGGCGATGAGGAAGATACCAACTCGAGGTCAGCGGGTTGCGACGTATAAGGAGGGAAGCTTTGAGGGCGAGGAAGAGAGCGATGTTAGTGAATATGGGGTTACGAGTTAGATGCGCTGTTGGGCCATGGGTGGTTTGCGTTGGTGTTTGTGAACGGAAGGTGTGGTGATATGGGAGAAGGGTCGGTGTATACATGCACGGATGCGTTAGTTGACGATGGACGAGCTTGAAGAGATGAACAAATGGTCTTGCGCTTTGTCGTAAAGCAAGACGCTTCCGCTCTTTGAAGATAGGTGACAAGCCGTAGCACATAGCGTTTTCGATGTGGAACAAAAGTGATTTTTGCGACATGCCTTTCTTGCACTTCCAACTTGGCTTATTTGGCAACTCGAATGAATAAATTCCAGCCTCATCTAATAGTCCTACATCATCGCAGATCGCTTGATTCCGATGCAGCATCCCACATGGATAGACAGCGTTGTAAGAGTATCCAGTGCCCGCTCGCAATATGCGGCGGTCAGCACGACAACCATCGCCCTTGACCGCAGCATCCTTTCACCAGATCGCTCTCCCGCCGGAACGAAACCACGTTCTCTCATGCGATCCGCCTGGCTGCATCACACCGCCCCACGAAGACGTGTGATATATTCGCCAAAGCAGCCGATCGTTAGACATAAAAGTTCCCTGCTCCCATAGTGGCGGTCTTTCCCTGCGCAGACACAACGATGATGACAACGCAAGTGCGAAAACTTCCTTGGGCTTGGCCCGAGCATCTCTTCCGTCAATAGCGGAAGGAGAGGGTGCGGTGAGGATTACTGTGCATTGGTCTGAGTTGTAACATTTGGTTGGCTAAGCACAGAACGGGGCGCGGATTGGCTTAGAAAACTCGCTCGTTCACAGCTGAGGCAATGTATTGTATGGTATCTTGAAAGATAAAAAAATGCCTGAAGCTTACGGCTTTTTTCTTCTTAGATACCTGATTAGATAAAGGGCCGCTGCTGATCCGATCGCAGCCCTCAAAGAGAGCCAAATGACAATAGCCCAGTGCAAACGAGTAAAATAGCCTTCCAGCATTGTGGTTACCAGCATGGTATGGTTTGGCCGTCCAAGTCCCAGTCCGCTGATACCAACTTCGTTGTTAGGTTTCTTCGTACCATCGACCGCCACAGCAGTAGTGCTATCGTCGACGGCGCTGAGTCTCTCTCTTCCCCCGTCAGCCAGAGCTTTCCTGGTGTTGACCCTCCGGAGCGAGTATGTGATCAGCCAGAGAATCAGTCGTAGATCTGGATTTGTCAAGGTAGGATAGGCCCATAGCTTCACTGAATTGTCGCCCGGTGGAAACAAGTCGAGGAAGTCTGCCACCATTCCAAGTGTCAAACCCCACAGTTGGAGGGGCTGTTCTGTAGGCTGGGGCGGGATTCTATTATGGCCGGTGAACGCGGTAGACATCTTCTCCTTGAAGCG
Source organism: Pyrenula massariospora (assembly GCA_021030905.1). Taxonomy (NCBI): domain Eukaryota; kingdom Fungi; phylum Ascomycota; class Eurotiomycetes; order Pyrenulales; family Pyrenulaceae; genus Pyrenula; species Pyrenula massariospora. Next base: position 2,242,566 of record JAGFMI010000001.1, read on the forward strand.
ATGAGCGGATCTTTCGGGCATGAAGCCGTCGATCGACGAACAATGAAGGGACTCGGACGGTAGTAGTCTGATCGCCGAAAATGTCATCTTGCCAAGCGATGCGCTGAGGATGACGTTGAGTAGCCATCCTCGATCTTTGGCGATACGTCCAGAAATATCAACTAGTTCTTTTGTTCTTCGCTCAGGCGACAAGAGCGCGCGTAAAGGAACCCACTGGATTGAAGCGACCTCGGACGGTTGTGGCCTCAGCTCCACGGGGCCAGGGGTGGTCAGCAGGCAGACAAAAGGACAAAGCACCATGAGCCTGTCAGCCATCAGTCAGTATGGGCGTCTGATAGCCTATCTGAGAGGAGGACACTCACGCATATTTTCCCCAGGTGGACGTTACAACTCTCTCTGCAAGGTTGCCGGCGTAGCAGGCAGTTTTTGTCAGGTCAATTCCCACCTCTTCCAGAGTTTCTCGCACTCCGGCAGCTAGGTCAGAGCTATCTCGGGGATCTCTTCCTCCACCCGGGAGCGCCACATGGCCAGACCAACTAAAGTCTTGGTATTAGCACGACACCACTCATACGGGCTGGATTGCTTACCGATCACCAGCTCGCGCAGCTCTTTTGATGAACAGAATCTCTGGATCTCCTTGTTGCACCCACTCTGTCGAAAATATGTGCCTGATATTTTCCACACATTGCGAAGGCTTCGAAGGACTGAAACCGTGTGGGGGTTCTAGGAACGTTGCACGGTTCTGTTGTTCAAAGGACGGGCGGACGCGGATGATCAAGACGGTTGAGGCACGCTTTGGGCAATCTGGAGGGTTAGGAACATGAGGGGAGGGGTGATGGAGAAGATCAAGAAGAGCTTGTTCGAGCTGCAGAGTCAGCTCACTGACCGGCACACTCATCTTCCAGCGGACGCTTTCTCTCTCTCATCTCGAACAAGCAGCTGAGAAAGTTGTCGGCGTCGGTCATCTCCGAGGCTCGCAAAGTTGGAGAATCGGCCGAATATCAACCGAAGCCTCTCCGCCGCGTGCTCCGCGGGATCACGATGATTCGTTGGCACCTACTCTCCCCAATTAACCTCAAGCTAGTGAACATCGCTCTATCGTTGCCATGAATCATGTCTTGAACAAACAATAAGAGGCATCATAGCGACTTATCTATCTGCAAAGTACTATCCATCACGCCCCGAGAAACTCACCTTAATCCAAGAAAATGCGCTTTGGACAGACGCTCAAAGCATCTATATATCCTCCGTGGAAGGATCACTACATCGACTATGGCAAATTGAAAGCACTGTTGCGGGAGAATGAAGCTGTCGATGGTGGGAAAGACTGGTCAGAGGCCGACGAGGAGCGTTTCTCTCACGAACTTTTGACCGTCGAACTGGGAAAAGTTGAGGCCTTCCAGCTCGAAGAGTATCGAAGCCTTCGAGATCGTACTACCGCTTGCGAAAACAAGCTGGCCCCTTTAGCCCAAAATCGAAGGGAAGATGAAGCACAGAGATCTGACGAGGCCAAAGCCGTTGCTGCCGAAACCTTGAAGGATTTGGATGGCATTGCTGGAGATCTCACCGAGCTGGAAAAGTTCAGTCGTTTCAATTTTACTGGTTTTTTTAAAGCGGTCAAGAAGCATGATAGGCGTCGAGGTCAACGCTACAGGTTGCGGCCAATGCTCCAGGTCCAATTCAGCAAGAGCGCCATAAATTCGGAAGAAAACTCTCCACAATCACTTTGGTATCGTTTGTCAGCCATGTACTCATTTGCCCGAAACTTGCAAGGCCAACAACTAGAGCAACACGATACCGTCGACAAGTCGGGCCCAAATCGAGACACCTATACTTCGCGGAAGTTTTTCGTACACCCAGACCATATTCTCGAAGTCAAGCTCTTCATTCTGCGTCAGCTGCCTGCGCTGATCTATAACCCACAGACCAGCAAAATGGTCGAAAACACCCGGCCGGACCCTGCGATCACCTCCATCTACTTCGACAGTCCTTCATTTGACCTGTACAACCAGAAAGTCGCAAAGGCGCCAGAAGCTAGTTCCCTTCGCTTACGATGGACTGGGAAGCTGAACGACAAGTCAGAGATCTTTATGGAGAAGAAGACTGTCTTCGAGGACGGTGAAAGTCGAGAAGTCAAGATTCCCATCAAGGGGAAATATGTCGAGCCTTTCATAAGGGGAGAGTCTAAGCTCGAGAAAACCATTCAAAAGCTGGTGGGCCGACATGGTGAAGATGCTGATCAAGTGCAAACCGTGAAGAGGAACATAGATGACGTACAGCGATTCCTGGTTGAGAAACAATTGGAGCCTGTTCTTCGCGCCAACTACACTCGCACCGCTTTTCAAATCCCAGGCGATGATCGCGTGAGAGTGTCGCTTGACACGAACTTGGCTTTGATCCGGGAAGACTCAATTGATCCCGAGCGGCCATGTCGAGATCCTGAAGAGTGGCATCGGTCCGATATTGACGAAGGCGGTCCGAATAAAGAGGCTTTGGAGTATCCTTTCGACTCGGTTAAGAGGGGTGAGATCTCGCGCTTCCCCTACGCTCTACTTGAGATCAAGATCAGGGACGGGCAAAGGAAGAACAGTTGGCTTGAAGATCTTATGGTTTCTCATCTAGTTAAAGAAGTGCCACATTTTTCAAAATTCGTAAATGGCGTGGCGGTACTCTTCGAAGACCATGTCAATAGTTTCCCGTTCTGGCTTAGTGATCTGGATCGAGACATCCGAAGAGATCCCCAGGAAGCATTCGAAGAAGAGCAGCAGAAGCAGGCAAAACGAGCCGAGGATGACTTCGTTGTTGGCAGCTTCCGGCGTGGCTCCAAAATGACACCAACTTCCACACCAAATTACATAGTAGGGTCACCACAAAAATTCCCTGGCGACTCATTCGATCTGAGACGTAAGTCAGCACCTGGGGCAAGATCATCCGCTTTAGAACCCGCGACTGAAGAAGAAGATGCTGTGAACGAGAGTGCGGACACACCAAGTGTAGAGGTCACAGACTCGGCCAAGCCATCAAGGCTGGGTTACTTCCTTCCTGCCTTTTCAAATTCTCGATATGCTCGGCGTCATCGCGAAGGTCAGAAGAATCAGGCCCTCCCACCAGGCGTCGTTGAACCTAAGGTTTGGATCAAAGACTCCGGTCCTATCAAAGTGGAGCCGAAGGTGTGGCTCGCAAATCAACGTACATTTGTGAAATGGCAGCACATCACGGTGTTACTAGCATCATTGTCACTTGCGCTGTACAACGCAGCCGGTGTCAACAACACAGTCGCCCGGGCGCTGGCCATTGTCTACACTACCTTTGCAGTGTTTGCAGGCGCTTGGGGACTATGGGTGTACCATCATCGAAGCAAGCTGATACGGGCGAGAACGGGACAGGATCTAGATTTCGTTACAGGTCCTATTGTGGTCTCTGTAGGTTTAGCGATTGCTCTATGCCTTAACTTTGCTTTCAAATATATTGCGGTGGTGTCTCGGACGGGCAATGTGGACTTTGTCCCGGTTGACGCGTCGGTAAATTTTTCGGGCCAAGCTGGAGGATTCAAGGCTTGATACATTGTAGATTAGAGTTGAAGCCGGGGGATGGCAACCAGAACGGGCTCTTCAGGGTCAAGAGCACGGCAATTGGCACGATTTGGGCATTGTATGGTGAAAGAATCGCGTATTGAGAACTGGGCTGCCAAGATGCAACCAGCCGTATCAGGCGGTATTCTTGAAGAAAAATTTTCTCAGTCTTCTATTCACTGGGAAGAAGAAGTATCGTCAGCCTCAAAAAGTATTGTTCATCATCACAATCGCATCAACATGGATCAGGTATGTTGCCTTTCAATAAGGATTCTTGTCCAATGGAGATTGTTGAAGCTTCTGCCCAGCCTCAGCAATCATTGAATCGCTCTGGAGCTTGTAGAGCCAAGAGCAATTCAATTGACCGAGCTTTTCTATTACCCTTGTTCAGAAGCGGTGTATTGCTTCCTCAGAGACATTGTTTACTTGCGGCGTATTACGGCCAAATCAGCGGCGAAAGAAGGAATCGACCCTCAGAGTAGTCGCTGCTTCCAATCATTCTCTGCCTTCTCTGCACCTCGTACATATAGTCCCAACCTCCCTTTTCTTCTCATTTGTCGTCACTTTGAGAGGCTTGGTTTGAGTCATTCTGTCGGGTTCATTGTGGCCACCACCTAGACCGCCAAGCTATTTGTTTCTCGACCTTTTGAGGTTTCTCTCATCTACAGCTCACTCTGACAGATTCCAATTTTGAACAGTATATCCGGTGGAGCCCACTTGTATCTTCAACTCTCGCCCTTGGGCTCAGAGTCTTTGGTCATTCTGTTCCCATCCCTGAACCGCAACAATACTCATCAACCATCGTCCCTGGTTCGGAGAGCACCCGTCAAAACGCGCAGGACATCTCAGGCGATTCATCTCAAAATTGCGTCGATAAAATTGACAAGAGAGGCCTAGGCGACAAAGTCTCAACGATTCCGCAGAATTCATCTAGAAAACTCGACCGGACATTCAGCCCAAGCACGTCTCCCAACCAAGCTCCGGAAACCAAAGCCAGTCCATCAGAAAGCGTGAACACGCCACACCTGCTTGAAGTTAGCGACCCTACTAGCAACAGCTCCTATCCAGAGAATCGTGCCGTGCCGCACCTGACGACGACAAGCAACGACATTTCTGAAAGTATGGTGCGTGGTCCAGTCTTCATGTCAGGTGGTTTGCCGCCCGATCCAGTTGTCAAAAAGAAACCTATGCGATCAGCGCTCAAAGAAAAGGCCCAGCAGCAGAAGATGGAAGCGGGGACAGAGAAATCGAAGGGAACACGTCTCCAATCCCAGAGTTTCCCGCCCGACGCTGAATTTATTGAACTGTCCTCTGATGATTCTATCTCTCGTTGCAACGTCATTGCTCCACGGATCCGAAAGCCTCTCTCTGCTTCAACTCAGGACCTCATCAAAATCAAGAAAGAGCGCATAGACTCAGCTTATGGAGAGACATCTGGTGGCGATGACGAAGAAGATGAGAGAGAAGAAAATATGGCTAAGCAAGCTCCTTCGACCCGCCAAAAATATTCTGCGAGTGCGGAAAAGGTGCCTACCAAGTCCAATGGTTGTGTCAACTCTCAGGCTACATCTCCCAATCAGTCCAAGCGACTAAGAACGCCGACACAGAAAGCTACCCCCGAAGACCCAAAGACCTATGGGGCTCCAGGACAGAGCAGTACACACAAAACACTTGCATCCAAAATCTCACAGACGCATGCGACCCCCAGAGCCTTGCACGCTTCTCAGAGGTCCGATGCCCAACATACCAGTACCACCACTTCTCTGCCGTCTTTTCGTATTCCTCCGAGCGGCGAAGAACACCACCAGCGACCACAGCTGAAGAAGTCTCCGAAACTGGTTGAGAAGCGAGGGAATGATGCTGAGAAGTCTTCCAACAAGAAGCCTGCCACCCTGACCCATCCGAACCGTCTAGGCCGTCCAACTGACATCCACACTGGCTCTGACGCCTCGTCTTCAATATCCCAACATAATGTGTGCTCAAGCGTGAGCACAGTCGACTCCAATTCAAGCCGAGGCAAAATTGAGGTTGTCATCCCATCACCCAGCGACCGTCAGAGAAAGGCATCGCAGACTGCCCATACTGACGATGGTTATGACGGCTCCGATGAAGATGAAGACTTGGATCACGAAGACAAGGGCCAAGATTGTGGTAGTTTTGGTGATGAAGAAGATTTTGTAGACGATTGGGCACAAGAAAATATTAAGCCATCGAAAATGGCAGGAGAAAGAGACGACGACTTTCATCCGGAAACCAGCGATACAGAGTCAAATGACAGCAGTGAGGGATCACCAAACAGTGACCGTGTTCTTAGAAGTAAGCCACTCACTCCTCATCAGCCTGATCTCGATACGCAAATTCGGTCTTCCATCAACAAGAAGAATCAAGGCAAAGCCAAATTCGAGCGAACGCCGAAAGACATATCAACGAGCTCTAATCCAACCACGCCGGCTCAGACCGATATAATGACGGATATTCGGTCATCCATTGCGAAAAAGAACCAGCATAAAGCCAAGCTCGAACAGGATCTCCGAGAGCTCAGGACCAGACCTTTGATATTGAGCAACTCGTCGCAGAGTGACTTGGAGGCAAAAATCCAATCATCCATTGCAAAGAAGCAGCAGGATAAGGTCAAGATGGAAGGGAAACTTCGAGGTATCCTGAAGAATTCTTCCACTCCTCGTGTTCCGTCGCCCAAAAAGCGCGATCACGCCCACTTTGCCGAGGATACTCCTCTGACCGGCGAACCTGCAACGCCTACCCAAGCGACAAAATCCGTGAAAATGGCCCGCATAGCCGATCGGGATGTTAGCAGTCAATTTTCTAAGTCCCTCTATCACAGAACACCTTCAGATTATCCCACACCAAAGACCCCAATGAACCAGGTACCCGCGGTTACCGACAAGACTGGTGCGCTTCCCAATGGCTACTCCCAGAACCCAAGTTCAAGCGAGCTGACTCCCATGGGGACTCGCACTCTCACGTCGATTCAAAGCCAGCGCTCACCGACACCTGCCCATCCGGAATTTGAAAACTTCGATTTCGCAACCCTGATTCCTGATTTTGACGTGTCCGACATTACAAGCAATGCGAAGCATACTAGAAGAAAGCTCTTTCTTCCTTCGCCACTTGAAGAGCAGAAAATTATGCCAGCTAACGTTATCAAACAAGAGAAAGGCGAGATCAATATGCCTGAGGAGACAGGGACCCCTCAATTGACCAAGAGTCAGAAGAAGAACCGAAAGCGAAAACTGAAGAAACTGAAGAAAGAACAAGAGACTCGAAGGGCCATTGACGTTGAATCCCAGAAGCCTCTTCAGCCAGTGCGGAATTCCAGGCATCAGGAGAGCACGACAACTGTTAAAGCAACCGCCAACAGTGCTGTCAATGCAGCTAACCTGTCCCCCGCTCCTCAAGGAACGTATACCGGCGAGGTCGCGAGGAAGCCACGTGAAGTTTCTCAAGAAACAGTTGAAGCCAGTGAGGTTAGAAAGGCTGAGAAGAAGAATCGTCGTCGCGAGAAAAGAGAGGCGCAAGGCAAGTACCAGCCACAGACCGAAGAATCTAGTGAAACAATGCTAGAAGTGCCTGCACGGGAACGTTCTGCCACGGCTACTGCAGCTAAAGATCATGGGAAACAGCGTGCTGGACGACAGCGGGACAGCACCGAACCTATATCAAAGCTCGAGAAGAAGAGTCAGACCAAGCACGCACACCGCGCAGATACTTGTACATCGAGTAATCGAGCTTCGTCGACCGCTATAACAACACCTCCTTCGCATAACGCCGAGATGAAAGATGCCCCGAAAGACTATCCACCACCTCCCATCGCCGCTGGCAAGAAGAGACATCGCGACGACGACGCCAACACCAGCGATACCACGCACAACATCCACCAACACGCCTCCCCCCCAAAACGCCTTAAATGCACCCACTCCATCGCCCGCGGCCCTGGTGGCGCACACTACCTACTCCCCACCGCCGACGACGCTGCTGCCCTTGCTAATGCCTTCGCCCTCCTCCACGACCTCCAAAGTCGCATGATCTCCGTGTCGACGCAGGTACGCGCGACGCTGGACCTCTGCGGGAAGCAGTACATGGATGATCTACAGCGGGCGACGGGACGGCCATTTGCTGAGGTGTACGAGCACATGATGAGCGGTGCCACGGAGGGTGAGCTGGAGGATTTACGGGAAAGGGAGAGGGAGCTGGAGGAGATGCGGGGGGCTATGGTGGAGGAGGTTAGGAGGATGAGGGAGGAGGATACTGAGGGGGGTGTCAGAACGGGGCGGTTGCGGTGTGGGTGCGTGTGGAATTGAGTGTATGATGAACGAAGGGGTGTGAATGCAGAAGGAGGATGGGGTTTGTGAGAATGTGCTGTGCTTTGCTGTGTTGGATCAGACGACAACGGAACACCACAACGCAAGGACGAAGCACTGTACCTCATGCAAACCCAGGACAACGACTAGTTCCCGGCCCCTCCCACGAAAACGACCCCCTACACCTACCGGCACACATTGGCCCCCCGAGCTCACACACTACGCAAGCCGGCCATCCCTGCACAACATTCAATCCAATTTTCGCTACGGCTGGTACCGCTAGCTTTCCTAGCTCGCTTTCCTTCTCGGCCAACATCCGTTTTGGGCATTCACACATCTGCACATTTCCGTTTCCGACCCCCCTGCTGCTTTTTACCCCGGATTTTCGTCTCGGCAATTTGCGTTTCCTAGTCGATCCGTTTTAGTCTCCGATTCGAGCGGAGGCTTAGTGGAGTGGAGTGGAGTGGGACTGTTGCAGGTACCGTTTCGGTTTACGATCGGTTTCAACAGTCGCGATCTCAACGTCTACCAAGTTGTCAATGGATATGCAGAGCGCTGGACGGATGACTGCATTGAGTCTTACGATTGAGTGAGTGGTTTAGGGTTGTGCGTTTCGGGTTCTCTGTGTTTTGTTTTTGATTTTCGGTTTTACGTAAAAGCAATAGCTACAGGTAGCTAGCGAGCTAGCAAGATCGAATGAAAAATGAGATGATTGTCAGCCCGTTCTAGGACTTTGCGTTCTTTCTCCCCTACCTAGGGCTCCTATCCATTCAGTCAGCCAGTCAATCTCCTTAATCCAATCCCGACGCCTACTAGCAGCACATGCAAAGGCAGAAAATGGCAGTAGGAGCATGCTGTCACAGCGCGTCAAAGATTAAATTTACTGATCATAATCGTGAAATGCATTCGCTGCGTCACAAACGGCTATGGACATGGGTCAGACATATCGACGTCACTTCATCCAATAAATCCCCATCCCTCACCCCATCTCGTCTTGGAGGGACTGGGATTCTTTTTCTTGTCCGCGGAGTTTCTTCTCGAGCCTCTCTTCTTACTGTCAGTGGAGCTTGCCCGTGATGACGAGGACATGTCCATCATCGTTACTGAATTTGTTCTTGCCGCTTCTTCGCGTTCCCGTTCCTTTTCTCTTTCCCTCTCAGCTCGAGCCAAGATCTCCCTTTCCTCGCTGGCCCTTCTTTCCCTCTCCTCACTCATCTTCAAGTCTCTTCGTCGCCTTTCTTTTTCCCTCATTTCTTCGATCTCCGCGTCTAGTTTCCCAGTGGTGTCGATCTCATACCCACCCGCCTGTCCTACCAAGCTGCGATAGTATTCGTCCAGCACCTCCGGCCGTGGTACGATCCTCCACTCCAGCCGCGATAGAAACTCTATCTCTAGAAGTGCCAACTCTTTCAGGCTTACTCCCCCCACCTTGGCGTAGGTTTTGTTCGTCCAAAAAGAATCACTGAGCCCCTTACTCGCGACAGTGGCACTGGCGATGAGGAATCGATGGACGGTGAGGCTGTTGATGGTAAATGCGGGAAATAATGCGCAAAGCCGATCGATGTAGAAGACCATGCTAAGGAGGATGGGTGCAGAAAGCGTCGCATGGGTGGTGAGTCGTTGGAGGTAGTCTCGGACGGAGATTCCGGGTGGGGCACGTGAGTGGAAGCGTGTAAGTTGATTGTCGTGGAGGGGAATGGAGTCATTGTGGCGGATCAGCTCGAGGAGCATACTTGATATCAGGACGACGAGGTCGGAGAGGGACGCGAAGGAGTAGTTGAGGGGCATAGGGGTCACGGTGGGGGATGAGCCGCGAGGGCGTTTGTTAGGGGTTGCGACCGTAGAGGCATCGGGAGGACGTGGTGTTGGCTCGATCTGCGGGTTTGGGGAGTCTGGGGCATCGGGGGGGCTCGATGGCGGGGAGCTTGGAGTGTCACGTTTGTGACCTGTGACAGAGAGGTTGGAGATGGCTGTTGTAGCTTGGGACTGGGACTGGGAATCTGGGGAAACTTCTTCCGGGTCGGCGGTAGTGGTGGAGCTGGTAGGTGCGGATTTCCGTATTGGGGTATTCTCCTCCCCCGGTTTGAAGGAGGCTAGTGGTGGGGAGCATTGGACTCCGACGTCTTTCATCGATTTCTCTGTTTTCTCGATCTTTTCCTTCGCCGAGATCTCGGTCTTATCCGATTTCGCTGCAGCATGATGTGCGGATGACGCGGGCTTGGGCGCTCGCGGTGCGGCTGAGTTTGGAGCGTGCCTCGTTGGGGGTTGCGAGGGGGAAAATCTGGATCGATAAGAGTCGTGGTAATGAGGTCTTTGAGCACGTATCGAAGGTGAGCTATGGGGAGTGTTATGTAGAGTAGGAGATGTCGAGGACGTTATCATGGCTGCGCAGAGAGGGTCTGACGGGCGTTGCTGGCACGCCACGAAGAAGAGGGAGAGCGGAGGAATACTGCCGGGCTGGATGTGGCAAGGTGTCGGCGCATGGTGCGCCTTTCGAGATGCTGAAAAGAAGGAGCTCAAGAGAACGTAGGCGAGTGACTGAGTAAAAGGGAATTGGCGTAGGAAAACGAGTGCTGGAGATGTGGGCGCACCGTGGTCTTTTAAGCCATATGGGCCAAACATAGACCGCCTTCTCAGCCCGTGCTGCCCGCCGCGCCAAGTCCCCGTTCCCGCACTTCCCCGTCGTGCCCCACACGTTCGGAGTCGGGCCCGGAGAGCCAGATGCGGGAAGGCATCCAAAGTCAAAAACTTCCCCCCAGCGCAACGGCCAGCACGCGAGCTTTCTCCATCTCGTCTAAACTGATGACGTCTTGTCGCTGATTTGCCCCGAAGTATATACCCTAGCTCGCTGAGACCTGTTTCAGTTGCCGTGCACGAGAAAACGATGCTCCTTCCGAAGGCATGAGCCTTCAACTGCCCGTCTTCGCACGATACCTTCTCGCCATCGCAACTCAAGCTCGGCAGTTCAATTGACTCTGCAAGGTCTAGCGCTACAACTACAATTGGGCAATCTGCAAATATCGTACACCATGCCTCGGCGGAGACACCTGGTGCCTCTAGTCCCACCTCCTCTTTGGGAAGAATTGCAGACGGCGGACACTGTCCAGGACCAGCTTAGGGCGCTACGAAAACTAAAAAACGCGGTCATCGGCTCCGATCAATTTAAAAAGTTTTGGATCAACCTCGGAATCGTGCCGGTGATGAAAAACATTCTCCAAACCCGGCGTAGGGATACCGGGAAAGCCGTCAGCAAAGATTTGAATGGAGACGCAAAGACATCCGTGCCTCCCATTGTCTCGGACGAGGACATTTGCTGTATACAGGCCACCAACATCTTGGGCAACATGGCACAAGGTAACGCGGCTTCCCTCTGAGAGGTAAACCTTCGCTAATGCATCGTTCAGCCGGCACTCAGTTCATCTTTCCATTACTCGTCGCAGATGTCCAAGGCCCACTGCTCTCCATACTATCCTCTAGCGACTGTCCTCCACAACTTACTCTAGCTGCTCTTCGAACGCTTAACACGATGGCGGACTACCTCCCACCGGAAGGTACGTTCTACTGGCCAAAAGATGGACGCCTTGCCAAGGCGCTGTACATGAGGGAACCTGCGGAAGCGATGGCCAACATCATCCGCAATAATTCATACTCAAATATAGCACAACAGTCGGCATCACTTGTGGCTTGTTTGATGTCAAAGACGTTGTCCAATGAACAACAAAAGAATCAGTTAGTCGAGGCTGGCGTACTGGACTCCCTAGCCGCAAAGCTTGCGTCATTCGTAGTTGCAGAAGGCTGTGTTTTGCCTACTCCAGAAGTACTCAACGGTCATACATCCCTCGGCCGCATTCCGCTACCGGCTCCTCCGAATGCTCGGATATACCCCTTTTTGCAATTGACGGCAATGATTGTGGAAGGCTCTAAGTCTCGAGCAGAACAACTACTATCTTCACCTGCCTTTCAGTCAGTGTTTCCAAGGTCGCAACCTGAGATATCACCAAGTGAAATAAAGAAGGCCCCATGGGGCAACTCCACATATCTGTCTGGCTCTGCTATTCCGCGAATTCACGATCAGAATCTTATCGACATTCTTCTACCAAACGTCCCCGGATTTCATCAGCCTACATCTCATAATTCCAATTTCCCGCCTCTTGGATCTTCAACCCTCCAAAATGCAAGCCAACCCTCTCTGTTCCAGGCGGGCTCCGGCCCTCTGGGCGATCCCGCGTCCACAGGTGAAAATGATGACGGCGAAGAGAGTCCACTTGTACCCTGGCTGATTTTTCTGACACGCAAGGAGTTGGATTTGCCCCGCGTTATGGCTGCCAAATTGCTGGTCTCGCTTTTCCGTCTTGGTTGCGCTCACCGGAAGAGGGCGTCTCAATTCCGCATGACATTAGTACCACTACTCGTAGGTATTTTGGAGAAGGATTACAAACCATCGGAAGATGACGTTGTACCTGGCAGCGACGTTCTGTCACCAAAGTTGAGGATTAAGGAAGAAGCGCCAGCTATCTTGGCTTCTCTCATAATGGATCACAAAGATTTGCAAAAAGCTGCGTACGACGCTCATGCAGTCAAGAAACTGTCATTACTATTAAAAGAGAGCTACGACCCCCTTCCTCATCATGCAGAAGGGATGTGGACGCCAGAGCGGACAATGGGCTCGGGTGCTGAGCACACCACAGAATTGGAAAGGATGCTCGGTAACGCTGGCCCAACACCAATAGCTCGGCACCTTATGAAGTTCCGAGAAGGCTTGTTGCAAGCTTTGGCGTCGATTGCACCGTTTGAAGACGAGTACCGGAAAGCAATCTGCGACCAAGGTGTTTTACCATACATCATAGACTCCTTGAAGCCGTACAGCGCCATTTCCGCCATGTCACAGGTTGACAATAGAATTATTCCCGGAAATGCTGCGGGAACTTTGCTCGCTGCTTGTGGAGCTACTCGTGCCCTTACTCGCTCTGTGAGCATTCTCAGAACCAATCTTATAGATGCTGGTGTGACCGATCCACTCTTCCACCTTATAAACGAGCAGAATTCTGATGTTCAGATTGCTGCCACTTCAGTCATTTGCAATTTGGCTATGGATTTCAGCCCTATGAAAGAGACCATTATTAAGAGAGGGATTACAAAGGTCTTGAGCCGTCATGCGCACGAAGGGAATATTGGCCTTCGCATCGAGTCCGTTTGGGCCTTGAAACATCTAGTCTACAATGCGCCCAACGACATCAAGAAGCAGGTGTTCCATGAATTAGACCCGGTCTGGATCAAACAGGTCATATCATCTGATCCTTTTAATGAACCTAACCGTGCGACTTTGAGCGGAGACCCATCCCGCAATGTTCCGTTTGCTGCTGCGAATGCCCGAGGCGATCCTGTCAGCCTTCTCAATTCAGAGCCAATGCCAACTGAATGGAGCGCCGAAACGAAAGCCCGCCTGGAGCAGTTTCATCGGAATGTAGCTGCACGCCGAGCAGAGCAGGACGCCAAAGATGCATTGGCATACACGAATCATAATCGTCAAGACGATGTTGCGGTACAAGAGCAAGTCTTCGACGTGCTACGGAATATGTTTTGCGGCAACGGCGCCGCCGAGATGACCGATCATATACTTGGCACCATCGGCACGAGCGATTACTTCGAAATTTTGACCAGTCGTCTAAAACCCCGTGTTTCTAACAGTCCACACCGCAAAGACGCCCGCCCTCACACCTCACGGGATGAGATCCTTGTAGCGGTCCTCTACAATATCATCCACCTCGCCGCAGGCCAGGGGAGGTTTCGGCGTTTGGTTGCAGACCAGCGCGATCTTCTTGGTCTGATTGTCCCCCTCATGGAGCACAAAAATCGCACCGTGAGATCCAACGCCTGCTGGATTGCTATCAACCTAACCTATCAAGATGGAGAGGCGGATCAAAGTGATTGTAAGCAGCGAGCGAGGCTGCTGCATGAGCTTGGGTTCGTGAAGAAGTTGCACGCCTTACAGGATGATCCCGAATTGGATGTGAAGGAGAGGACGAAGACGGCGCTTCAGTTGATGAGTCAGTATTTGCCGAAGAGTGGTGGGTACGATTAACGGATGACGTATTCTTGGGAGGGCTGCCTGGTCTTTTTTCGCGCATATTTCGGGAAAGGGCTAGCATTCGTGATTATCTGATACCCGATATGCTTAGTGATATAGGGCAGCAGGGAGACTTGCGGAGGCACCATCTGCTTGCGGAGTCGGTACACGGCTATTGCTAGATAGTATATCTTCTTGGCTGTGCCTACGGGGTGGCTTATCATTGGAACTCTAGACGCCTTGAGCCGGGAGTGTGTACGTCGATATATTGATCGGGGAGAAGTATCAATAATTTATGTAGGAACACAACCCACTGACTAATGAATATGATAAGTCTACAACAGCAGATACCCCTTTCACAATAACACAATTCTGCTGCGGATTTTCATCCAATCCTAGCATTATGGTTGCGAAGAAAATGGAGAAAATAGCAACTATACTAACGAGGAAAAAACAACGCATAAGCACATCGCAAACCGAAGCACAGTCACCGCTCGATGTGTGCATCCATCCATTCATCCCCGCTATTCACCATGGATAGGTTCATCTAGCCTGACTTAGCCATCCAATCTCATCCTATCCCCCACTGTGCTGCAGCCAAAGGCGTCCACCAGGTAGATAGGTAGGTAGATAGATACACAGTGTATCTTCCCACCTCGTCGCTCTCGGGTCCTCTTCCTCCCCCTCCGTATCCGAGACCTCTCTTGCCACGCTTGGGCATAATAATGTCGACACTAGCTTGTTTGCTTGCTCGCTCCTTCGATAGTGGCCAATTCAACGGCGACCATATTGGATGGGGTGAGATGAGATGGGCTTCGTTGCTGGTTAGCGATCATGCCGTTAGTGTACCCTAGAAGGGAGATGAGTTTTGTGATTCGTTTCACGTGGTTGACTACTTTATTGAGAGTCACCCGGCGCGGGCTGCTTTTGCTGTTGATGATAGTGGACGAGTTGGCAGAGTTGCGTCCGAGGAGCCATCAGTTTGGCTGTCTCTTGCAGCTTGCTCGATAGCGAGCCGCTTTTCATGCACTATGTCTTTGAGGCTCAAGAGATATTGCTATCGAATCTGCACAAAATCTTCCAGCCAGTAGAGGGCCGTAGGCTGCAGGCCTAGAACTACCATGCCAATCAACTACTTGCAATAACGTACAACAGCGAGCTCTCCGTAAATTAAGTCGTTGAGATAAACGTGACGTTAAAACCACCCTCTCGGGTGATCGACAAGTCCAGTAGATACCTATCGACCTACCTAGGTATCTAGAGCACTGACAGGCTTGTCAGAGACTTGTCCCGCATGCAATGTTCATGATCCCACATGAAATCGTCCTTTTCCTTAGGCATTCCGTTTGGAGAAGGCAGTGGCGTTGACAACCAGCTAGCCAGGTTAAGCCTAAAATCCCGAGGTTCCCCCGACCCAACGCGGAAGCCAAATTCAGACTGAGGGATAGAAGACGGTCAGATTTCAGCGAGGAATCTTCGTGTCCACCCGACTTGAAGGCCGGGGTCAGGCACTTTGGGCTGAGGTAGCAAGCAAGGGCGCACATTACACTGCACCTGGCATCAAAATCTGTATTCATGTGTGTAGCAGAGGATGGAGCGATAGCGATTAATGAGCAGAGCAGACACACCCAATCAAGCAAGAAATCCCGACAAGGCGGTAAGGCGCAAGTCGCATCAGAGCAGCACGGTAAGATGACGGTTATGAAGTAGTGCAAGGACGCAATAATAATTCAAAATCCGTACAGACACTGACAAGGCTGTTGGAACTGTCCGCTTTTGGACGCGGCTGAGGGGCTGAAGGATAGGAGTTCGGGGGCCATGCGTGGGATCAAACATAACATGCCAACAGCCTATGCTATTTTGGGATTAAGGCGATGCTTGGTCATCGTAGTTGTCATGAGAAAGGGTGACACGGTCTTGAGATATGATGGAATGTTGTGTTTTAATAATTCGCCTTAGCTGAGCATGAACAGGATTCAGGGCAGGATGGTCATGGGAATGGATTTATCGGAGATACTAATAAAAATTGTACAATGCGCCGGCGCCCCGAGGTAAATGCCTCCTGGAGGCGCAATCATGACCGTACCGTACTCAACAGCACCGAGAAGAAGATTGCTTGGTGTGAGACGTAAACGCCAAGTGCAAGCCGGGTCTAGCCTTCACTTTCATTACCGAGTTTGAGACCTCAAATCATCTGCGCAAGAGACTTCGCATGTTTGGATTCAAGTATTCGGAAGAGTGTAATGTTCAACAGCACTTGCCAGACTTTGCTGTGCTCTCCTCGGTCTTCCCAAGCTCGATCTTGGTGCCTGACTGGATAGGGTTTTGGGCATTGTCGCTGTTATCGAGTGCCTTACTTGAAACGATACGGTAGATTTCTGCGGACAATGTGAGCTTGCGTAGAGCTTACGTAGGGTAGTAAATGAAGGAGAGTAGACCAACCTGTTAGTATGTTCTGGAAGGCAAGCTCCACGTTAGAGGCGTCAAGAGCGGACGTCTCGATGAAGGATAGATTATTTTCGCCTAAGCCTTTTAGCTTCAAGCCCCAACGACTATTGATGAATACGCACTTGCAAATTGCTTAGCTTCTTCGGTGGGAACCGCGCGCAGATGTTTGAGATCGGACTTGTTCCCCACCAACATTATCACGATGTTCGAATCGGCATGATCCCGCAGCTCTTTCAACCATCTTGTGACATTATCGTAAGTCTGATGCTTGCTAATATCGTATACGAGCAATGCGCCAACGGCACCGCGATAGTATGCAGAGGTGATGGCCCGGTAGCGCTCCTGACCTGCAGTGTCCCAAATCTGTGCTTTAATGGTTTTGGCGTCTACTTGGATCGACCTAGTGGCGAACTCAACGCCGATTGTAGACTTCGAGTCAAGATTGAATTCGTTCCGTGTGAATCGGCTCAAGAGATTGGATTTCCCGACTCCAGAATCTCCGATAAGGACGACTGTAAAATGTCTCGTCAGTAAAGTGCCTATCGAGGGATGGCGCAGGTAGAATTATCAGTCTACCTTTGAAAAGAAACTGCAGCCAAATTAGTTTTGCAAGCAGCGGGGAGAGGAGGCGAATCGTACATCATATTCATCATTAGCCATGGTGCCGCTAGAGCGATCTTGTGAAGGTGGTGATGCAGGGACAGCTGGTGTTGAACAGGCAAGGCGTAGAATGTAGGCAAAAACAGGGTCTTGCAGGGGAGGGACAGCGAGTACTGGCGGCCTGGGGTGAAGCTAGATAAGTGTCTGATGGAGCGGATGAACAGCAACACAGCGCTCCAGGGGATGACAGTGAGGAGTGAGATGTTGTGTTCGAGTGTTGTCGACCTGAGATGGCGGACACACAACGGCTGAGTTGACTGACGCTCACTCTCTCGGGGGCGGCAAAAGCCGATATCGTGGTCTTGGCATCGGGGCGGTTGGTCTGAGCGTTCCTTCTTTTCATGCAACTCTTTGACCTGTTCAACTTCTCTGTGTTGGTTCTACGCCTTTCCGGCACGCTGTGACACAGAGCTGTTCTCACTCTCAATTCACATAGCATGCCTATTCTAGTGATCCTTCTACGAGTGACTGGTTTTCCCCTAGTTTCTTGCGATATTTCGGTCTCCTCTCTCTAGCTGGTCCTCGTTTACGATGAGGGGTGTTAGTCGCTCTCTGCTAGCTTTTCTCCTTGGTCTGAATTGTCATGAGTGATTCTGCACTAGCGAGTGATGATGATGCCGCTTCACAGGCTTCTTCTGTCTCAAGCGGTTGGACCGCGGACAAAGAATATTTAGTAGAAGAGATCCTGGGCAAGAAGGAATTCGAAGATGGGATCCGGTATTTTGTTCGGTGGCATGGCTATCCTGATACAGAGTGCTCCTGGGAGCCATCGGCATCTTTTGCGAGGGACGATGGGAAGGCGACTGCCGTCAATGAGTGGGAAGAAGAAGTTGCCAACGGCAATTGCCAGCAGAATGACAGGGAAATTGCTCGGATTGAACTCCTGAAAGTGGTTCAGAGAAACAACAGGAGAAATCAAGTAAGAACTGCGCGGTGTCTAGAAGACGAATCCATGGTAGAAAGGGGCGATGAAAATTCTCGACCGGCTACTTCGTCCCATCTAAAATCAGCTGCTGATCCAGCTACTATAAAACGAAGGCGAGATAAAGGTGACGAGCAAACGACGTCACGCAAGAAGTCAAAGCCGGATCTTCCTGTTGTACCCAAAGGCAATGCTTACCAACCACCCAACAAAAAGTTCAATACGCCGTACTCGAATGTGGCAAGAAAGTCAAATCGTGCACCTACCGACCGAGACTCAGGGAAGGTGTTGGACAGGCGACGCGCAAGTGGTAGAGAAGGCCAATTCTTCAAGAATGCTAGCATGGCAAATAGGTGTGTAGCCCTTTAGACTTAGTTCTTTGAGCTGGGTTTCCCCATTGAGACCTGCAAACGTCTAGTTTCCTCATCCCTGTCGTATGAGCCGTGAGCCATCTCTAGATTACGCTCACCAATAATTAGGGTCAATAAGGCAGCAAGACAAGAGCCAAATCCTAATGTTGCAGCGTCCGAGCGGAGAACCGTTGATGAACTTGAACAACACAACGCAAAAATTTATGAAGCCCGCGCCCACGATCCGCTCGGTCGTCAAAGAATTTTTCAAACGGTTGGTCAACGAAAGCTTGAACGTGAAGCTCAGAGAGCCATACACAATCCGCCGGATGTCGGTAACGTGCCAGCAGATATTGCAGGCTTCAACTTTCTTGATCTAACGAGCTCAGAAGGACACATTGTGCTCCCGACGACGATAAACTATGACGAAACGTTCCAAGACGGCACGACAGAGAGACAGGGAACGAACGGACGGGTTTGGCATCCTGGCGAGATCATCATAGATCTCTCTTTCGGAAAAAACCATGTGGGCGACTGCAAATTCCAAGGTCTAGACTCGCGAAGTAGAAATGATCTGTTGCAGTGCAGATTGAACAGGGACTTCAAAATCTCACTCCGTATTGACCAGGTCTGGACGAAGAAGGAATACGCTGACACCTGTACGGGGCGATCAAACACAGTCATCTCCAAAGGGTGTGTGATCCCATATGACGACACGAAGGCTCTGCTTGACGAAATGGCAAATACATTGCGCGTACAGAATACAGCAGCAATCTTCTGGCACCCTAAATATGATACCGCTTATGTTTTCTACCATATCGATTGTCCAGAGTGGCAGTTTCTTGAGAGCACAATTTCCGGCGCACATGACAACATGAAATTACGGTTTGTGTACAAAAGTAGACTGCCAAAAATTCCACGATCATCGCCAGACCCTTTAGCTCTCGCACAGAGAGAGAAATGGAATACACTTATCAGCTCCGTACCGACTCCGAAAAATGGTAGTGAAATTAACACTGTCAATTTGAATACCTCGTTAGCGACATCCGAAGGACAATTTGCTTCAAAATCTAGCAAGAACAACCGTCAGGACGAAGCTCAGGATAACGCAAAGCAGACTTCACTTCAATCAAATCATCAAGCAAAGAAAGATCAGCAACACATCCGAGATCTTAGATTCGCTTTCAGACGAGCGAAGGAACCCATTGTTTCTACTACTCAAATGACTCAGGAGCGGGGTGATGTTGTTCAAGCGAAGCCTACTTTGCTCCCGCAAACAGCATCGGTTATCTCAAGTCCAAAAGAGCAACGACGGACTACTGAAGCGTCGAATGTGCCTCTATTAAGTCCTGTTGAGCAGTCTTCAGAAGCCCTTCAGTCTATTTATGACGGCCGAAACAACGTCAATGCCACTTGCAAATCTTCAGGGCAAGATCTCACTGGCTCTGAAGTCATGGATACCTCATCTCGTCTGCGAACTGTCTTTGAAACATCCATTCGATGGAGCAAGGATGATGCGAAAAGTATTGACACTTACGTGTTTTACATCATGTATCCTGACACCGAGAAGGAGGAAGAAAATGCGTTGCAGCAATTCCTCGAGACGAAAGACAGCTGTTTCACTTTTACGCAGACTACTACCAACGGGTTTGGCAAATTCTCAAATCTCCTTCACAAACCTAAAACTCTTGGCGTTATCATGGTGAGTTTAATTTGTCACATCTCGAAGATGAATGATTGCTTACATAGTCAGCTACACGATAGTTACAGAAAGTATATGGAACTCCCCAACCTCGCAAAATTGCTGAAGGGTCCATCTAAGGTTCATCAATCCAAGATGAGCTCTTCGTGCAAACTCAATTTATTTGCAGTCTCTATCTTCCGAAAACTTGAATCATCAAAATATTTTGAACACCTTTTCCCGCGGGGAGCCTGCATACTTATCACCGAAGCTTCGATGTGCCGTGCGCCAAAGAAGGCATTGGCTATTCTGAAATGGTTCTCGCAATTTCGATCCTATAGGCAACCTGGAACTTGGAAGATATTAGTGCGACCTAACATTCGCCCTTGGCTAAGGAAGCTACTCGCCTCAGACGAGGATATACCGCGCCGCCAGCTGTTGGCGGACATGCTTCTGGCCGTTAGTAAGCTCACTCCCTATAGTTCCATTCGCCAAATAGAGTCTTCAACCCCATCTAGTGCAGATGATAAGGACCACAAACAAGACGCCGATTCTGATGTCGAGTCCGTCGGAAACGACGGCGATTCCAATGGTGAAGACATATCCTATTCTCTCATCTCCACAAGGCCTATTCCAAAGTATGGGAAGGCCCCGTCAGATCCACGAGTCAGCCAATTGACGAAAGATGAGCATACAATGATCGAATGGTTTGCAGGATGGGCATACAAGAAAGCAACTCGATATCGACGCTTCACGGCAGTGACAACGGAAAGCTTGAAAGACTGGAGAAAGTGGAATCATATCGAGATTACCAAACCTGAACAATTTATGACAGATATGAAAATCGGCGAGAATGGCGAGATGCTCGATAAGGAGGGGCCTCCGAGAAGTGTTACAAATGGCTCTATGGCTACCAAGCATCTAGAAAGGGAGACGCATAGCGAGACTCCAACACCAAGAAAGAATAGTGGAACCCCAAATGAAAGAACACCAATGGAGATAGACGAGACGCCGAAAGAGGCATGGGCAACTCCCAAGGAGACCGATGAAGCCTCTAGAGAGAACGGAGAGACACCAAAAGATGTCTGGAGTACCCCAAAGGAGAACCGGGAGTCATCTAAAGAACGCGGTGGGATATCTGAGCATGAGGAGAATAGTAGCATGTCCATGGACATTGAGAGTTGAGGCGTCCAAAACCGTTCTGAGATGTTCGGCCGGCGTGGGAAACAGGCAGGGCGGCATTGTGGTGCATTATTCGGCGTTTTCGACAAAAGCTGGCGGGTGGTTCGCGATACGCGGCATTTGATACCCCGGGATGGCGTTCTTGAGGTTTTTGTATCATCACTCGGCGGTGGCGTTCGAGCTTTTCGATCAGAGAGCTGGTACAATTCTTGTTAATACGGTACAACCGCGACATAAGCATCAAAGGCGTCGTCCCATCGGACGCTCCTCGCACAGGTTAAATGGGCTCACTCCAGCTACCAACTACCTGCTTTCGAAAACTTTAAATCCTAAAATATGTCTGTGAGGATTTTGATTTGTTCAAACTGAGAAAGGGCATGAAAGTTGGCAAATAAGGGAGTTGCTTATATCGGGGTTTTGCTGTATCTAATTTCCACTCTCGCAGCGGATAAGTATGCTGTTCATTTTGCCACTTCGTGCTCACAGCGATCGTCATAATCTTCCAACCAACTTGATCTTCGAGGGTTTCAGTTGGTCTGCGCCGGACATCCCGCCCTATCACGTCCCCTCTGCGAATCGTCACACTTTTCCTTCATACCTATATTCCAAGCGTCAATGTCAGTGCCAATGCTCCGCGCCAGCGCTGCCCCCTTTCCACCACATTCGCATTCACCGCATTAGCATACTCATCCTTCCATCCGGCAAAATGCCTTTCCTAGAGGCACGCTCAAAAAAAACTCTCAAGGTGATCCACCAGCCTCTTTAACAACGCTACCACCGCTGCCCATTCACAACGCAACGTAAGTAGGATGTTAAGCTCGAGCGAGGGACAGGGGAGGGGCGGGGCGGTTGTCGTAAGGCTGGATGGGATAGGACGGAACGGAACGGGACTGGATGGGACAGCATTTGATGGAGTGCCCGATCCGCGCTATCTACCTAACTTTGTGGGCTAGGAAGTGATATGGCGCGATGTTGGGGGTGAGGGCGATGGCCGGTGCAGGCGCTGGTGGGTGGTGCATGCGTGACGCGGAGATGGGGGAGTTGTGGTTTCTTTCTTTGCCGCTAGGTGGGCGATATATGGGGCGCCGTGGGGTAATGAATGCGTGCACTCTGAGTGCTTTAGAGATGGTCGTGGTGTGCGGGGTGGGGCGGAGCGGAGATCTTGGAGTGACAAGGGCGAGTGGTGTGCGGGGAGTTCGAGAGGACATTGGGCAGACTCGTGGTTTACAGTCCCATATAGTGGATTCACTGATACTTACCCGACACGTCGGTGGACAATTCACGTTGCGTCTACAAGATTTGGCTGCGGTAGGCATCTTCTACGATTGCAGACTTATTTTGCACGTCCTGTTCCAGCGACGCGACGACGGGATGGCGTGGCATCTGCAAAACGGGTTTCTGGATCGCTGAACAGTATTTTCAATTCAAGCTAAATAGAGAAATGCTCAACAATACTGTGGCTGCAACCTCACAAAATCAGGCGACAACTCACAACCTAGACGTCCCAGCGGATTGCGGAGTGAGACAGACATGCGCCTATCACCGAGCCAAGCAAGAAAAGTAAAGCAGAGGTGACGAAGAATGAGTTAGAAGCTTTGAGTCATTCTGATCGAGGAATTATCATGGAAAATTCGACAATGCAGGACATCATGGCCGAGCTATCGAAGCAAATCGGACAAGGCACGGGGATCGAATGATGGTGGCAGTTGAACGACAGTCAACAATGCGATCAGCGTGATGAGAAGCTGCTCATCCTTCTATGGAGTCACTGCAGGCTTCGAAGATAGAAAGATACAAATGTTCAAAAGTGATCAGAGCGTGCAAGAGAGTTGATGCAAGCTCACTCTTCCGATGGGGAAATGCCAGGTCGAGATCATCGCAAGCAAGAGAAAGTAACTAAAGGGAAAGCCCATGAGAGTGGAGAAGAGGCGCAATAAATCAGAGCATGGAAAATGGCCGCTCATCCACTGGGTGGAATCAGCGCAGTCCTGAAGAAATGGGGGAAATGGTGCTAGCTCACTCATCCACCACAGTGGAATCAGCGTGAACAGAAGATGGATGACCACAGACTCAGATTCAAGACCACTGCAGGATGTCCCCACTCGGGTCTCCAAGGTCAGACAAAGACTTTCACTTTGAGCTTCGCATCTCTGCTACACACTCACAGTTCCGGTCAGCGCCGTCCCAAGGCTCGCCACCGCTGCTTCACCCAGATTTCTCTCACACACTTCGCGGCCGGCTCCATGTGATCGTTCCACCCAAGATCCACCGCGCGACATGCTCAACGCTTCAAGCAGCAGTGCCGTGTCCGCTAGAGTAACTCTTAACACGTCCACAAACACCTCCGCTATCAGCTTGCATCGTATGTTTCTCATCACTGTCTGCAGTCGGTCCAAACAAATGAACTCACTGAAAGGATTGGATACCTTTCGTCGTGTCAGGGCGCCATCCGGGGATAATGATCACTCACCCAGCCCCGATAGGAAGCGGGGCAGATCCCGAAAACGGCCTTTGGCCAAATCTTCCTTGACCCTCAAGAACGAAACATAGTATGGCGAAGTGGGCGCGAACTCCACGAGCCGATCGACCGCTACGAACCCCGTGAAGGACGAGTCAGTCAAGATCAGCAGAAGCGACGTCCATTCTCCATGGTCCAGCTGCGCACTCCTCACATCAAACACTAAGAGCTTCATATCGCTACTACGCACCCCGTATGCCCGCTGTTCAGAGTATAACTCAGCCGGTGCAACCCCCAAGTATTGCGCCCGCAGACGGCCAAACAAGCGAACCCGCCCAGGGGGTACGGGTGCGACGCCCTCCTCGCATGCAAGCGGAACAACGTTGGCAGAAAGCTACTAGCTGTTCCTCTGCTCGGAGTTTGTCGACCCCAGAGCCCTGCTGCAGGGTTAGCACCATTCTTGTTGCATACGATGAGCTCCTTCAACTTCAACTCACCTCAACTTTTCCTTCCAAGACCGAACATCCTCCCAACCCGGACTATCTAACTTGAGCCACCACAAGCACGTTGCTGAATGTCAAAAATGTGAAGTGACCTGCACGGAGGGCGGTATGCTAGCGACTAGGGAGGGGGATGAAGGTGCTTGTGTTGAAGAAAGAGAGGAAGAGGGAGGAAGAGAAGAAGAGGATGAGTGGAAGGGGTTGGATGACTGTCCCTTCGGCGCTTTACCCGATTGGGAAAACAATGGGACGCCTGAGGGCAGGAATGAAGTGAATATGAAGGCAACCGCGATGAGAGAAGGTTGAGAAGGGAAGGTAAAAGGATTTGGGAAGGTCGTGAAGGAAAGGTAAAGGGATTCTCGAAGGTTCGAAGGCTGGGAGGTGTTGTCAATAGCCGTATAACACACGTATCAAAAAGACTAAACCTTCCATGAAATAAAAGTGAATTGGAGTGGAGAGCGTCCTCGCCTTGGATATTGGAAGAAAAGCACTGGGGGCGTCATCCAAAGGCAGGAATATCTAGCTCAAGTAGCTCGCCGTTCAAAGCATGTAAATAGCCATCCTCATAACACTCTCTTCTTTAGTCACAAGCTTTGCCAGCACGAAGAGAAATTCCCAGCCATCAAAGGCTATACCCACAAACCATTTCCAATTTTGAGGCGTATCAACGAGGACTGATACCGCTCCTTAGTCCTCCATCTCCATAGCTTCCGTACCATCTCCCTCAGCCTCCTCCATGCTCTCGGTGCCAACGTCATCGTCATCCGTAGCCTCCCTTTTCACGTTCTTCGAGACCACATTTGTCATCTTCTGCTTCTTTGATGGCATAGATGGGTCATGGTTGTCGCTTCCCGTACCTCCGGGGCTTGAGGGTGCATCATCTCCATTTCTATTGACGCTATCATCATCAGGCTTGGGGCACTTCGATGCGGAACCGTTCTTCTTGCGCCCAGCCTTCGAGGTAGCGGTGTTTGAAGGCTTTGTAGGAGGTTCACTGCTCGCGCCGCCAACTTGGGTTCCCAGCTTCTTGACGTGTTTCATAATTGCGTTTGCCGATCGACCTGGTATAAGAGTAATCAGAGGGTAAAACACATCGCACAGGTTCAATGGGAAAGATACCGTCTCCCATTTCATCTGCAACTGCTTGGTAATCAATCCTAGCATTTTGCGTCTTGATCAGGGCAAGGAGCAGCTAATAAATATCAGACGCGGTGTAAGCAGAGATACTATCGTTCAGGCTCACCCTCTTGTCGTCTGAATCGTGCCATGGTTTCACCATGATGGCCGTAGCGTGATTCAAAGGGCACGTCAATAATAGAATTGTGTTAGATAGTCAAAAGCTCCAGACGAAAAGTTGAAGAAGCGATGGTAGTTTTATCACTGGAAGAGAGAGAGAGATGCATTGGGGGAAAGATTGTCTTCTCGGACTTACAAAACAATGCAAACTACCTCAAGGAGCTCGTGCGGACCGAGCCGGAGCTCATGACACTGACATCATCATGAAAAGCTACATCGACCCGTGGCTCATCGAGCATCTTAACAGGAAAAAGGACCTGGTGGTCAACACAGAGCCATCCAAGGGGCAACGTGAGATGTGAAAAACGACCCTCAAACATATCTGGGCGGTCCCAGTAAAATGCGGATCCCTGTTGTCGGATTTCGAGCTCTGAGTGTCTCGCTGTCGAATAAGTTACTTGGGGGTTAGGTTTTGCACGAGTGAAGGAGGAAAGGGAAAGCTTGAGGAGACAGCTGTCGATTTGGTATGCGGATAACTGTGGCCGCCTTCGAGAATAAGTGAAACGCAGTTATGACTTGGTAAAAGCAATTCTTTAGAAGACAATAAAAACCTCGTTCGTTGATCCTGTACGCTTCTAACAGTGACTCATCGAACTCAGTATGCCGTGACTATGGCGGCGGAGGTCGCTGCTATGAGACAGGGCGAGCCGGATTGCTATGAGAAGATTGCAATCCAATGAATATCAATCGCTTACATCGAAACTTGACTGTGGATGAATCGTTCACGTAGGGAGGGATTATGAATACTATCTGCATTTTCGACAATGAAGGGACAGTCCAGCCCATTAATGAACGACACCATCAGCGCAAATTACCTGATTTGGAATCTTGAGGCTCTGTACGAAAGCCTGGTTATGAAGCCCCAGCCTTATTTTCTCATTTAACCTCACAAGGTCATCAGTGAGCGCCGCCAAAGCAATGCCTGTCGCATGTTTCCATGGCGCTAACCGATACACAGCGGCCCCTCCACACCACTCACCTAGACAATCCCGTACATCACCGTAGCATCACCCGCATAGCACCTTTCCCGAAGGATCCGGTGGCAGACTCTGAGGGATCAGCGCTGTGTCAGCTACGATCGACTTCCATCATCCGAGCGCCTAACTCTCTTCTGACAGCTAACGGTCTGCATCAGTCCTTGCATGGACTCTACTAGCCGCCATCTAGACGTAATGGGCAATTCTTGAGCAATTTCGTAGAGAGGCGCAGGGGTCGAAGCGAAACTGTGGTCCTCGACCAGGAGTCAAGAATGGAGACCTGGACGAAAGTCTAATGCACGGCTCCGTCCTCGAATGCGTCCATTTCTCACGGAATTTTCCCAAGAATGAATTCTCTTTGAATTTTGACCGAAACAAATGAATAAAGTTGCGTGGAAAAGGAAGACCAGGGGGGTCGAAACTCTAATGAGTCGGTTGGGTGCCTGCAGAAGGTGAGGGAATCGGAGAGGGACTTGAGGGTCTCGGATATGCAGTTCGACCGAAAGCCCCTGCGGATACGAATGATCAAGACTTCATTATCTCGTACGGCTGCTCGCATCGCAGAGTTTTCATCGGACAGAGTTATGAAAAATGAGCTGTCTGAGATATGAAGTTGGAAGAAGAATGGTAGTTGTGGAACCGGGGAGGGGCGGCGCTGCATGCCTGCGTCCGGGCGCCGTTCTTAGCGTCGTGGCCCCGGGCGGAAAAGACGCCATCGACGTGTCAATCGGCGCACAAACACACAGAATGCGGTGTGACCGTGGGCAAAATTCGAGAACGAGTTACTCAACGAGTGCATGCCAGATGAGAGACAGGGGAAAATTGTTCGCTCTAGCTGCGGTGTACTAATCCAGGACCGAGTGGACTACCGCAGCGACAATCTAAAACTTCAAGCCTAGCTCCACCTCTGCCGCTCGAGTTGGAATTCGAGCCATGTCTATTATTGTAACGCCCCTGGCATCGCCGATAAGAAATGCAAAGAACCAGATGTCGACCGATCAGACCATCGCCCTGCTCAGCCCAGGATCAAATGTTGAGCGCGCCAGACTCGGAGAAACGCTGTCCATGCACGGTCAGCATCAGGATAGATTACACAACGCCAGCATGCGGCACTCACACGGTCGACGCGCGCCCAGTTATTCATTCCTCCATTTCGACTGGCTCGTGGTCCTCGGCCTCTGGCTTGACCTGCGCGTTATCCTCGCCTTCTTCACCATTGGCCGTTGTGATCTTCTTTGGAGCCGCCTTCTTGCGTCTAGGGGTAGCCGTCTCATCAACATCCTCCTCGGTCTTGACCTTGCGCTTACGGCCGCCAGGGGTCTTAGGAGTTGAGGGAGCCGAGTGAGAAGTGCTGCCACCGGATTGTAGCTGTTCGCATTCTTTCTTCAATTTGTAGAATTTTTGACTGTGACAACATTAGTAACGTTGGAAAGGGAGGGTATAATAGCAGCAATGAAGTGTTGAGACAAAGGTGGAAAATTAAAGGTACCTCACGGCGCTGCCAGTGATATCTCCGCCCATGCCGGCAGCAACTTCATTCCAAGTACTGGAACTCAGCTTAGTTTCACCTTTAGAGATGACGAGCATGAGCAGTTTGAGCTTGTTTGAATCATTCCAAGCAATAGGTGCCATTGTGAACAAGAGACGTAGAGTGTTGGGAGAGAAAAAGGATGATGCGAAAGTGAAAGTGTATGTGGTTGTGAGGTTGATATTGCCAGGCAGCCGGCGGAGAAAACTAGCCCGCGCTTCATTCACTCACCGGCATGCTTCGCCAGTAAAGCCTTTTCCCATGCGGCCAGCGACCTCGTCCCACTTCGGTTTCTGCTCCGGATCCATGGTACAGAGCAAGAGCTTTCGCTCGGTGAGATCATTCCAAGGAGACATACTCGAATGGTGTTGGTAGGCAAAGATTGTGCGGATGGTGGATCAAGGGAATGGTGATGGATGGAGAGCCTGCGGTATACGGGTGTGGAGGACAAGCGAAGAAAACATAAGCCAAGGGAAAATTTGGAGAAGCTCACCGGCACTGTTCATCATTGATGCCTTCGCCCATCTTCGCCCCCATCCCTACGAATTGCGCTCGCGAGACCGAGGTGTCGAGACCGAGCAGCAACATGAGCAACTTTTTGTCGTGCTTGTCGCTCCACACCATGTTGAAGATCGCTTTAGAGGTCGAAGTGTTATGGAATTGAATTTTAAGGATAGGTGAAGGCAGGCGTAATGAATACACCGTAAGGGCGATAATAGATGTTGATGATGATCGGGGATGAAGATAGTAAAGGGGTAGCAGGTCACGTGCCAAGTACATCCGGGACTCCGGTGTTAGTGGATTCATGTAAGCTTCACCGTGAAGAGAGTTGTGCATACGCGTTCTTCGTGTATTGTGGAGGTACATCAGCTAGATGACAAGCTTTAACTCCAGCTCCCACCTTGCCACTAATCATTCTGCCCAAAATGAATGCAAAAACTGTAGACGAAGAATACCGAAATATATGAAGTTTATTTTCCTCCCGTCGGGGTTCTAAGCTATCACATAACGCCCAACATTGCCAAATGCGACAGGGAAGATGTTAAATTAGACTCGATAGACCCGTAGGCAAGCCGAAAAAGCTTTCAGAAGACAGGGCAGATGGCTTCGTTGATGCAAGGACTAAGGAAGGTTAGAAATCGGAGAAGTGAGAACGAGGTATGGGAGGGCAAGACACACCCAAACAGATACAGCCATGACCAACGACTTTCACCGTCTCAGCGTCCCACATTCATGACCGGATATTACCTTGAAGTATTCTCTCATCTCCTCAACTTCGTGAATCTTCCATGGTCGTCTCTCTGCCATGGCCCTGTTGAATCTGGGTCGCTACCGGCAGTTGTTGACCAGTCTGCGGAGAATCGCACATGTTCGCGACCACCACTCAACGCAGTGCTATTGTGAGATGGCTCAGATGGTACCGCTGCAGTGTGGGAGGATGGCCGCGGACGATCGATGGTCTCTTCGCGCCGGAAACGCTAAAAATGTTAGCCCTGCTATACTCCATTTTTTAAATCGGTCACTCACTTGGCCCAAACGCCGATGTCTTGGAGTGATAATATCTTCATTGTCGTCATCATCAATGGAAGGCCGGTTTCGATGGAATCTCGCCTCCAGCGATTCATGGGTTAACTTGGATTTTCGCATGACAACGGCAAAGTCGCGATTTGGGATCTCAGAATCCTTAACAGGAATGACTGAGCCTGGCGGAATGTCATCCAACACACTCGAAGCTCTAGTGCGGCGAGCTCTCTTCGTCGACGGTGGGCTGGCTGGTTCCTCTGCCCTCCGACGTTGGTGGCCAGCATCCTGCGCGTCTCTTTGAGCCGTGCGTTGGCTCCTTGGGGGAGTTGACGGGGACGGAGTCCGCGTCCGCTCATCTTCAGATGCTGTAGCAGCAAGGTCATCGCCTAACCCGCCAAGCCGGGGTCTTGGACGTCTTGAATCTAGCTGTCGGCTGGATGAGCGTGCACCAAGCTCCGGTGGCATTTCTAAGACTTTTGATCTTGTGTACCTATAAATCCTCCTGTGTACTGAACAGTCAATCATGAAAGGAATAACGAATTTGGCAGGGAACGAACATACTTCGATGTATCAATATTGTCGATCCCCGCAAACTCTGTAAATTTATTCCAATACTCCTCAGTCCATTGCATGTTCTGACCAAGTGTCTCTCGCCACATGGCCAAAATTATTCTGGTTCCCGCCTTCAAATCTTCCGGGCTGCAAGGCATTATGAGAAAGATTTGATACGGCTTTGAACGAACGGCAACAGTCTGTGACGGGCAACAGACGAAAGATCTTAGTGATCTCGAAAGGCTTAATATGAGGAAAAGGTACAAGCTTGGAAGGTTTCTGAAATGGGCATAGAGGTTGAAGGAGAGAAGAAGGAAGAGAAAGTGTCTGCGCGATACCTCTTTACGCGTCTCCAGTCACCGCGAGAAGACGCGATGGACGCGGGTCGCGACTCGAGGCGATGGATGAGACAGCATCATCGGGTTTGTGCATACCCATCCACGCAACAATGGTCCAGGGTCGACTGAGCCAACCGCGAAGGCTAGAGACCGTACGCCGACGGAAAGCCGGGTAATAATACGCACAACGCATCAATGTGATGCGGGCAAAGACATTCCTATAAGGAAAGACTAACATTTGCATCCTGACTGTCTTTCTAGGATAGCCGACCCATCTTGTCCTGGGAACTTTGGCAACCCCACTCAACAACACCATCGAGAGGGATGGCTGCCGCACTGTAGACGGACGATCATCTAGCCCACAAGAAGCGGTCATCATCAATGGTAGCTTGTATGCGACGTTTGGCATTACGCTGACTTTAAATGGAAAGATGGGTGTTGAGTTAAAGCTGGGCACTTGTCTTTGGGGGTGAGAAATCTCTTGGAGAAATTGGAGATGACACACCCCACCTGCCACGGTTGAACCGGGGAAAATATTCATGCGAACGCCAGGGTATCATAGATGGCGATGAGCAGAGGTATATACTTTCCTCTGCAGCTACTAAGTGATGGATGAAACCGTGATGGCCGTTAATTTTCAGTGGCGCTAGGTCCCCCTAGCGGGTAGGAAACCCCGCCGCTCCCGTTAACCATCTCGAGGTCTCCAGCCTCAGTCTACAATTCTAGCTTCGAGAATGTCTTCCCACGGCGTCTCAGCAATTCATGTCAATCATTTCTTCCCTCTATCCGCTTCCTGTGCCTAATTGATGCCCTCATTGCATTTGTAGATTGGACGGCCGTTGTGTGCAGTTGCTCTTCGTGCCCGGAGGCTGATTTTAGTGCGAACATGGCGGGGAAAAGTTCATCCTCGGCCGAAGTGCGGCGAGAGAGCCCCTGCCAAGAAATTTCGCACCCCCTATTCCGCATGTTGAACCTTCTCACCGTCGCTACCTCTCATGCGACGATATAAGCTCAATGCAGCTTGGATATTATTTCTCGCTATATTTTGGCATTTGGATCTTTCACAAGTGTGAGTGACGTGGACGAAAGGGAAGGAAGGATAAGGTGACGGTGTGATTGAGATCGCTCAATGAGATGGCTACATCCCTTAACATGGATGTGTCTTGAGGTTCATCGAGCAGACACTGATATCTGATGAGGGAATGTGATTGACTTCTGACCGAAAGCTGTTGTACACAATGATTTATCCCTAACCCGAAAGCTAATACCCCATCACTTATTCCGCCAGACCAACGACCAGTCTAACCCCTCCTTTGAACTTGTTGCTACGACCGTTGCCTCGGTCTCGCCGGCGCCGTAGTCGGCGGCTCCACCCTCTGGAAGTGATTTGTGATGCTTCCGTTAGTCGCGATGGAGTAGGCCTCTGAGCTGGTCTTTCCTTTCAACTCCTTGGCGTCGTGGGCTACCAGATCTATGGTCCTCTGCCTGAACTGCACCAGGCTTCCTTTTTTGCCGTCTGACTGGACGACCATTTCTTCCTTTGGACCCAGGTACATGCCGAATGCTTTTGTCTTGGATGAGTAGACCATCTCGTCTGGCCGTTTCCTCCTGATCTGACTTGAGGCTGAGGTACGGTTCGGTCGATGAACTCGAGGCTGAGGTAACCTTTGGGCTTGAGATCGAGGAGATGGCTGCACAGAAATTTGATCTGACGTCTGATCTCTCGATTGGCGTGAGGCTTGTGCTCGAGGCTTGATTGACGGGGGCACGTGAGGCGCAACAATTTCTGGCACTTGAACGGGTACCGACGTTGGTACCTGAGGTAAAGGCAATGTTTGCATCACAGGCACTGATGGCAATGCTCGAGAATGAGTAGGGGTAGCGACGGTGGCCCTCGACGACGACGAGATCTCCGGTCCTCCGATCTGTCTTCTATGTCCTTTGGTCCACATTGGCACTGCCGTAGGGTCTTCAGAGTTAGCCACCTCATCGAAAGACGTCGCGATCAACTCTTCAACCCCGTCCTCGCATGGGAACTCGTCGTCTGAATCAAGGTCTTGAATTGGATTCACAGCTTTCGCAGCTTCTTCTGTCGCTTCCGTCGCTTTCTCCGCCTCACGAGCGTCTTCGTTGGCTGCTGCTTCTTGGAAAGCTTGTGTGAAACCTGGCTCTGCGAAAGGGTCGTTCTCGGGCGACGACTGTAGTCGAGCAGCGGAACGGTGTGAAATCTCACAAAGGTTCGAAAACTCCGGTTGAGGCGTGTTCGGTCGTGGATTATTCAAAGCAGCGGTCTTGGGAGCCTTCACGCATTTCTTGAGGCGTTTGTTGTGTGGTTGGGGCGCAACTGATGGCATGTTCACGGGGTCGTTCTGCAGAACAGGGCGACCGTTCCACATTAAAGGCTCCGAAGCCTTGCGTTCTCTGACGTCTGTTTCCTTGTTAATTTCACACAATCAACCGCATCGGGAATACTCGCTAAATGGATACTTATCCATAACCGCTCAAGAATATTCACGAGCACCTTTCTGTACGCTGCGTAAGCATGATAGTCCATTTCGACAAACAGACAGCGAACCCTTAGCTATGTTCGTAGAGAGCGTGACCTGAATTGTGACTTGAAGCTCTTTTTCTAAACGTGAGAGATGCGTATGCCGTTTCTTTAGTAATTTTTGGAGCTCTAGTCACTTGGTAGAAGAGCGAACCCTCCGACGAGGTCAATGGTAAGGATGGTGACGAGAAAGTGAAGTGTGTTTTCGAGTCACGGCGGTTTTCAGTTGCTGTCTGCATCTTACCGGTCGCATCGTTCCATTGAGTCCTATTTGACAGCGACCCTATGAGCGTGTTTGGGTGTGATGGCTGCCAGTCCACATTGAAAGTTCAACAGTGGCGGGGCAACTATCTCAATCCCAGTATACAGTCAATCCCTGTCAAGCATGGTCTGTCGCAGCTTTCAGTGGACCTTTCTATCGCTGTAGAATTTGTACAACACTGGCCCAAGGTAGAGCTGTCATAGCACTTGATCGACCTCCTGTGCGACAATGCGAGCCATGCCAAAGCAGAAATGCGTACACGGGATCTTGTGTTAGGCAGCCACGCCACAACTGCGGTGCTGCATTAGGTGCTGTCAGAGACCGTGATCCAAGTGATAGCCTTCGAAGCCCTGTACGCAACAGCGAAATGATTCCTGAAACCTCCACTGAACACGCCTGTTGTCGCGGTCACTTCGCCTTCCTCTTTGCCCGGCTCTGTATACCTTGTATGTAAGCTGCCTGCGTGGGACTCGCACGATCCTGGAGGCTAGATGACTTTTTCCAGGGAGCTAGCTGGTACGGCAACCTGCAGCCTTTTTTTTTTTTTTTTGAGAGGCTACTGTCGTAGCTTGACTAGCGCTCTAACCAGGATGATCACTGATCATGGACCCAAGGAGCTCACTCTTTCCACGCCTCCGCCCACCAGTCCCTTCCCTCTTTTCCCGCGCACCCATCCCGTTCTCATATGTTTACCTCTGATGCCAATTCTGGCCTGGCGCGAGACTTGTTACTATGCAAAGGAAAGGATACGCGGGTTGGTGAGGATGCATGGCGGCCAAAGTTTGGCGTTCTGAGGAATGTCTTGTAGGCAACATTTGATAAGATTCTTACATGTAGAGAACCAAGAAGGTGTAGTTTGCTGGGGAGGCGGGTGCGGGGAGGGCGTGGGAGAGGAAATGAGGCGTAAGAAGAAAGGGGAATTAGGGGTTAAGTTAATAGCCAGAAAAGGGGGGATGAGATAGCGGAGTATTATGTCCGCCAGATGTCTCGAGGCACATTACAATCGAAGCATGAGCGAATTTGTCGGCCAACTTCAAAGCGACAGCGAGGTCGAAGGCGCATTTCACGATTATCGGCCGCACGAGTTTAGCCTATCTACTAGCTAAGAATCAAGCTGATCTGATTCTCCCTGCAGCCTCCAAATGCTTCACGTAGGTCTGTCGGCGTGCGAACCTTGATAGCAAACTATCAGCGATCACAAACTACGGGAATTTCTGAGAGTGAGGGCCGACTTACTCCTGAAAGCATCCAACTTCCGTTTCTTGTTCCTAGACCCAGCAGTCTTAGGTGACGGAGGCACGTCCCAATAATCAATTTGATCTCCCCCGTGTCCCCTGACGGTCGAAGGCCCTGGTAGCTCTTTGAGCTCGCCGCGAGAATACTCATCACGCACCGAACGATCGGCCATTGTCAGATTAGACTGGGTGAAAGCCATGACATGGTTGTCTAGCAGAGAGTCCCAGATCGATCGTAGTGCGTCCTGGTGAGGAGGCCTAATCCCTTTTGTCCGTAGGATATTCTGCAGGCTACCAACTACGTATCGATTGCCGGTCCCCGAAAACAAATCGTCGAGATGGGACGAAGATATTGACTTCTTCTGCGCCACCACATCGGGGTGGGAATTTATCATGTCGACTATGTAGTTCGTAGCTTCGAGGCGTTTGACCGGTGAATCGAATCTCACAATGACACCTTCAAGTAAATATTCCGCGAGACTCTCCGCTTTTTTCATTGTTGTCATTTGGACGATGAGAAGCCGATAGACCCTTCATCTGGTCTTTGTAAGCAGCATCACCGTCATCTTCACCCTCTTTTCCGTCCTCTTTCTGCTCGTCATCCTCGTCGACAATCTCATCCTCTTCCTGCTCACTGATATTACTGCTACTCTTTTCCTCGTTATCCCTTTGCTCCTTTCCATCCTTACCTTCTCCCTCTACCTCATCCTCCAGACCTCCCTCGGTCTCCTCTCCCTCCGATTCCGATAAGTCTTCCGATTCATCTAGTTCAACCAAATTTGTCAGACGTTGGACCCATTGGGGATTGCGTTTTGAAACATTTTCAAACTGTCTGGCCAGCGCGCGGTTGCTGGCCAGAACAGCTTCCCTTGACTGAGTCAGCGTTGAAGAGTCTGCTTGAGGGAGTAAGAACGACATACCACGGATCACCTTCCATATCAGGCGGGTACCATTCCTGGCTCAATGGTGACCGGGAAGCTTTTGTGACCACGTAGATGAGCTCCATTTGCCACTTGCATGCTTCAATATCAACCTCATTTGGATCTTTGGGGAAGATTCTCTTGAAAATTTTAAAGAAGGTGAATTTTTTCTTGGAAGCACTTGCCGCCAGATCTCCATTACAGCTGCCCGTGACCACTGTCTTGTTCATCGGTATTGTAAGGATGATTGGGATGGGTAGAAGATAAGAAAAGTAGAAGGCTAATGTGATTGGAAATAGATACCCGCAACGATAAAGATGGAAGGATGGGAGATTCCACTAAAATCGCGTGTCAGATCCATAGGCTCGCCTCCCGTATTAAGCCCTTGAGTGAAAGAGTCACATGCCAGCTCCCAGTCTATCGATCAATTCATTGCACCTTCGAAAAGCCTCACTATGCTCGCAGCTCAAGAAGGCGAGGAGCCGACGGGGAAGCAGAGCCGTACCAGAATTCGAAAATCTGCGAGAATAGGGCACATGGACCTGAATCTGGGGACCTGCATTAGGTTTATGCATTTCATGACAGGGGTCTCATGGGGCATGTACACTGACTTCGGTTGGGTCTTTGCATGGCAGGCCAGATTGTAAGATATCCACAATGAATCTATATTTGCACTACGACAACCGACCACCGGAGAATCCCATATTTGTTCCCAAGCACCGCATGATCACGTGTAGTACGGGGTCTTTCGAAATCCCCCCGTCGATGTGTGAAGAATCCAACTTCTTTCTCAGCCCTCAACTTCGATACGCTTTTTTTTCTATTGCGCTTGTCCCCTGATTTACGTTTTTCACTGACATCACATCTCCTCGTTCATAGACAATATGGCTATCCCAAATGCCAGCACCTCAAATATTGCTATTGATAGTGGCAGCAATCCAGACTGGCCATTGGTCTTAGACTTTAATCTTTTGATGTTTATCATGCTTGAGCCGGATCGAAAACGGCCGGACCTGAATAGGGTCGCGGCTCAGATGGGACCCTTTTATACTCCTGAAAAGATTAAGTCAGTTACCATCCTTCAGATATGCTGGTTTCTAACGTCTTTGAAGATTACGGTTAAATCTACTGAAGAAGCTCACCTTCTTTCAAACCCGCATTCAAGCTGCTCAAGCCGCCGCGAGAAATTTTCTGCCAAACAAATTACCTACTCAACAACTCATGGACGAGGAATTGGCGGGATGGGTGGAAACTGCCACAGAGGTACCCCGCCGACTCGGAGATCCCATTCCACCATATCCTCGTCTACCGGACCTTTCCCCATGGGATCATGATAGATGGTCACTGAGTCTTGATAATACGCGACAAGGTGCTCAAAAACCAGCCAACCATGAATCCGGAGCGTGGCGAAGCAATATAGTAAATCATCGCCCCAACCAACAAAACCGTCTGTACGCCCCCATGGCACCCTCAAGAGGCTCACGAGTTCCACAAGGTTACGATCGTCCATATCCATCTAGGCCTAATGATATCCCTCTGGAAGGAAAGCACCAAGGCGGTCCGCCCTCAAGGCAATGGCAAAAGAAAGGTGGGCAATCATCATCTGGCGTGCATTCCCAGGGCGGAAAACCTAGAGAGGAGTCAAAGGTATCGAACGGTCAAGGGAGCACCTCCAACACCAAGGTCCATGACAGAAACAACTACAGTTTCCAGCCAAAGGGGGAGGCGCAAGTCGCAGCAAAACAGACCCCGGCAAGTCAGGCTCTTCCTAGCCACATCCAGGGCAAGGGTTCCAATAACGGTCAATCATCGGGAGTTCACAACACCCCGAAGCAAGGCAAAGTCTTAAAACTCAATTTCGAGGCCAATAACGTCGCCGAGTCTAGCAGACGACATGAAGACGTCCCTCAAAACGTCGTCAGAACCACGCACCAAGATAAACAAGTAGCAAAGACCAGCAACAAAGTTTCAGACCAGAAGCAAACTTCCGGTCGCGACGTGGGGGAAGAAGAAAGCTCAGATGACGAGAGTGAAGCGGTAGGTCCTGGTGACAAACCTATTATCAGCATCAAGTGAGGCTCACTGGTATTTAGACATCGTCTTCAGAATCTAAAGGGGAGGATGCAACAGCGGGCACTTCTTCACAGCCGCCACAGCAAGACAAAAAGGGAAAGTCAAAAGTGCTGTCACAGGTTAACACCTCGAAGCAGCAGAGACTTTCTCAGAACCTAGTGACACAGGGGAAGAAGCGGAAGGGGTCTGTCGGAGTGTTATCCGAAAAGCCGGCCCACAAGCAGAAAAGGAGTAGAGCTAGGAAGGGAAAGGGGCACCGTTCTAAAGGTCAAGGTGGAAGCGAATAAGAAGCTTGATGAGCAGGCAGCGAGTTGATATCGATCCATGGTTCTCGGATTTCAGAATGTTTTGACGGCGTTGTCATACGTGAGGTATGAGTCCATGTCTTTCGGGTTAGCAATTTCGTTCGTGATGATACATGTCAGTATCATCCAATGTCGTCTGTAGCAGAAAAAGTTGGAATGATGGCATTCTCTCCGAGTAATGTCTCTCGTGATCTTAGACTAGTCCACGAATCTCCGTAGATTTCATTGCACACAATTAATCTTCGTCGTGCCTATCGAGAGCGGTCGATTGAGCCTCTCCGCTGACTCGGAATTGATGCTCCGCAAGCTAGCCAACGGTTCTCTCCGAGTGTGAGCTCGCTGTTCGGGTGTCTCCCGCCTTTATCCAAGGTCTATTGTCGTGAAGGTCGTCTTCTGCTTATTATTCCGTCGTTGCCGAACCTTCACCCAATTTCTGTATCGGCATTCTGAACTTCTCCAACATATGGAGAGAGAAGGTGGCGATTTGTTGTAATTGCTGCCAACATAAGTAAGCATCCCGCACGCTAGGTAGATTGGCCGCAGAGCGAAGAGCCATGGGAAATCGTGCAGACGAGGACAGTCTAAATTTCGGTTCTTGCTAATGGCCACTGCTCTTATATTTTCACAAGATGATGCTTTTCCCAACGGAAATGCTTCCAAAAAGACCATCCCTTCCCGGTCGCCTCAGCCCCTTTTCGTGCGCCAGTATCCGCGCAAACCCAGTGTTGGATACTATCCTGTCTACAGCCGAGATTCAAGAAAGCCTTCTTCATATTTATCGTTAGGCATCATTCCTCCATCGCGTCAGGATTATTTTCGTCTTCATCCGCAAAATCCTCATCCTCGTCCTCATCTTCATCCTCAAGGTCCTCACCAGCATCTTTCGCCTCCTGCTCAGCAGCGGCGTAATCGATCTGCTTCCCTCGTGTCCGCGACCCGACAATGTTCTCTGTGTCAATTACGTTGCCGTCATCGTCATCGTCATCCTCCTCATCGACTGTGAGAAGATTAGCTCTGGGCAGAGTGGAGGGGACCGTGTTAAGGGACGAAGTGGATGGGATTTTAAGGATTGAAATTGTTCCATACCGTCATCATCCTGTCAAATAAGCGTCAGTGGTCCTGATATTCAAGTGGATTGGAGCCGCATCCCACTCACGTGCTCCTCGTTCCCGCTCTCCTCCGAGCTATCATCCTCGTCCATGTCCATCGCAGTGTCATGCACTGGCGCGGTGTCCACGGCTTTTCCCTTTCCTTTTATGTCCGACATTGGTTCTGTCGTAGAAGTCTCGGTAGGAACCGCGGTGCCGTTCGCGTCTGCCATATTTCACGATCTGGCGAGTAGCGGAGCAGGGGGAGTTGAGAAGATGAGAGGGTGTGAAAGCGAACAATATTGGCGACGAGGCCTTTTCACAGTCGCGCTGGGAGGTATAGCTACACAGTGCGGTAGGATGGCGGTAAGGTTAGACACGTGCGTGGTGGTGGTCGAATGCGCAGCGCGATGAGGAAGCATTTGCGGCTCCGTTGATTGTGTCCCAATTCAGCGCCAAGCCGACCGTCCCCCTAACCGTAATGGGCAATGAGCTAGATAGGCCGCCGCACGTCGCGGAGCGAGTTTACAGCTTGAGCCTCAATCTCGTAAGCAACTCGGACTCCCGATGAATACTCGAGGCTCGTGGAGCTCTCACCTACCGAAGAATGGACGTTCCCGTCGTTGCGAATATTCTAGGGACCCTCGGAGCCGTCTGTTGGTCTGTACAGGTCTGTTTATCCTCTCTTCCCACCATCCTCTATTCCCCCGTCCAACGCAACACACCTTCGCCGTCCAGCTGCAAACATCCGCTATCACTTCCTATACGCCCGTACATGCTTCCTTGATTCCATTATATAAGCTAATTCCTACGATCAGCTCATTCCGCAGATCATCATTAACTATCGGAGACATGACACAACTGGCCTCCAGCCGACAATGATGCTTCTCTGGGCCAGCGCCGGTGTCCCACTCGGTGTCTACAACATTGTCGAGAATTTCAACATCGCACTACGTGTGCAGCCACAAATCCTTACCCTTCTCAGCCTTCTCACATGGGCCCAGTGTAAATACTACGGGAGTAGATGGCCCTTGTTCAATGCAGGTCGCTCTGCGGCCCTCATTGCTGTCGCAATGGGAGGAGTGCAATGCGGACTTATCTTCGGCTTGAGGCGGGCAAGAGAAGAGAAGCTGACATGGCCGGTGACACTCATGGCAGCACTATCTGCTTGCCTATTGTGCGCTGGGGTCCTGCGACACTATTGGGATATCTACAGAAATGCCACCGTTCGCGGAATCTCATTCACCTTCGTGGGTATTGATGCTGCTGGTGATCTCACTTCTCTTATATCTGTCTTCTATCAGCCAAAGCTCGACATACTAGGAATGATCATTTACGGGTCTGAGCTCGTCCTTTGGATAGGCGTGTTTATTTGTGGTGGGTATTTCAACTTCTACCCTTGGATCCGGGCAATTCTCCGCCGCGGTCGACCCGAGGAGCGTGTAAGCAGTGACAATACTCCTAATTCATCCGGTGCGGAAGCTGTGACCTCGGCGCTTCCCGAAGTCATTTCCTTACGTTCCAACTCTTCATCCCGCTCTGCTTTCCGGACAGCTTCTCGAAGCAGCTACTCTTTACCCACTTTAACCACGCCTACTGAGACCGGTGATATTACCTTGGCCATGCTAAGCTAATCTAATTACGAGAGGATGATCAGTTTTTAACCACTTGCCAGCTGCAAAGAAAATGACATTGATGCTATAAATTTTTGCCCGACGAGATCCAAAGCATTAAAAATGGGGAAGCACCTGGGACCAGGTAGGCGTCTCGTAAGCCGCTGCCGGTAATTGTCGAATCGAAATGAAAGACTCTACCACGATAAAGGCTCTTGCAAGACCGAGCGCTGAGCCACAGAGAAACACCAATGCGCCAAGTACCAGGTTATAGATAAGTCTTTTGTTTCCTTTCATCCAACTCTCCCAGAATTCGTTCAGTGGCATGTACGCATGCGCAATCCAGTTCAGCACGATCCAGAGTCCTCCGCAGAAGCCGATATACAAGGCCGATGTTCTCCACAACCATTTCTCGGCATCACTAGGAAAATGTTCGGTCCAGGCTAACGCATGAAGGCCGCCGTAGACGAAATTGGACAGCCAGAGGATCATTCCCACTGCTAGACCACCGACATTGCGAAGGAGATCGTCATACGGCCAGTTTTGGATGTGATGAGCCAGCAACTCTGTTGGCGCAGGATGCAAGCAGTCGCCTTCTTCATGGACGTAGAGCATATATTGGCTGCGTAAGATAGGATATTGCTCGACAGCGATCGCTGCCAGCCTTCGACGGCGCTTAGTAGTGGGCGACCGAAGTTCGTTTACACCTTCCTCCAAGCTGACAAGGCGTGGGCGACGCTCAAAGAATGCTGTATCTAAAGCTCTTTTCTTCGAAATCTCTGCACGGACATTTTCCATCGACCGCTTTGAGGACCATGCAAAGGAAATGTCGTTCTCGGGTTTTCTCAGCTGCTCCGCAATGTCGTCCGGTCTCGACTTCTCGCTTTCAAGCCGAAGGTGAAGCGATTCAAACTCTGATCTTTTAGAATATAGCTTGAACGAAGCGAAAAGACTCTTGATCGATGTCTCGGCCTTGATCGACTTACTGTTGACCCTACCGCTTATCTCGCTACTCATGTACATGTACGAGCACAGCGGCAAGATCCAATCACCATGCAGGATCACCGGTTCCTTCGGCAAAAGAGGCTTATTCCACCACATCGAATACATAAGCAAAGCACACAGTCTATCCCACGTTATCAGCATGTTGAACACCGCGGCAGCGACCACATTCTCGGCTTACACATGTGCAACTGTATTAACCTCTAGAAGAGTGACTGGCAGCCGCGCAATCAGCCTCGCGAGGACCTGAACCAGCATCCACAGCGCCTGCAATACAACCAACGACTTCGCCAAATTGCTGGCCTTACTCTTATCAAGAATATCTGCTTCGGCTATTTCCGGCAAATGACCGCACCTTGCCAAGAGCGCTACACCTCTTGCTGTAAGAGTCAAGCGGCTTGGGCAACCAGCGGGGAGGAAGGATATTGAGTTGTCAGATTTAGCGTCCTGGATGAAAGTCTGGTCAAGGTGGAAGGCGAAGCCTCCGGTGGAGGCAAAGAAGCTGTGGGTGGCGGACCAGGCGTGGTCAGGTTGGCGAGCGAAGCTTCCTGAATTGTTACATGAGGTACGTTTTAAACCCCCCTGCGCAGCTGTCATCTCGCCTCTGACAATCTTCTCTAGAAGCTTTGCTGAGCTCCACTGCCTCCACGCCGTGAAAACAACAAGCTCTGGTGCGTAAATACCGACCAAAATCCATCGTACGTTCGTCCATAAGCTTTGGTATTGCGTCTGTCCATGCGGTGGGACATTCAAGTGCAGCGCAGACCAGACACAGAGCAGTAGCGTAAGAAGGCACGACAGGACAAGGGAGAGAGTTCCTCTGCCATTAGGATCGGAGACGAAACCCACGTACTGGTGACTTTGTGCCTCGTCCTGTGGCTGGTGTAGATGCCCAGTCAGCGGTGCCGCGAGGGAAAGTGGAAGCAGCGTTGGTAAAAAGACAACAAGCATGATGGAATTGACTTGAGGTGTTGCGAACAACCCTTGAGACTTGGACATAGACACTTAAATAATTTAGACGGTTGTATAATAAACGCTTACCAGGTCATCACCCTCTGGCTCCACACACCTTTACATGTTTGAGAGAAAACCAAAGCATGCTCTTCACCACGCGTTTCATCACGCATGCGATCCGCTCCAATTCAGCGGCAGTCGCAGCGTGCCACACTCGACTGCTGATCGCACAGGTCCGTTTGCGTGGTCGGCGGCTAAGTGGCTCTGCTTGTTGGCCTGGAAAAAAAAGACGCTACGTGCGGCACGGCTGCGCGCTTAAATCTTGAACACGGCGGTCAGAATCTGCTTCTTGAAAAGATGGCGACAAGATTGTTTTGCAAGTGATGCTTTTCTTTTCATTCCTTCACAGCCTACGATTTCGGCTGCTTCTCAGCAAGCCACTACCGTCGCATCAAGAACGCTAGCCGGCACCAATGATTATGGCAAGACCCAAGAGCATGGCGGGCCCTTCGCCACTACTCAAATGGGACGATCTACTTCCATGGCAGAAAGATAACGAATTCATCATTACCGGCTATCGACGTGCCTCGTTCTCAATCAGTACCTCTATGAAAAGTATTATGGGGGTACACAACGAGACCGTCAACATCTGGTCTCACGGTCTTGGAACACTAGCATACTCGCTAATACCTCTGTTTTTGGAGCTCTGCACTAGTTCGGATATCGACGGCAGAAAGCTTTCGGACAAGCGCGCTATCTTCGTATATTATGCATCAGTTGCCATTTGCTTCCTACTGTCATCCTCGTTCCACGTTTTACTCAACCATAGTCCACGAATCTGGCAGATAACATCTCAACTTGATCATCTGGGCATAGTCCTAGTCATCTGGGGATCCACGATACCGAATGTCTATTTCGGTTTCCAATGTATCCCTTACCTTCAGCGCTTCTATTGGGCTTTTGCCTCTTTGTCGGCACTTGGTTGTGCGTTCGCCACAACACAGTCTGCTTTCCAGACCCCGAAAGGTCGTACCGTACGATCAAGCCTGTACAGTCTACTCGGACTGTCGGCATTCATTCCAGCAATACATAGCCTAAAGCTTTATGGCTGGTCAAAATGTAATGAGCAGATGGCTCTACTCTATTTTCTTGGTCTCGGCATATTAAATGGAACGGGTACAGTGATCTATGCTGCACGAATCCCCGAGAGATGGTATCCACAGCGATTCGACATCGTTGGCTCTAGTCATCAGATCATGCACATTCTTGTCGTTTGCGGGGCATTGAGTCATGCTATTGGGCTATCAAAAGCCTCGCAGTATTGGCAGAATGCTCGAGTACAGATCCCAGACGTGTGCATGTGAAAGTGAATGGATTTCGCTATTAAAGCCTTCCACCCTTCCGATATAGTTAGGAAAGGTCTCTATTGACATTTATGACGCCATTGTTCCTTCAAATGGAGACCGACTCAGAAGCATTCACGACAAATAGGATGCCGAGGT
Organism: Pyrenula massariospora; assembly: GCA_021030905.1. Classification (NCBI taxonomy): domain Eukaryota; kingdom Fungi; phylum Ascomycota; class Eurotiomycetes; order Pyrenulales; family Pyrenulaceae; genus Pyrenula; species Pyrenula massariospora. Next base: position 2,286,442 of record JAGFMI010000001.1, read on the forward strand.
ATGCTTAAGCAATAGGAGGCCTAGATCAATCCAGCTCCGAATGCATGAGGTTTATAAGACTTCTTGATTCGATTCACAGACCTTCGCCAGAAGCTCAGATCCAGCATGACCCAAGAAGACTACGACTAATAGATGTCGATGATATACCATTATCTGCTGTCAGGATTGCGATGTATTGACCAGTCGTACACCCTATCACATGCCGGGTCTTCCATCCTCTTCCCCAACTCCAGCCCCTCCTCTTTTTTTAAGTCACGGCCTCTGCGTGCTTCCATCTAGAGCTTTGGTCTTATTCGCATGGCGCGGATCCCAATCCAAAATGTCTAATTCCCCTGCATCTCTCCTTTAGTTACGAATCATGCCCCTTTCAAACACCAGAACTCCCTCGCGCGCCATCACAGAGTGTCTGGATAATCTCCAGCCGTAGTCGGCGAGGGTGGCTAGTAAGCAGTAGTAGACAAAGTTGTCGGCGTTGTAGAGGGATGCATGCCAGTTGAGCTCCCGTATGGCATCCCAGTCGTATGCAACCTCGCCTCCTTCTGTGACCATGTCTCCTCCTGTGGAATTGGAACGTTAGAGAGAAATTGTCAACGTTATGATGAGGAAGCTGCTTAGGTAATGTCCATTCATACTAGTACAGAGACGTCAGGAATCAGTGAATGAAAGACCTACGGTACCAAGGAGGAAGATGGAGGAACTGTAAATGTTATTAAGAAATCTTGATTACAGTTCGGTCAGAGTCTGTACAGACCTCGTGCAGCAACACCAAGCTCGTCATAGCTCTGAAGGCCCAAAGTGCACCGCGAGGACCTCTACCTGCGTCATGGATAAAATGCCGAAGATCTGTCCGGGTGCTGAACTCATCTAAAGTGTGTATTGCTTGGTTTAACTGATAATCGCAAACCTGTAAACGCATTTCGTCAAAATCTGCGGTCCAGTGTGCTGTGGAAATTCCGAAGCTGTAGCAACTCACAGTAATAGTGGCCCTATCTTCCAGTTGGTCCGGTATCGGCCATCCTGAGCACTTGGAGGTCCACGTCACTGCTTGTAGACCATTTTCAAGGCAACTAAATGCACCAAGGTACATTCCATTGTCGATGTCAGACCACTCTTGGTATTGAAAATTCAATGGACTTTGTCGGGGATTGCGCGGTCTAAGTCTTTGTGGAAGATAGCCTGACGGCCAAAACGCTTGCGGTGACTCTGGACGAAGTGACCTGGAGATCGAAAAATTATTGTTAAGCGATATGAAAGATCTGTAGCGAGACTTTGACCGTACCACCTCGAACCACCATTGATGTCCTGAGGATCGTTATCACAGTAGAATCGATAATTCGAATCCTCTCTATGATGAATCTCCGTCCATGTCGGGACAGTCGCGGTGAATCCTGCGAAGTCATCACATTAGTAAGATATTTTGATGCATCGATTATTTAGCATGGGATACTAACTGTCAAGCCATATGAAAGCCGCTGAAGGGGAACTTCTGGGTACTTTGAACAATGTACTAAATACTTCTGACATATAGTCATTATTCTGGGGGTCATGTAATCTCGCGTTTCCTCGTCTTGCCATATCCACGGCACCTTGGAGAGCATCTTCAAAGGTGTTAGATGGTTGACCGTTTCGCAATCTGCACGATTCATGGACCCAGTATTCCTGCGCAGCGGCTGCTAAGACAAAGTTCACAATTGGAAGCTTTGCGAAATGTCTCATCGTGTTTCAGGTGACAGTTGGATGTCCACTTTGCCAATACTAGGTTGCTTGCTGCGCATACGGTGGGCGAACAATAGGCCCTTTTAGAGAGACATGAGAAAATTCAAGAGGTTTGATTGAATAATTGTTTATGGACCGAACGCGATCCGGATATTTTACCGGAGCTTTGTGTTAGTACGACGCTCTTGAACTTCACGCGATACCTGTATAAGCTGCATAAGCGGCACGATGCAGCCCTGTTGCACGCGGTCGAGTTTTGTCGGGAGTCATAAGAGCAAGGAGGTTGAGAAGGATGGAATAAGCTGTAAAATACAGGTCTAGCATGTCTATAACCATTCAGAGGGAGAGGAAGACATGCAACGGAGACACGTTAACAAAGCTGCTTCGGAATGACGAGCGTGGAAAGACATTTACGGAGCGTAGAATGATTGATTGGCTCTGCTCTTGAAGGGGCGGAGACTGAAGTGGACGTTCTGCTCGGCAAACGTCCGTCTACGCATGGTGTGCGTGATCCCCGTCTGAGTCTTCCATCCCAACACTTCTTCAATGGCGCAGACTGCGAAGCAGGAAGCGAAAATGTGGGCATTCAGATGATACTACGACTAAGCCGGGAAGTTACACATTACCCAATACCGGTCATTAAGCTATAACCGTCACAGGATCACTCAACTCCGAGCAGAAGGCCGATGGCTGACCACAAATTCAGACTGCTGTGAGATCACCTGCTAGTAGTACTCCAAGATCCGCTCGGCAAAGAAGGTTGTGTATCAATAAATAGGAGCCACTGCCATCGATTGAGAAAAGTGAACAAGTAAAAATGTCCACAATCCAGGCGACTGCATGTCTTGGTTGATGAGTACTCCGTCAGAATAAGAAATACAGTCACATCCTGGGAGTGCGAGGAGTCATAGTCATTTTGGTCAGCTATAACCAAGTTGCCGCAAATCGTAAACGGTTCTTTAGTATAGTTATGACTTAATATAGGCAAATTTTTAAATGACAAAATTCTTTTAACCGATTCTGTACACCTTTGATAATATCACATCGACCCCAGCCCATTGTAGCTATGGCGATGACGACCGCTGCTTCAAAAAAGGGGAGCTGGGTTGCTGCGAGAAGCTTACAGTTGAATGAATATGGATTGCTTATATCGAGACCTGACTGCACATCAAAAATTGATTGCATCTCCAGCACTGAAAATTATTCGGCCAAAGGTACTCACATGGTCGAGGAGAAGTTCTGAGGTAGTGCCGAATAGGAACCGCATACACAGCAGCTTTTCAAATCATGATGTATCGTGGACTAGCTCTTTCTTCTATCGTCGGCGTCCTGATCGAGCATTGCGTTAGGCCAACTTTGCACTCGTTTACCTAAATTCTTCTAGGCGCTCTCTGAAGATTCGTTGATCCTGTAGAGATTTCAATATAGATGTTGGAGTACATGATACAAGGCCTAAAGAGTCTACGACCCTCGTTTTAGTAGAGCGGCCTCACAACAGTGGACATGGAGTGAGCGAATTCTTAGGGAGACCCGTCAACTCAACTAAGTCCCATTCCCACTAGGGATTCTTCTACCACCTTTAAGGAAGCTGAGTTGCGTAGATGTCGAAAGTTCGCTAAGAAGTAGCTTCCGGTCTGAGAGCCTTGTCTCGCTGAGTAAAGTTCGGACCGCTAAGGAGCGGCTTAGACAGTAATGGCTCGGTGATGAAATAAGCTTCATGCATAATATTGCACCTGTACGTAGCTTAAAGAGATGAGCTAGAGGGAGGATTGTGATGGAACAAGAGCAATTTATGCTGGTATCTAAGCGGTATCATTTGTGATTCATAAAATGTATCTAAAGCCTTTGTTGTCTATCTCCGTCATATCGTGCTACCCAACATTAGCTTGGTAGATTCGTAAAGCAGAAAAGAGTGAATGGAGAAGAAAACTTACCATACCCGCTTCCACGGCAGCTTTTCGTCCCTCCTCGGTCCGCGCAATTCCCTCTCGATCTCGCCGTTTGTTGACAGAGTACATGTAAATATATAAAATCACGACCATGGCGAGCTTCACCACATATCCAACAAGCATAGCAACATATGCCGACTGGTAACGCGGTGCTTCACTATTCTTGAAAGTTTGTGGCCCTAATATATTTGGTCAGCAAGCTGAGCAGGTTTAGCATATTTTTAGAGTTCCCATACCGATGATGTTTCCCACACAATACCCAGTAAACAAGACAGCTCCTGTCAGCTGCTTCTTTGTGAAGCCCGCCACATTGCTACTTACCATTGTCAGGCTCATACTGAATCCCAACCCTTGAAAGAAGCAGAGCCAGAGTGCCACTAATCGACCCCACTTATTGTGCTGTGGCAACCCGACCAAGAGCCCCGCGCCAATGATGCAAATACTGTTCGCTGTAATCATGGTAATGCACCGACTATTTGGACGTTTGGTGCAAAGATAACCTCCGATTAACAAGGAAAAGAATTGGACTGCTCCGCCAGGAATTTGGAGATATTGTGTGCCAAGCGTATCGAAACCGAAAGATCCAACGATGATCGATGTGAAGGACGTGAGAGCGGAGTTAGGAACCTGGGCACCCACAGCCATGACGAAGAGAATCCAGGTTTTCGGGTCCGAAAAGGTTTGCCAGGCTTGATGCTTCTTAAAGACATGGTTCTTGACACCTTGACGATTTGCTGCAACACGTTCGACGGCTATAGCTCGTTCGCGTTCTGACAGGAATTTTGCGGTGGCAGGAAGGTCAGGTAGTAACAGTAGAGACGCTAGGCCGCAGGCAAGAGAACATGCGCCAAAGATGATGAAAACATACATCCATCTGGCGATTCCAGTCGTAATGTGGCCGACGGCATAGCCGATCAGTCCACCAAACATGGTTGCAACCCCATTCGTACAGTAATAGCTCATTAATCTTTCAAAGTTGTCAAATGGTTGGCGTCATCTCAGACTTTTGGGGGGGAAATGGTGACTGACCTCAGAGGTTGCTCGGTAGCAGTATACCACATCGACATGATCAATACAAAGCCAGGATTAATGGCAGACTCCAGCAAGCCAAGAAAGAATCGATTTGCGGCAATACCGGCGAAATTATAGCAAGCTGGAGTGCTTATAAGAATGACACCCCAGGCAAGCGTCGTGCATGCGAGGAACTTTCCCAGGCGGAACCGTTGCATCAGGTAGCCAGCAGGGTATTGTCCGGCCATGTATCCAAAGTAGAAGATTGAGCCTAGCCATGAATAATCTTGACCGTGAAGGTTTGTACCCTTCTTAAGTCCGTACACACTGGCATAGTTGATTCCATTTTTATCTAGATACTGTAGGAGATAAGTAAACCAGAGAAGTGGTATGAGACGGAGATCTATCTTTCTCAGGACACGCTTCGCTTCGTTGGAGTCGACTTCATTGTTTCGATATTGCTTGTAAAGGTTGTAGTTGTCGTCAAAATCGCCACTTGTACTTGATGGGCGGGAGATCTCCTGGTCAGATATCGGGTCGTCTAGAGCAGCATGCGGCGAAGATTCTACAACTTTTGTCTCTTTGGTAATAGACATTGTTGCCAGCGAAGGTCGAAGGCTTCGACGGCGCAAAGTAGTATAGACGAGGCTGAGGAGGCTCCATGTGAAGGTGTGCGAGACCAGTTGGTGCGAATATCCAAATCTGTCGTCATAGGAACTTCCCGGAAGTAGCACTCGTCTCTGGCTCTATTACAGCGGCATTCAAGGCTAGCGAGACAACGACTTACCTAGGTTCATTTCTAGCCGCGAACTCCAATTGCCGGAGAAGTAGTACGAGGCGTCGGGCAGAACTTGACCTTGTCCTAAATCCGCACTTTCCTTCTCGGATGATCGCGTCATGTACGCGTCGATGGCGCGATAATATCACGTGATAATAATTGCCAAGAATATTTCCTAAAAAGGTCCATCCTATTGGGATACGAGCCACTTCGGTACCTAAGCTATTGTGTACCTTTAGGCAACCTATTAAATTAAACTAGATAGATGGGGAAGCCTGCAGCCCGATCACAACTTATCAGCCAAGACGTCCTGCGATATGCATCAAGCCAAAACTCGTGCTACTCCAAGATCAACCCGAAATTTCACCTTTTCCATCCTGTGTCGTTCCCTCTTCGCGTGACCTACAATTCGCGCCTCGAGAAATACTGGTAACTCGGGTACACTTCAAATGCGCTAGACGAAGGTCCGTGAAAGTCAAATTACAATGATAATGAAGAAGAAGGGAAGGAGCAGCTCGATGTCGACAGTCAATCAGAGTCCTCTAGTTATCATTTTCGAAACCTACCACTACATGCGCAAGCATTCCTTCAGTAGCAACATTTGTGTTGCATTAGCTACAGTAAAAGTCAGCACGACGCGATAAGTATTTCAAAGCGAGCTTATAAGATGCAGCTAAGACGGGGCACCAAAAATAAGCAAGATAAATGGAAACGGCAGCAGACTTTGGAGCCAGATAAGACTTTTTGGAAATCGTTTCTTCCAGATAATCTCTAAGAACTCTCTAATGCTCGCCGACCATGTAGGAAACAATCGTCAAGAAAACCTTATTAAACTTAAGCGGATGCCCTTGCCGAGCAACGATCACCATCGCTAATGGGCCGGTTGGGGTTTCCAAACGAGCTGTCATCGCTAAAGTCGATACACCCGCCGCTTCAGATGATGGTTAGGACATCGCAAAGGAGAACTTGGCGATGGGCTTGGTCGAAAATTTCCATCACTGTCGTAGGCTGCCAGGCGGTAAGTGAGCACGCGGGGAAAGTTTATATTGATAGCAATCAAAGCCCAGACTCGCTAACAAAAAACGGAGGATATCTAGTGAGGCAAAGGAGGCCGAGATGGTTAAAGCTGACACCTGGAGCACAAAATTTTGAGACATTTAACAATGAGAGGGAGCATAGCCAGGATAAAGAGGGGTTGTCAGTTGGGAGGAGGATTCGGGAAAAAAGTTGCAGCTGCGAGGATATCCCATCTTCAATTCAAGATGACGTCGCTTTGCCTATCGTCGCGATTGAGCATTCTTGGTCTGCTTTCAGCCCTCGACCAGCCTGTTGAGGGCCCATTTTGTCGCGCATCGATTACTATCAATGAGAAGTACTAGCACCAATGGAGGGACAAATTAGTCCAATAGTTTTACACGATCTAAAATTAGTGAAGACTGATCAGCAATCATGCTCAAGTCTGCCTTGCATTACCTACAAACTCACGGTATTATCTAAGTCATACCTATGACCTGCCAGAAAATCTTTTTCAGAATTTAGCAAGGCCTGGACATGCCCGCAGCTTACTAGCTCTGAGATACTGCTGTCGGCTCTTCATTAGCTTTCCATCTTGTTCAGTACGGCTGATCTTTTCCACAAGTTGTGGAAGAAGTCGCATTTCCGATGTCCCACAATTACCCTTCTACTCCAACGAGAATTTTCTTTTCAAGATGCTTGGTGTGTCCTTCGGCCTATCAAGGCAACGAGTCTTAGCCGAAAACTCCATCACGTTACATAGATTTCCCAAAGAAGTTACTATCAAACTCTCAAATGACTCGCACCATCAGATCTGCAGTTGAGGCAGTCGACCTTAGGTATTACAGGCATCTAGCATCTACTGACTGAAATCTACTGGCTGCGATAGTGGGGGCGCAATACATACCTTGACAAAGCTGAAGCTGGAGACGCATAGCTCTTAAATTAGGAAACGCTCAGCCTCTTCTCGCCCCAGCCTCGGCCTCCGCTCTGCCAGAGTGCTGATGATTCGATATGATCTTCCGGTGGTCAGCACAATATGCATATACCATGCATCCCATATCATACGTGTCAGGTTTCCAGTGGTTTCAAGCGGCAAATGATTTACATATGATGGGGCTGAAGATGAATCACAAGCAGGGTAAACATTGCTCTGTTGAGACGGCCAGCGGCCCCTTCTTCATATCGTAAGGATACTGACAAACGAGTGCTGATGAGCATGAAAGTCTGTAGCGTAATGGTACGACCCCAATGTTTTCTTCTAATAGGTCCATTAATCTTCCGTTATCGCCAGGTCATCTGCAGAATGGACAGCAAAGCTTTAAGCTAGTCCATGATCGATAAGCAACATGCTATGAGGCAATTAAAACAACCTACGCGTGTGACCACCATTTCTTTTGCACGATCTATTTCTCGTAGATCGAGCAGCGAGATTTGACCTCTCCTTACTAAGAGATGTGCGCCTCTTATACCGTCATAGATTGAACCCAAAGACCATCAACTCTCATCAGTGATATTGAAATTGGGTATGAGGTGTTGAACTCGTTGGTCCTTTCTGTGGAAGTTCTTTTGCTATCCTTCACAGCTCGTCTATTCGGATGACGACCAGACATCTCGTTAGACCCTGCCAGTACATACATTAGAGCTCAGCTGTTGTTCCTCAAGAATTATGAGCAATAGCGCGGTGAATTTTGAAGCAGGAGATGCCATATATACCGGCTTTTGGATCAATTGGACCTCCGGGAAGGTCAATGGAGCTACTCTAACTCTTACTCATCGTGATGCCGGATTTCTCACCGCATTTCTGGCCGTTTTTGTATCAATGGCCGGCAGAAGTTTCTGGCGACTATTCTGCTTTTCTCTGCATTCAAGCTTCTCTACCAATACCCCACAGGATGGACTTCACCACCAACGGCAAACTATATTACGAAACGCAGCTACAGACACAGTCGGGTTACAGTACTTTATGCAACTTGCATGGAAATGGCGAAGCAGATCATCAAAACCATGGTCGCGGCTTTTCCCAGTGACGGTGCTCACAGTGTTGATAGCGGCTTTTTTCTACGCTGCAAGTATACTGTCTTCACAGGTACGCTGAATTAGTCCTACTTTATCTAAATGTCAATATGCTTTGTTGGACACCGATTGCCACTGGAAAAATGACAACTAGTTTCTGATAGGAATAGGAAGCTGACATGAAAGCCTTTTGACGCTCTTAGATATCTACGATCCCAGGAAACGAAGTCCTCATCTCGAAAATTAACTGTGGAATAATCATGCCAGCAGGTTCTATTGCAGACTATTATCGGGATATCGTGACTTATCAGGCTAAGCAAATAACTTCGGCCTCGGCATATGCGCAACAATGCTATACCAATGACTCAGTATGTCAGATGTGTTCTATTTATATCAAGAAGCAGCTTCCAATTGAGATGAATACCAATTCAAGTTGCCCGTTCCCAGGAAAGGAAAAAATATGCCTCCGAGACTATGGGAATCTACGCCTGGATACTGGTTTGCTTAATTCAAATGACCATTTTGGAATCAATACAGAGCCAGGCAGCCGTTTCGCCTATCGTCGCATTAATGAATGTGCTCCTATTCTAACGGCGAATTATACTCGATCAAACAATTCGGTTCCTCCATCATCTCCAAGAATTCCTTCAACGGAGTTCGAGTATGGCGGGCGTTATTACCTAAAAAAGGGAGCAGACCATAATAGGACATTATACGACAATGTGACGTATCGGTCTCCACTCAATCCTCAAATATTTGATAATCAAACGGTTGACTATGAATTGGAGTATGCACTCTCGTCGAACTTGTTACTTTTCACTGACTCTATCAGCATTGAATCATACGATCCTACTGGTGAATCGTCTTTTATGCCAATCCCAGAACTACGAGTAGAGAATGCATTAACAACTCTACTCTTCTTATCAGCGAAAGGTGTACGCTTCCTAGAGCCGGTAGATGACGATTGGTACTCAGCTCACCAGCCTGCTACCCCAATTACCCCTGCTGGGTCCGACAGAGACGTCCCAGCCTACAACGCTGATGGGCCAGGCAATGTGCTTGGTTGTGTCACAAGGCATCAGGCATGTAATCTTGTGTCAGGCCGCTGCTCTCCGCTTGCTTGGGAGCCAAGCCCAACCATTACATGGAATTCGAAGAACCAAGAACAAACATTCAATTTTTGGAATGTGGCTATTGCATCTCTACCAGGGTCAACGTTTGACGTACCAGCGAGGCTACGCACAAGCTCTCTAAAAGCTCGTTCCAACTTTTGGAATGGTGTACAAGGTCCTCTGCCGCCAGATCAATGGCAAAAAGAAATATTGTCATGGGAATCCACTGCACTTGCTAATCTCCAGAGAATGGCAGTCGAAGCAACCATCGGTCCATCCGATAGATCAGTCGATAAGTATGTACAAAAGAGCTATCCAGGACTAATCAACGAAAATTTCTGCGTCGACCAAAAAATTCGCAGTACCGCCTATACTTGCTTCAGTGTTCTTGGTTTAGCCATTGTATTGATCCTCGGGGGAATTTTCATTCTGATGTCAAATTGTATCGAGTTAATCTGCGCAACCCTTCAAAAGCAAAGAAAGAAGCACACATATCAGCGACTCGAATGGATCACAAACGAAACTTTACAGCTACAACGTATGGTTCATGAAGAACTTGGACTAGGCACATGGTCTGGAGCCTTATCAAGCGTTCCAGTCACTCAGATGGGTGAAAAGCTAGGCGTATTAGACATGTCGAATAAAGACCATCCAACTATGGCACGTCCAGCATCCCACCGAGACTCTGAAAAGCCAGATGGTGGCTCACAAACTCTGAGAAATGCATCACTGCGTCAATCAGCTATCATTGCCCCATCAGAGGATCCTGAAGTGCTGAATGGTTCAACACCAGGGACCGAAATTTCATCAGCAGACGATGATCTTGAAGAGCCGTTTGCGTGTGCTGAACAGATGCGTTCCCTTTCCACTATTACAAGCCCTAGCGCTAGCATCCAGCACATACATACACCATAGATACGAACATCCAAAAGAATCATTACAACCGAATGAGCCGGTTCACATGGCGACCCGCAGCCATATCCGTTGGCCATCCTATAGCTTAAAGATCAACTAAACGACTCGGACGAAACTTTGTTCGTAAACCAGATGCTAGCGCAAGAGAAACATCCAGTCGAGTCTCGGAACGGTCGGCGAGTAGGAAATTAAAGCGCTCCAACACATGATGTAAAATGTAAAGAAAAAGTCAGCGTACAGCCCGCCACTTTACTTTCGCATTGGTGTTGAAGTCATTTCAGGGCAAACATATCAAGGCACAATTTCGTTGACATACTGGCTTATTCCTCTCTTCTACCAGAAGGAATTTTCTCACGAATGGACATCATCGGAGCTTGGGGAAATATTCCGGACATTGTTGTATAGAGGGGCAGAACGACGAAGTTCACCAAATCTGATGGTTCGTATTAACATTTCTCAGCCTTCATTCACTCACGGTACACATTAAATGCTATATTATTGTTCACTTAACGTGTGGTTGTGACCATAAGTATACTATGTCAATAAGACAGGCAAACATTGCATGCCGTTGTGGACCGGAGCGAAGATGCCTACTTGAAACTCACGCTTACCCGTAGACCTGGATGTTTGATTACATACCTATTCCAGGCTTATCTAGGCAATAGAGGGGATGAGGAATGGGGGGCTAGAGCGAGCACCTAGGGTAGTCTAAGGCTATTATGTCGACCCTTCCTCCCTCCTGACGCCACCGTTTTAGACCTTTTGTTATTGTATGAATGGTAGCAAGAATATCTACCTTACATCTACACTGTACCGTAGCGAGGTATCATGGGATAGTAGGGCATAAATGCAGGCAATGCAGGCGAGAAAGGCACTGTGAACACGAAGCAATTGTTCCTTCGTAATTTTTATGAAGAAGACTCCGAGTCACCGAAATCTAACCTCGACCATCATATTCTCCGGGTTCATCCTGCTTGCCCAGTGACAACGACGAGTTTCAGCTGTAGCCCTTCTTTACCCTGCTCAGGTCCCCAGGAATTTTCTCTTCAAAACACCTTTTTTACTAAAGCTCCTTAGCAAGGCGCTACTTTTGTCACAGATGAATGTAGAATCTCCATTGTAGTGTACAGTGTACCAATCATCTCCACAGCTTCCAGAACAATACGTATCTCGCAAAAATGATAGCGCCAGCGACCACTATCTCGACGCTCACTGTTTACTATTTATTTCTAGTGGCCAACCTCCCAATCAATTACTTGGAAAGGTTCGCAGGCCCGCACCACAACATGGGCACAGAAAAGCCCGCGTTGGACGATCGTTAGTGGTCCGGATAATGCGATCACTTCTCTTTCCTGGAACACTCTTCCCATCTTGTTCTCCATTGCATTAACCACTTCTAGACACCGGTCCGGCTCGTCCGGTAGACGCACTCTGCGTTAACCAATATCTGACCCAGAAAACCCTCTTAATTCCTAGCGTGATTTATCGTGTGATCTCTTATGTGACTCGTCTGGACTCTTTGCTGCAATGGTCTCGTCATGCATCATATACCCAGCACTCACCGAATTCTCGTTCCTTCTAAGCCGAAAACCGCGATCGGCCAGAGCAGCTAGCTAGACCCCGTTGTTAGCAATTCGACCACGGCCAAACGTGCGTGATGAGTACCAGCGAGAAGAAGGCGTAGCCTAGCGAGTTTGAGATCTTAAAAATGGGGTTTAGTTTATACACGCCTCGCCAGATGCGATATCTCTGTTGAACCATCAATTCGGGTGAAACTGTAAAGGTTAAATTTTCATGCTCGTCATGAGTAGCGCGAAGGATCTTGGGAGGATAAAGAGAATGGGGAAGTAATCCAACTGGGTTAGACTCACGGCTCCAGGGCGGTAGCTGAGCTAGCTACGGTGATACGTGTCCGTTAGTACAACGAGTGAGCGAGATGTGGTGCCTGAGAAAGCGAACCGAGTCTAAGAGCACAAAGGAAGTGAGAACCTGGAAGTTGTCGATCCCTAGGACTGGAATAGGGTTGCTTAGAAGTTCGAGTTACAATGCATCATGACTGAACCCTTCAGCCAATGTCAATTTAGTAATCGGGAAATCATTGAGGGAAGCACGCCAATTTCCCATCCTTAATTGAAAATCACACACCTAATATACCAAAAAAATCCAGTCAGCAGTCACTCGGGTTACAACTGTCGATAGCGGACAAACCGTGATGATGGCTCTCGTATCGGGCTGCCCTATCAACTGCAAGTTGTGTTTCGGTGTATGTATGGCAGCTGCTGTTATACCGCTAGCCCCAGTACCAGATTGGCCGGTATCTGAGCAACCGTTGCTTCCATCCTAAAACATTCCGTTGTCATTATCTTCGTATTCCTAGTACGGCTCGCCGAAGCCTCGTCGCCGGTCATTACGTGAAAGACGTCGATACTGTGGAATGTAGTTTTCCGGCCATGGTCTTGGAATATTGTCTCTAAGTTTCCACCGAGTATTCGAGTACGAAGTTCTGTCTAAGGTATCATTATCGCAATAGTACCGATAGTTTGCCTTTGTTCGATCGTTATTCGGAACCGGCACCATTCCAGATATGCCTGGCTCTAGACCGGGATGACCGAGAATGCCTGACAGTAATTAGGTGATCACCGAGATAGGCCACATGTCCGGCAGGTAACTTACCGGTAACTTTTTCAAAGTATTCCTCATTACGTGGATTATCTGGCCCTGTGAAAGTAATACTGAAGTAGTAATGCTGAATTGGATCTGATTCGTTCATTAATCGTTGGACAGCACTGTTTGCCCAGTCTTGCATCCCTAAAAAGGCTCTTTGGATATGATCTCCAAAACGACGAGAACATGATTCGTCGATCCAGTATGTAGCAGGCACCTGATCCAAAGGACTATTACGTTTCGGGGTGTGAGCTAGCGACGCGGGTGCCAACCGAAATAGAGAAAGTATTAAAAGTTTATCCATGACTTTCCAGTAAAGCGGGTGAATCGTATTCAATCAAACTAGAAATGGACTCACCTTGAAAGTCAGGCATTCATGGGCGGCCGCATTGCCAGTGGCGGAGCATTGTCTAACTAGGCTGATGTCGTTATCTCGGTCAACATCCGCGAAACACTCTCGTCGGGACCTTATGGGCGGATGGCATATTACGATGGAGAGCAAGGCGAGTAGGGTTTGGCCAAGCTTCCCGCATCCCAACCAAGAATAAATCTCCATTGGCGCAGGTGTGACGCCTCTTCGCAAGGACTTGTACCTAGAATTTGCGTAGCCGACATCATCGATTGATTCTTAGCCGTAAGTAGAATGTCTCCTTTCGTAATGCGGAGCAGGGACTTGAGCACTCTGATGAGGCATCCATGGCAGCAGAGAAAGCTCAGGCGATTTCGCGGAAGCGAGAGGGTAGAGCAGCGCTAGATTTTCAGTCACGTACAGGACGGGAGAACATCGCCGTAATAGTATCGATCTAACTTAGAGCCAGATGACGTCGTCATACATCGGAAATTATAGCCTATACTATGAAGATTTCTGACATCTTTCTTTTAAAAAGAGCCTATCAATACAAGACATTTACTCAGAGTCATTCATTACTACTCCGCCTATCCCCATGTACTTGCACTACTAACAAGCATAATATTCCTGCCAGCTTTTCTCCTCAAAAAAAAGGCTGCGCTCGAGTTACGTGAGGATCGCCGGCTAAATTTCAGCAAGCAGACGTCCAGAACGAAACCACCTGCACCTGATTCCATGCCAATATCCGAAATGCCCAACCGCAAGCTGGAACTCTTCCCTACCGCCGTACACATCCCCTCAATCTAGTTGCATCATTCTCCTGCGCCATCAACTGAAGCTGCGTTCCTGTCCCTCATTTTCTCTGCTCTCAAGCAATATCATCTGATCTACTGCCTCGTGTCGTCCACTGTGTTATCTTCCTCCCAACGCTCTGTTTCCGCTACCGCCTGGATGGGTACACTACAACATCCGTACTCTCTCTTGTGCTGCCTACATTTCCCCGCTACCGTATGATCTACGCTTACTTCTGCTCATCTTGCATAGGCCAGAACTGAATGGTGCTGTCGAGATTGCTGGACGGCATCTTGGCTTTCGTCGCGGGATCGTCGCTAGGTCGGTGTGCTTGGGAATCTTAGACAGAACGACGCCTTCGGCCTAGTCATCTTCCCTCGTTGGGCCGTTGAGTTCGCTCATACCTGCCCTGCAACCCGTCCATTTTGCTTAGAGCCCTGTCCCCATGCAGCTGCGTGATTATCAAACCACGGAACTTATAGCAACGTAACATCGAACTTTACTTGTTCTCAAAGAATTCAGAATTAGGAAGCACAGACGTTCAGAAATTTCAAATAGCAGCCTACATCTGGAACCAATTTACACTTTCAGACTCTTGTAGACTAACACATACGATAAATGAGCCCCCGACCTAGCAGCCTGTAATAGAGGTGGTTGCACAAGTCAAAAGAATGCCGCTCCTAAACATCGAGCTCATCCTCTTCGTCCCCTGCAGCTTGGATCAGCTTTCGAAAAAATGCAGCGAAAGCTCTCGGGTCTGTCGATTCAGCTATCTTCTCCAAGGACCAATTTTCCGGGTCAGAATCATCGTCATCGTCGTTAACATCCTCCGTGGGTCGATTCCGTGCGTTGGCATCGCCGGTCTCCCTCGGTCGGCTGGGATGCATTGAGGCTTTTGGTGGTGTCAACCGTAGCCAGTCTACTTCGTTGGGCAGCCCGTGGGCCTGGCTGAGCCATCGGTTGATGCGATCAAGGTCTTGGTTGTATGCTGGCAGCTTGTTCTCCCTCTTCAGCATAGAATTTACGGTTGCAGATCCATAGACCTTGACTTGATATGCATATTCGAACAGGCGGAACAAGCTGACATCGTCGCTTTGGGGCCGTTTTAATGGTGCTTCCAACCCGAGAGATGTTAATAGGTCAGTGGCTTCGTGGAAATCGAGACTGCTCGCTCAAACATCGATGCCACTTGTTGAACCTTTCTTCCCAGAATTCAAAACATGCACTACAGCCACATATCCACGTTGCGACCCGCTCTGGGAAGGGTTTGGTGTCGAGCCCCTGCCGTGCTTCCGTACCCTGTTCCTTAAGGAGCTTCCATCGCGGTCCTTCCTCCCAGGCAGCACTTGACATAGGATCTAGCGGAGGATCAGCGTCTGACGGGTCAATCAGGGTCATCCGAGATGCCCGAACGACGTTTGCCTTCGGAATTATTGTGGTATTGTCCAAGACTTCAAATCTAGCATTTCCGCCTTCGGAATTATTGTGGTATTGTCCAAGACTTCAAATCTAGCATTTCCGCCTTCGGAGAAAGTATTCATCGTGATGCTAGGCACGTGGAGGACATCATGTAGTAGAAGATCGAGCTCTGCTGCGTGGCTGGTGTTGCCTGGTAGGTTCAGCCACGTTGGAGATCGTGGGATTCTGAGATACACATTCCCTATGCCGATGACTTTGCATTTCTTCAATCTGTTTCCGGCAGGATCAAGTAGTTCGACATGTGATGGGAAAGCCCGGTAGCTGGTAAAGGCGCCGCGAGAGGATGCAGTATGAAAGTCAGAGCACTTTGAGTATATCCATTCATGGGAGGTTCCTTCGTCGGAGGATGCGGTAGCCTGGACACGTGGACCTTTCGATGGTATCACTCTGCTTTCTTCGACGAAGTCATGAATGAAACGACAAGAATCGCCATTTCGACAGCCTGCTCACACTAGTCAATGATAAGATTTGCATTCTGGACGACACCTATGGCCATAATAAATCTGGGTATGATGTGGTGAACGCCGAGTTGCTTTCTCAATTCCTAACGTATTGGGTAAATATGAACCTGAAACCGACCTACCTCTCTTTGTGGCAAAGAAACGGCATTGTACATTTTTCGAATAATTCCAAGAAGATTGTCCATCGAGGTGATGACCTCGAAGGTCAGGGCCGCGTCCAGAAGTTCGAAGGGCTTTTTGAGTAGCCAGCTGGCCGAGGCCATTTTCATCGGAAGACTTTGACTGACATCGCTTTGGGGCCATGTTGAACCCGCGTGCAGAAGAAGAAGAAGAAGAAGAAGAAGAAGAAGCAACTTTCAAGTTTGTTCAGCAGTATCCCGAAGCATACAATCACTCACAACGTCTGCCTGATGATTCCCATTTATTAATCCATGTCGAAACCCCTAACCGGGGTCCAGGGATCTCTCCGCGCCTTTATTTTCCTGAAACCTCACTATTGAAAGCTTAGCGAATGGCCAGATCCTACAGGGCTATCACAATCATTTATGCTTACGCTCAACTTTGGCATACAAGGCTTTGTCATGTTGTACAGAGTCATTTTCGATGATTGTTAAAATTCCTGTCCAACTGATTATCGGCAATGGAGACTCAACATACTAAATAGAGCTGCATCACAACTATTGTCAATCCCATCTCATCAATACAATCAAGTATCTGCAGCAATTTGACATTTCGGCGCATTCCCGGACACTGAAGGCTTGTCGCCTGAAGCAGTCGTTGCCTCTGTAGCCTGATACTCTGAAAATAGCTCGAAGACATTCCTTCGACCGATGATCCACGAAAAGCCTCAAACACAGCTCCTTAACCATGTACCTATCATTCTGTGGATCCGTGTGATGGTCTCAAACGCTCTGATGATCCACGTCGGTGAAGTTCCTAAGATAAGCTCAAGATCAAAAAATCATTCATGAAACTTCGAAAGCACGGCTAGACAAGAGCACAGTCTTGTCAAATACTCTCCCAAATACCAGGTGGTCCCTACGCTTTTACTCTCAGCCGCTTTCTTACCTAGCTTTTACTCTACCGGATCCACCAAGGCTTCATCAATATTTATTCTCAGCTTGCAGACTGTCTCACAGTATCTTCTGGGGCGTCTCTATTGGACAGGGAACAGTGGACTGATCAAACTCGAGCAATGGCATCTTTCCTATAGCGGGAGCAAATGAGAGGATCTTTCCACGTTTCAGAAGACGTGTGAACATTTAACATGAGCCAGTAATCCTAAATATGCTCCTCAGTGTATTCATCGGTGCGTTTTCCTGAGAGCGATGCTGCGGCATCTGCACGCTAGATCTTGAAACGCTGTAGCATGCAAGCGCAGCAGATGTCGGACGCGAAGTCATAGAGCTCCAGAACGCAGCGGAATCGAAACTTAGGATAAAGAGGTTGGTTGAAGTGTATCTCTGGCACGCATATGGGCTGCAGGGAGAAGAGTGGACAGTGGGAGGAAAGAAAGACAGCGATGGCACAAACGGAAGAGCTGCTTTGCTAGCGAAAGGCTCGGGGCTAAACGAGAGACAAGGCCGATCCGCGCGTGGGTTGGAAATGGTGTGGGATGGACATTATTCGTATGAAGCAGTCTCTTCGTACTGGCAATGAAGCACTGGCGGAGACGAAAGTGGAGATACTCCTGGCGCGATGAAGCCTGGTCAATGTCGGGCAGCGCTCATCAGAGGTTGTCATCCAGCAATGAAGGGAGCTGATAGGCTCGAAGGTGTATAAGTCCTATAAGCTTTAACTGTTTGTCCTTCTCTTACACGAGGCATTTTGTTCAGGATGGCCCACTGTCCAAGTCATGAAGGCCGTGGAGCATTCATGATACCAAATTCGGGTTCATTGAAGTAGCTCGAGGGGGGTGGGAGGAGGGGAGATCTTTCTTCTGGTTTCGGGGCTCGCCGATCAAGAGAAGAAAAGTAGGACCGATATCGATCGTTGAGGGCAGGGAAGTCGAGGAAGCTTTCTCTCCGCCTGGATCCATTGGAGGAGCTGCGTTCTGTTTCGCTGCGAGCGGCAGGAAGAATAAAAGTCGTGGCCGAAAGCTTTGGTGTGGCCCACGTCCGAGGACCGATGTGACAAGATCGGGCTGCCTGAGAGAAGGACCGGTTCGTGACGCTGAAAATTGGGCGGAAGCTCAGGAGCCATGAAAGGAAGAGAGCGCGGATGGCTTGCAGCGAGGGATAATGAATGCCCAAACGGGGGCATCTCTCAGCCAGCCACTGCTGAAGAGATCTCAAAAGGGTCTTGAGCATCCCAAATAGGCGATCTGGCCATCAGCCATCTTTCATGCACCCCTGAAGTGATTGAGTCGTGGTGGAGGTCGAGAGTGCGCCTCCTCTGCCGCGGCGCCAATTGGAAGCCTCCCAAAGCGATCCTCGCCGCTTTTATCTCCGGCGGTCCGGCCCTCGCGCCCATCAAAGTCCTAAAACACCACGACCACACTACACACACATCTTCGTTGCCTCAGCCAGCCACACATGTCTCTCGCTCATCAATCATCAGTAGTTCGAGCAAACTCAGTCATCCAGCCTGACAACGGGTACGATCATGAGCCGACTGTGGTCAAGCTTCGGTCTCGACAGCCCAACTTGGAGAGCGCCATGGCTTTTTTCGCCATGACAAGAAGAAAACCTCGTTTTGTCTTGCTGCAACTGGATGATCTAGGCTGATCTTCTGATATCACTAGCCCCATTTAATCATGTCTCCTCGACGAGGCTCACCTGAATCTTGTGGGTCTATCCTGTCGCTTTGTGTCTCCAACGAATCGCTTCTCGAAGACGCGTATCATGGCTGCATTCTCACACCGAAATCATCTTGTCGTGAACAGTCGCCCCATTCCGTGCCTCTAGTCTAGGCATGATCCCGATCCCGGTCAAGACATCAGGACGGAGCCGTTAAATATACCTTTGATGAACCGTGTCCGTGGAGTTCATTTCCCTATTTCATGCTCTTTGAGAACGTTCCTCCACAAAGGCGGAAACGTCGATGCTGTTTTTCTCTCAAGAGGCCTCTACAAATGCTTGGTTTACGTGGCAAACCTTTGGGCGAGCGTTACACTTCACCTTCAACCAACCCTACTAACATTCTAGGCTTCCCTCCCAACACACCTCCGAGCGAGAGAATAGAGATGCCGCACAAACCAAAAACCAACGGAGCCGAGCAATTCGAGACCACCAACGGCGTCATGGCATCCTCTCCCAGCAGGGGTTCCTTCTCCCACCTCCGCTCAGGTGCATCCTCCATGATGATCTCCCGGGAGCAAAGTTCCGTCGAGATGACCATTGTCCATGCACGCAAGAGGATGATCACCGAGCTTGTGAATGTGGACGAGCTGTTTATCAATGAAATGTCCATCGAGGCTTTTGTTGACTTCTTGAACAAAGCCAGATTAACATCCATGCCCCACCGCGGAAGCCGATGGGACAGAGCCTTGCGATCGGCGGAATACTTCGCTCTGCAGATATCTTCATACGCTGAATTGCTGGAGCAGTTCACCCCTGGCAGCTATTCTGGTGTCAATGTCGGGCTTGCGAGCTGCTGCTTGTTGTTGCAGGTAAGGAACTTTCCATGCCAGTGTACGTGTGCTAAAAGTTATCCAGCTTGGACAAGAGCAGGCACAAGCACTTGAAGCATCGTTTGCCGTGCTCTACAAGATTGGGCTTTCGTTGAAACTCCTCGTCAAACACCATCACTTCATGATTGACTTCTCGATCCAGCATGAACTACAGGAAGCATTCTGCACACTTCTAGGACTCGTTTCAGAGATGGCGGTAGTATACCGTGCTAAGCTCTCGACGATGTCCCGGAAGACCGCCACGATCGATTTTTTCAGTGTCTTCGGCAGAAGCATCGATCAATTCCATCGGCAGAAAGAAGGGATTGCTGACTCCATGTGGAATTGTGCACTTAGGCAAGAACGGGTTGAGTCTTCAATGCACATTAGTGCAATTCGTGAATGGCTTGAACCCGGAGACAGTGTGCTCAAGCTTTTGTCTTCCGACGCATATGCAGCCAAAGCAAATCGTGCCGAATTCACATGTGAATGGTTCCAGTCTCACCTTCTCGATTTCATCCGCAGCTCAAGTCAGACACTTGCCATCACAGGGCCGATCGGAAGCGGCAAGACAGTCTTAGCTGGCTGGATCGAGGAACGGTTACAGAGGCCACTGGCGAGGAAATCCTTCGAGACTGTCGAATATCGATTCGAATCAGACTTGCCCACTGAGTCCACTTCCCTTGGATGCGTGAAAAGCCTTCTCCTACAACTACTTCAGCAGAACGTTGGCAATGTCAAACTGTTCTCAGAGCTCGTTTCTTCACACAACGCGTATGTTTCCTCTGGCGACACAGATCAGCTCGAAACCTCACTTTGGGACGCTCTTGGGTTAGCTCTCCAAGGATATGAGAAGAGGCCAACGTATTTGATCGTCATCATAGACGGCCTTGAAAAAATATCGGGTGATAATGATGCGGCGCCGAAGCTGGCTAGGCGCATTCATGAGCTCGCTGAACGTCATTACTATGTTCGCTCAGTCATCCTTTCCAAAGCGGAATACACCAAAAACCCCCACGGTGTCAAAGAGATGCGACTTACCTCCGGCCAAACTCGTGACGACATACGCCGCATGGTGGAGGAAGTGCTACCCAAAAGTCGCCACTTCAGGGATCTGAGCGGTGATAAACAGTCCAAGGTTCAGGAGCAGGTTGTTAACAGTGCCAACGGCTCATTCCTGTGGGCTGAGCTCGTGGCGAAGCTTATGATTCTGGAGGACAACTCGAAGGGCCTGTTACAAGTGGCTAATGAAGCACCAAAAGATTTGCAGGAGCTTTCTGATCGACTGATGACCAAAGTCCCCTTGAAACAGCCAGAAGTCAGGCGGTTGCTGGGGTGGGTTTTGGTCGCGCGACGACCGTTGACTCTATCTGAATTGAGCGATCTTCTCCGGGTCGACCTCCAGCACAATATTGTCTCTGGACAAAAGTCCAATATTCATCAGTTCATTCGAGACTCCTTTGGGCTTCTCCTTGTTGTTCAATCGCATTCTGTTGTCCGGTTCCGTCACAGTGCACTACGACAGTACTTGATCGAGAAAGACCTACTCCCCTCTCTCCAAGAAGCACAGAACGATTTGCTGCTCAGGATGCTGCTCTACTCTAAACATTGTTTCCAAGAAGCAGCGCCATCCTTTGAGATACTTCCCTCGAAGGAAATCGACGAGACATGCCACCGACACTCTCTTCTGGAGTACAGCTTGACCTACTGGGTGATACACTTCCGTGAGACTTCTATGTACCATGGGAAGACCTTTGAGCTCTCCACTGAGTTCAGAAGAGTCTTTCCTTCTTCAGTCCAGATGATATTGTGCGAGTGGTCCCGTTGGAACACATTACTTACAATAAGAGGTTCTCAAGAACTACACAACCTATGTCTTCGTCTTCGCAAGGACATATTCGGTGAGAAGCACATCATGGTCGTACAGACTCTTCTTGTACTCGGAAGCATTTACAACAAATGTCACCACTTCAGCGAAGCGACCAATCTCATCTTCCAAGCTTCTCAGATTGCAATCGAGACACATTATCAGAGTTTTGCACTCAAGTGCAGTACAATGTTCTTGACATTGACCGAGATAACTTCCGACGCCACCAGGACGGACGTCATTGTTCGCAGAGAAATTGTTCTGAAGTACGTCATCGCAGAGTACAAACACCAAGAGGAAAGCGAACTCGTCATTCGGTATACGAAATTATTGATCCAGCTCTATACTCAGATAAAAGAGGAAGAATTTGCAAAGCGAGTCTATCAAGAGCTCCGCGAATTTGTCATCAAATGCTATGGACGCCATTCTGATGAGTTTGCGGAAATAGAGAGGCTCAAGATCATCCTCAGGAAAGACACCAGAGGACAAGACATTATCACGTGGGAAGGTGGCTCCATATTCGAGGTTGTGGAGGAACATTTTGAAGAAATCGACATCACGCAGATTGAGATTATTATTCGCAAGGCCGAGTCTTTCGAAACCCGTGGCGAGATTTTTTTAGCAGAGGAGATCTTGGTAAACCTGTGGCGTCGAACGGTCGAACTGTGTCACACCGAAGCATCGATTGGATATCATATCTCGAAATTTGACTGCGCGATTGCCTACGTCAAGTTCTTGCAACGGATCAATAGACGTGAGCAAGCAACCGCTGTTTTGATTTGCCTTTGGGAAGAGTACAAATCTATGACTTTGGAGTCAGAGGTCTTGGTCATACGCCTGAAGGTGGTCGGGGAACTCATGAGATCTTTTGGACTTTCGTCTGTTGCTATTTCTGTCTTTCAAAAGGTCTGGAGCTGGTTCAAACAGACCCAGAAGACAACCCATGAGGAAGCTCAGACTACAACAATTTTCATGTCTGAGATCATTGAAGAGGTCACAATGGAGGAGACGACCAGAGAATCTAGATCAGAGACGACGACTACAACATCAACATCGATGACGAAAGTGACCGAGGAGTCAAAGACCATTATCCAAAACATTTTCAAAACTCAGCTTTCTTCATACAAGACAACCAAGGACCAGAAGAGCATTGTCAAATATTGCAATGCACTTGTCTCCGTGTACTGCAAAGAAGAGCGATGGCACGAGGCAATAAGCACAATGACTGCTACACTGGAGCTGGTGTGGGGAATTGTGCTTACCGGAGTTGGTATGATCTGTCTACCTGAGACCTGCATTGACGAAGCGGTCAGGATCGCTATCCGACTTGCTCAATGCTATGTAGAGGAGCATCGATTTGAAGAAGCCGAGAAGATATACATTCGGATCTACCAGGCGTGCATTTTCTCTCTTCATATTGAAGATGAGAAGGTGACGAAAGCTGTTGACTGCTTAATTCTCTTTTATGAGCAACACCACAGGCACGAAAAGACCATCGAAATCTATTCCGACATCATCTCGTGTTACAAGCGGCAGCTGGGTGTCAAGCACTCTCGGACAATCAAGATGCTGTACTCGTTCGGCAATTTACTTCGACAATATGGCTACACTCGCTGCTATGAATGTTACCTGGAGATTGTGTCTACTCTGAACAAAGACTCGCATGTTTGCCATTCCAATGCTTTTGAAGCAGCTGTGATTTTGATGAAGTACTATGAATCAGAGAAGCGTTGGGTGGATGTTCGAAACATGTGCGAGGTACTATGGGCATCGTTCGTGCATCATCATCACGAACGCAAGTTCGAGCTGGAAGTCATCAAGTCTATCTATACGATCTATTCCACTGTGCTTGAAGTGCACATGCGAGCTGATTTCATGATTCAGCGGAAGGTGGCCCTTGAATACAAAGAGACCAGTTTCAAATATTTCGGAGCCTCGTCTGCAATTGCAATCGAAGCGTCAATCGCCTACGCCAGTGTCTGCGAACGCCACGAAAAATACGAACATGAAGCGATCTCAATCTATGAGGAGGTTATCAAGAAGACTTCTTCTATGACTTCAATAGCCTCTACGACCGTCACCACGTCGACTTCAACGTCCATCCTGCAGCGTGTGAAGACAAAGCTCACAAAGCTGTACGTGAAGACTGTTACCTCTCAAAGTACGACCTCTACTACCCAAGTGGAGCGGGCAATTTCTTTGAGCGTTGAGAGGTATAGTGAGAGCAAAAAGTACTATGGCTGCTATCATGAGACTACTATTTCCCACTTGCATGCGGTACTAGTGTTGTACAAGAAGGTCGACACCAAAGAGAACCGCTCTCATATCATTCGCATGTTACGAGAGCTTGTTTTCGAGATCATTGCTGTTGAAAAATCGTCATGGCGGTTGTACAGCGCGGCAATGGCGATCGCCGGTAGTTTCTTAGCACTTGAAATGTCTGAAGAAGGCTTTTCACTTCTACAGGAACTCCACGGTCAAGTCATCTCTGATGGAAAAGCTCTCGACGACAAGACCAAAGTTAGGCTCAGTCACCATCATGGCAAGGTTACGTACATCTTCCTGGTTGCATTTGAGCTTAAGCTACAGGGAGCAGTCAAGATTGATCACTCTCAAATCATGGTGAATCTCCTTACGGAGAGTATTCTATTTGAGTCGTTCAAGCGCGTGACGGAGACCAAAGTCGAGATTGAAATCATCCTGTCACACGGAGCACGCTTGAGACAATTCCTTCACACTCATGAACGATATCATCAATGCCAGATTGTCGAGAAACAAATCTTCGATATGTTTATTCACGCCTTTGGAGCATCTATCAAGACCAAGACTCAAGTATCTTTCGTTTTTGTCATGGGTCTGCTCGACGAACTAAGCAAAACCAAAAAGGAAGTCAACCTCACCAGAGCTGCCTGTGTGTCAGGTGTGAACAAGGTGAAGTTCTTGCTTGAGCGTTGCAAGTTCCAGGAGGCTTATGACGTAGCATTTTGCGTCTACCAATTCACATCGGCTCGCGACGCCTACCATGATTTCAATAACGTTGGTTGGGGACTCAAGCTCTGCCAATGTTTGGTTGGGCCAGCTCTCTCAAAAGTAGAGGATGAAAAGCTGCACCATCACATGACGGAGCTGTCGAAGACTGCTGTACAGCATATTCTCGATTGTTGTCGCGAGTCTGGCTTGAATCTTGTCCGGCTTCCAGAAGAGAATTTGGAGCACCTTGTGGCTCTCCTTGGTCGCCAGCATAATTATAGGTATTTGGAGGTAATTCATCCGTTTCCGTTCACTTACTGGCGTTTTACTAAGACTAACAGTTCCTTCTCCAACAACTTTGGACCTCCCGCGAAGCCCAGAAAATCTGGTCCCAAGACCTTATCATTGGAACCGGTCGCAGCCTGGTCAATGTCAAGTTCGCGCACGGACACAAGGACCAAGCCATCGAGCTATGCGAGGATATCTGCTACAACTTGCGCCGCGCACGCGGTTCCATTGACCCCACCACCCTTGTATTCTACCAACTGCTCTCTGAAATGTTGACCTCAGCTACGCAATTGGGAGAAGCGGTTCACGTGCACAAAGACGTTCTAAAGCTCATCGTTGACGGCGAGGACCACGATGACTTCGACATCGATGATGCCGCCAACGATGCCGCCTTGCTTCCTATCGTAGACCGACATGTCCAGCGATTGAAGAACACGTGCCAACGACTTGGCGGGTGGGATCATCAAGAGAAAGAGATTAAGAGCTTGGTCGGCAAGGTGCTCGCCCGATTCAAGACGATTCAGATCGATGCGCCTGAAAAGTGGGATCTGAAGAAGAAGCCGGCAGAGCAGATCGGATTGTGGAAGGAGCCAGTGACCTGGACAATCCACATGGACGTTCAGGGCAGCAACAGGCGCCATGAGCCGAAAAAACAAATGAGGAGGGTGATGAGCAATTATGGGATCAATGGAGTGAACGGGGCGCATCATGTGGACGTTTCAGCTTAATGTTGTGAGAGTAGGAAGGGCGTTTTGGATTTCACTGTTCTGTACTGACCTAATACTTTGCATTAATATTCATATACTACAGCCATACACTAATTAGCCACCCGCGCCTGTGATTCACTTCCTTTTCCCACGCAATCAACACACAGCTCTAGTACCGTACGCAACACGACGGGCTTCGATGTCGGTATCTGAAAACAGATCACTTCATCCGCCAAACGTACCTGCATATTTCGCTGTCTGTAGAATCAAGTTTGTGAGCTCGTCTGCCCTTCCTCGCATCTCTCCGGTACTGTACATCTCCTCTCAGTGTGCGAAAAAGGTCGGATCGGATAATACTGGCCCTCACCACCCCATTCTCACAGCTGCACCCCGCTCAACGCGCCCAGTGTGATTACTGATGATTGATGGCGCGCTCCTAACTGTGTAGAGTTCATATCTGATACATCTTCCGCTTTCATGCCCACCCCTCTGATTGCCGGAGCGTAGTCGGCCACCACGAAGCGTACGAACATCCCTTGTGATAGTCCGCAAGAACACCTTCGCGTGCAAGATGAGCCAATTCAACGGCGTCTTCTTGCCGCTCTTCTCCAGCCGTAACAACACAGAGAATGCATTCAATGTCTGCGTGCGACGGTCCTAAGGCGGCAGTCCTATTGAGGGCCGCAAGATCCACTCATCATCCGCAAATGGCCGATCGAACAGCAGCTTCTAGCTCCTTATCGTTGGCCGTGAGGGTTGAAGTGGTGCGTTTAATGTCTTTTATGTATGCTTATATCGGCCACGGGTGAGGGTTTTTAGGCTTCAGCCCATACGCAGCCATCGAGCATCGAGGAACGAGACGTGCAGTTGACTCGACCAATCATGAATGCCGGGAATTTTCTCCAGATTACTGGATGTTCCGGTGCATGCATCTCCAAGCTCTCAAATTCCCAACTCATGAGCAGCCAAACCTACGGCATCGCCAGGTTCATCCACCGTGTCTCTGCGCGAGCCGTTCAGCTTGGCGCTCGCTGCCGGGATTCGTATTGTGGTGAACAGGCAGGAGCACGGGCAGCACACCGAGTGGTCAAGTCGGGTACTAGCTGGTTCACAGGGTGTGGCCTTTCTGATGCTTTGGTTCCGTTCTTCAGATGGAAATGTTGGGGAACCTGGTCTTCTAGATATGGACTGAGTTCTTATTTGTCATTGCAGTGTTAGGGCTCGGTATAGCGGCTGTGGGGCTGGTTGTAGGACCAAGGGGAAGGTGGAGTGGGTGGTATTGAGATTTCGAAACTGGGGGGAGCTTGTCGGCGCGGAGAGAATTGAGTGTTGAGGTTAGAATGTTGGCAAGGGACGTCATATGTCGCAGCGCCGTAGTATAGGAGTATATTGCGCTTGGAGACGGGTTAGAGCGAATGGGAGGGGGAGGGGTCCATATCGGAAAAGCGCGCAAGAGATCGAATTGCAAGTTTCTGCGGGGGGGGAGAGGAGGCAAAGAGAGCGGAGGGAGGGAGGGAGGGAGGAAGAGAAGCCTGGTACTATGCGAAATGACACGAGAAGATCTGACCTCAAAGTCCATCCATCTTCGTCTATCCACACTTTCATTATCTTTGCCAGCAATGCAGAAGTTATACGCACACTTTTGTTTGTATTGTAGAATCGGCTATAGAGTTAATTAGCTAGAGGAGGTTCACGGCCGCGAACCTCACCGCTTCGACCAAGTATTTGCAACAGTTCGTTTCTCATGGAGTAGTCTTTCAATTCTTCCAGAGACTAGTCCTTTTCATCGATGCTC
This sequence comes from Pyrenula massariospora, assembly GCA_021030905.1. Classification (NCBI taxonomy): domain Eukaryota; kingdom Fungi; phylum Ascomycota; class Eurotiomycetes; order Pyrenulales; family Pyrenulaceae; genus Pyrenula; species Pyrenula massariospora. The sequence goes on from JAGFMI010000001.1 coordinate 2,313,935, forward strand.
CTCTCTTGCAAACCAACCATTGCTGTGTCAGTGTCTTTTCTACGGTGCCACTAAGTCAAGTAGCCTTTCTCCAAGTTCAGAACGACCGCCACTGTCTCCTAGCCCGCCTTCTCTCCGCTAAATTTCACATTCTGTGCCGACAATGAGTCCAATAGGCTGGTCATAAGCTAGAGTGATTTGACTGATCACGTCGGAAGCTTCGCCGCCCCTGAAAGCTGTATTTCGTCGAAGAGTTTGGAGGTAATAAGAAAGCCGCGATGGGAGACCTTGGTAAGGGGAGTATTCGTGCGAACCTCATCGACAACGTCTGGACTTCCTAGTAAAGTGTGAGAACAATTTTGGCAGACCTCACTAGCGTATTTAGAAGTTCGAGCGCTTCCGCGAGATTGTCTGGAGAAGGTCAGCCTTTATGCCTTCTCTCGACCGAGGATAGCCTCTTGAGAATCTTTACACTGTAATGCAAGACGCATAACTTGTAGCTTGTAGCGTGACCTCGGCGTACCAAGGCGGCGGCCATGGTTGCTTCGCGCTTCGAACGGGAACTAGCTGGGAGCCTTCCTGGAGTTGGCCACGTGTTGTGTTGCCTAGGTAAACGAAGATATGAGAAGGATTAAGTAACCTAGGCACGTGTGACATTTCGCAGCTAGGGATTCCAAGAGCATACAATCCTTTTATACGACGCAGAGACCATTGGCACCGCCCGGAAGACTGCTGGATACCATCTGCGCCTTCCACACGCTTGCAGCTGCTGCCCTGATTGACACAGGATTGCGCTGTGTAAGCATACAGCGTAAAGTGCAAAAGCTGGACCCACTCTACTATCACAAAACTCGGTAGCTAAGTTGGCGGTGATGACCTTATAGATTGAGGGTAATAGCTGGTAGCTGTAATTCCCCTAGCCATGTGTTCTCCGGCCAGAATCCTGCTCAGGCCGCTAAGTCATTGGTAGAAGGCGGCCAAATACAAGCGTTGGAGTTGATTTGGAACGAACAGACAAGCGTTATTCTCCACAACAGATGCGCACAGATCCTTGGCAACGCAGCTCGAGACAGCTCGGGACGTGTAGAAATGTTGCGGGAGCAATAAGCGGTGGGTACTCGGAAGCACTGGAGCACGCGTGCATCACGCATACGGGTAACTCATAGCAGGGGCATGAAGCGCAAATAGTTCGCAACCGGTGAACATAGAAACTGGTCGTTGTGATTGTTGAGGAATGCAGGTGATGCCTTGCTCCTGTTCCATTAGCTTAAAACCCAAGAAGTTACAAACAATCATAGAACGAATCGAATCAAAACACAGCCGCAAACAGAACAGAAACCAAAAAAGGTGGTACGACAAGTGGGGAGAAGCGGGGATTGAATACGATCGGGAACAGACGTGAAGGGTGACAGGACGCATAGACTCCTCTTCGAAGACAGCAAAGTTCAATACGAACGACTCATAAAAGATATTAATCACGTCATTCACAATGGTGTGCTATGAGGAAGCTTGTCCACATATCTTCCTCCCCTCGGCTCTTCGGGCACTGATCTTCAGACAGGCTATCAGCTCATATGAAACGCTGCGTAGCCATAGACGACAGGACCATAGGAGCGTGTATGCATCCAAAGATCCGCCGCAGTGGCTTCCGAGAGACGCTAGGGACAGTTCATCTTATGAGTTGTAGCACAGACGAGGTAAGCACCTCCGACTTCCTCCATCTTTTCCAGGTTTGTATGCACATGTCTTGGTTTACGTCGTATTCCTCCAAGTTCCGAGGAGGGATGGGAGAAGCGGCATTAGGATTGACGAGGACATCTTCCGAGCGGTGATATGATTGCTCCAACGCCATCTTGGGGGAGATCACATTATCTCAATACAGAAAAATGGGGTTGGGAAAATTCGATCAGCCAAGGCATAGATGATTAGAATGCGGATGGGATCGGTGTATGCTCAAAATTTACTGGATAGGGTCTTTGACGAGGGTCGCGACGTAGTTGCCATCCCTCTGCTTGTCGATTTAGACGTGACATTCCGGAAGCCAAACTTCTTACCATCATCTCCTCGGCTAGGCTGATATAAAGACCATCAGTGCGGTGTGGGTGCAGGACCGTGCTGTAGCGGAAGCGTGAAGGTGGAGTGCTGAACCGACTTTAGCACCACAAAGTACTTGAGGAAGGTCAGAAAGAGCGTCGAGGCCTTTTCTATCATTATGGGTTGTGCGTTGACCATGGCGTAAGCGGCATGCACCGCACTTGGATAGAGAGCTATGATGCAAACGCTCAACTAGCTTCTCTTAAGAGACGTGGGGAGGGCGCGGAGTGAATGTTGGTGGTCAAGACAATGATCTCTGTACGCTCAGATCAGAATCCTTCTCTTCTGCTATACTGGCCCGTAGGAGAGGTGCTAAGGTAGAGAAGGAGGCAGTGCTTTGGCATGGGCGCGCTCCGGCATTGTGAAGAAGACGAGGCATTGTATCTGGGAACCGACATGAAATTAGCGAGAGCGTTCACTGCAAGCATGCACTGTTAAGAAAAGCAATCTTCTTGGGGTAATGGATTCAAAGGCGAAGCTCCTGATTGACGTTGGTGGGCTTTGAGGAAATAGGGCGGTAGTGGTAGATAAGGTCAATGCCTTGTCCTTTTTGAACAACTTCAAGGCTCATGTTTCTAAGGCATCTTTCGTATTGGATAGCAGCTCTGTCGTGCGAGGCGCGCCAGGCGTGCTGTCTTTGGTGGAAAGGTCTGGAAGTCAAACTGCTGCCTCAGGGAAGCTGGAGTGAAGCCGACCTTTACCCGAGAGCCTCCAACCATTTGGCCCGTGCGCCCAGAGTCTCAACACCTGGTGTCTGTGCTGCCAACAATCAATGGCGACTATGTCGATGCTCGCCGCCATGTTCGTCGCCGCATTCCCCATTGGGTGGGTCTGATCGCTCGCGGTAAAGAGCTGATACCTCTCTATTGAGGGAAGTCAGTCGAGAGCATCCGACGCGACTGCTGACAACCACAACCACAACCTTTTGATAGCCGTTGTTAGCATTTGAACACTACCCCTGGATATTAGGAAGCATAAGGCTACGCTTTGGCGCGAGACAGAACACTGATCTGCACATTTCTCACCCCGCTCTTATCCTTCCCAATCGACCCATCTGACTTACCGCAAAGCCGGCCACCTACTTCACTCAAAACTCGTCCTCTAATCGCGCAATCAAGGACAGCTCCATGCGACGCCCAGTATATTAATTCAGGGGTATCGCCATTCCTGGCCAATCTTTCAATCGGAATTTGACGCCCATCCGAATAATGTCAGATCAGATACAATGGCTAAAGAGCTTGACGGAGAAGCAAATGCACCAAGAGTGGAGGTAATGCGAGCGGTGGTTAATGTAAAGATTCGAGACCTGGTTTTAGGACATCTTAGGTACTTCAAAGACCTCGTCGAAAGGTTCAGAAAAATGTTTTGTATCGGGGTGTAGCCTGACAAGTAGGAGAATTGATGGACAATGGATGGCAAGGTCGCGGACTTTGCATTCTCGAAAGTCGTCTTCAATATCGCCCAGGGAGCGGACACACGAGACCCTCTCACTCATATGATACGTAGCTTCTGTCCTGAATTATTCTCTCCCGCCCTCCTTGTCGGCAGCAACAATCCATGCTTGGCAATCCACTCCCCCGAACTCTTCGATCTCTTCTCTCAATGCGTTATCCACTGCTTCCTCCCACTTTTCCACCTCCACTTCCGCCCACCCCTTCCTCGCCGGTGCCGTAAAGTCGCTCAGTATGAACTCCCTCAAACCCTCCAACTCCTTTCCTGCCACCACAATCTCCTTATCCGACACTCTCACCTCACCTCTTTCTCCAAGCTGAGCCCACTCTTCCTTAACAAGGTTGAACAGGTATCCCTCGTCCATGAACTGTGGCCCAGGAATCTTCATGACCGGCAGATCCGGCCGAACCGATCTTTGCGCGGCGTGAATCACATCCCCCACGCCCCAGCGCTTCCACGTCAACACTGCCGCGGTTCCACCACTCTGAAGCGTGCGATGCATCGAGCGTAGGCATTGCCTGGCATCGGGAAAGGTGAAGATGCTGAAGTTGCATATGCTGTGTGTGAACGTCCCGTTCCCAATCTTCTCGAGCTGGTGAGAGTCCTGGACTTGACATGAGACGGTTGGATAACCCTCGAGTGCCTTTGAGGCCGTGGAAATCATTTCTGGGACATTGTCCGTGACCAGGATTCGTGGTGGAGATGTGGCACAGGCGAGGATTGCAGAGGTTGCTGTGCCTGGACCAGCGGCGTTGTCATGGACATATGAGTCTGCGGTAATTGGGGGTAGGAAGGAGAGGGCTAGCTGGAAAAGGGTGCGCGTGCTGTTGCCAGTGTGTTGGGCATAGGCGGAGGCGAGGCGAGTGAAGTACTCAGGAAAAGGAAGAGAGGGATGGACCGCTGGTATGGATTTGGCAGGTTGTGGCATTGTGAAAATGAGAAATTATTTGACGATGTTTTGAGCTAAACAACAGGAAGTAGAGTTTGTTGATCACAGCAACGACAGTGTTGACAGACTTAGACAAAATACAAAGCTTCAGGCTCTTCACAAATTGGGGAAACGAGAGATTCTCTCTTCAGCGGCAATAATTATTCAGCACGGTAAGAAGTTTCATATGCCATGAACATACGCAAGCAAATTCCTTGCGTGGGCACAGAACGAGTGCTCAATGAGGAGTTGAGAGCAAACGATACATCGCCACGAGGGTTCATCCTGAAATAAATAGCAGCAGAAGTGAGACAGTACCAGTGGTACTGGCTACGAGTCTAAATGCTGACTTTGACGAGCACGCATTGGGCCACGAACCCGAAACCGCAGTGTACTGGAATTGGGGTCTTGATGAACGGGGGACCAAAGGGGAGTCCCCACTTCCTCGGATCTGGGATCCATTCGTATCTCCGCAGCGAGCATCAAATCCAAAACCGAGACCACAACAGTCTTCTGGACCTTTCTGATGACAAATAGTTCAAAGTGCATAGATCGCTGTGGCGAACGATGAATTACTCTAAAACCCTCAAAGTTGAACTCTTCTCTTCTCCAGCATCTTCAGCTTGCAGTGTAAGGGGCTCGTCGACCTGGGCGTAATGACAGGTCAGTAAGAGTATGTGAGTAAGTCTCTCCCTCTTCACTCTTTCCTTGCCCAACTTCCTCCCCTTTCTCACTAAGACGTTCCGTTGATCTCGTATTGCAGATAACCTGCTTGCGCCTCAGCATTGTTACGATGAATGCGGATGCCGCAATCTACGAGTGTTGCCAGCAGACCAAAGTACCAGACGGCTCGTCAACATGGATTAGGGCCGGGAATTTGACGTAAAAGGCATCGATAATTGTCCGCTTTGTCGAGTGATTCGGCTTGACAGAGGCGTTCGGCGTTTCTCCTTCTATAAGCCGGGCCGTAGGCGACATCATTTTGAACGTCTCCCTCTACGATTTACAAGACTCAGAGAGAGAACACTGTAGATGGATACAACTAGGCCTGGCCAGTGGGGAAGCCGTACTGTTCGAAGGGGGCAAATTGCAAAGCCCTGAACTATTGACAAATGTTCAGTCCGTTCTGTAGAAATTGAGTTGGTCAAGGTAACACTCATTGAAGAGCACCATAGCGGTCATGCTCTGGAATGTACCTATTATGCAACAACCGCTCTCCTAACTCCTATGTACCCCAACAGCGAGATTAGCATTTCTTGGTAATTGGACAAAGCAGAAAAGTTGCCCTTCTAGCTGGATATTGCAGACCTCCAGGAACAGATCAAGTCTATGTTACCGGAATGTAACAGGTCCACGAAATTTGTCGCCCCTCCACCCAAAGTGCCAGACTTCCGACATTATGAAATGTTGATCGGAGTGTCGAATGACCATCAGAGTCTGCGCTAAACAGTGTGATGGGTCTTGACATCTCACACCGTCTCCGAGAATAGCTACAAGGCAAAGGTGTAATTTCAGAGCGTATTTCAACCGTGGTTTGGGAAATTGGTTTCCGTACGGATCTTGGTGAGGTCCCCCCATTCCTACTATGGCTCACCACAGTTTGCGAGCTGGTTTCACGGCCGCCAGTTTCTTTATCATACGTAGCCTAGAAGTCGCTCCTCCAAGTCGGGATATAGACGAGCGTCAACCTGAAGGCCTAATCTGGAACTTCCGAGCTCCAAGCGTCATCGTCGCAGGAATACCGACAATTCGAAACTGGTCGTGAGCGGTTCTCGGTCATGCTGGCCAAAGCCCGCATATCCTCTTACTGTCACTTTCAATCGTACCTCAAACACCGCTCGAAAGTGTCAATACGTGGGCAAGGAACGCAATACAAATCGTTGGGCAAGCGAGATGAGAAAGCAAGCACTCATCAGTAGATGCTTGAGGCTGAGTCCCGTATTATGAGGGATAAATACGGGACAGAATATTTGCATATCAAAAGTCAGTGCAATGATCTAAAGCTATTGCTTATTGGCAGCCCTAACATAAGTCTTGGTAGATCTGAACGTCCTCGAGAGATGTTGGGAGACAAAATTTCTATCTTGTGACTGTCAGGCCCGCCGAGGCCTGCCAAGCCTTGCCAAGACTTCCTGTGAAATCTTTATCCTCGTGGCGTATACGAATATAGCTCTTCAAGCTTTGAGTCTTGAACCTATGGGATATAGGAATTAGTTCTAGTCCTTTAGCTCTCTGCTTGTTGTCACCCACCTAGATCTCACAGTGACGCATTTCAAGAGTAGCGAAGGGCCGGGCATGCGAAAACTGCGGCGTGTTCAAGATGCGTTGTTTGTGGCGAAGTAAGAGCCATTTAGTAGGAAACAACACAATTCTTGACAACTTCGGAAGAGCTCCGAAGGACGCTTCAGAGCCCCTGACTTGGCGTTGGGTCGCGATTGCGCACCGGGCTCCTCGATAGCCTTGATCTTCGGCTGTCCCTCGCAAGTATTCCCACTGTAGTCGATACGATTTGAATTATCAATCCTACGTGGACGGATCTTCCAATAGGAGCTTCGTTTGCGCAAAGACCCACTCGTATATGACGTGGGATGTGCTGCTGGCCAAGTGTCAGACTCTACAGGGGATGGTGGGGTCTTATGATAGGACGGGTGAGATGAAAGCATTCGGGCTGAGAGTATACTCGTTACGGATGCTGTCAACCTTCGTCTCTCCGTTTAATGTTTCAATCTGCTTTCGAGCATATCAATATCAACACATTACCTGCTTTTCAGATGCATGTCTGAACTTTATAGGATGAGGAGTTTCTTGGGCTTGTCCATACTTGTCTTGGTCTCACCAATTGTCAGAGCCTACTCATACTGGTTCGACGAATCATGCCGAAGTGCCGGAAAGGATGGATTCATCCGTGGATTTAATGGAGCTAGGGATCTGGCGAGAAGAGGCTTAAGAAGACTGCGTGATGACACGGATACTTACCAAGCAGCGGTGTTCCAAAGGATCTTCAAAACCAGCAGAGCTACAAACAAAGAGAGAGCCGTCAACGTGACCGAGGGTAAGGACTACTTTAGTGGAGAATTTTGCACAGCTGACAAAGTATCCACATCCTAGAAATTCTGCGAGGGTTTTCAGAAATGACGATAACTTTCAACCGTCACGCTGCGAATTATCGTTACTATTGTGACAATGATGTTCAGAACCTGGATGGATCATCAAGATGGAAGCTCCGCCCAGATCCTTCCGACGAACTTCCGCAAGGATATTCAAAACAAACGGATCGACCAAGGCTCCCTCCACGTGAGGACAGGACTGTTCCATACCAGGAGTGGGTTGATCTCGACAATGGTATCTTCATGGGCGAAACCCAGGGTTGCCAAGCTCCTACCAATATGAATGGCAGAGAAGTTTTAGTTTTGGCAAGTACTTTTGACAACCCAAGATTGCCACATCCAACGGTCACGCTGCCAGGGATATCGCTGAGGGCCACGGTGACTGTTAGTTGACCCGATAATCCTGAATATTTTCCTGGTGTAATTGGCCGGCGCACGGCTGATTGTGAAGCTCATAGATCTGTGATCGACTGCTGTTTGGAAATCTCCATTCATTTGAAGATCTCCCCGAGGCATTAGACTTGGGGATGTATGTCTGGCTACCAACTCCCTCCGATATGGACTCTCCAACAATTCTGGAACCATCTATGGACAGTCTCCGACTTATGACTGCTTTCACGATCCTTCATGAAGTCCGTCGCACTTAAATCCCAAAGCACCCTCTAAACGATGCTGATCATGTACCCTTGCTTCACAGTTCTGCCATTTTCCTCCTTGGAATCGTGAGTCTCTTACTTATTTCCTTTGAGCAACCTTTGTTCCCCATGGGCTTCGACGTTCCTTAGGGTCGTCGATATTGGCTCCTGTATCTCTCCATATTTAATTTTGACTTGTATTACGTGCAATCAGGATGATGGCCATGTTTACTTACACCCTATCTCCTCGTCTAGTCGATGATATACGATCGCCCAACTACGATGAGGACCTGCGTCGCCTCAAAGCATACAGCTGGGTCGATGTCCAAGATATTCCCTCCACACTAGAATCTAAAAGAAATGTAAACAACATCGTGTTCTTTGCTCTCCTCGCGAAGCTTGCAGACCGCGATTTTCGCCTCTCGAACAATGAGGAGGAGGCGCACAACGGAGTTTTAGACTATGTAGGCCGTACTATGCGGCTACCGCCGCTGCAGAGGGATGTTGATCTGTCCAAAATATAGGAAAGAGGACGTTCGGACATCGACAAGGCATCGGAGCTTTATGAAGTCGGATGTACTGTACATTCTTGGGGACAAGGATTCTGACAGGAGTTCCTCTCGCTTGTGCTCCCTTTAACCTGTGGATCCCTCGCAGTAGCATCACACCAGCGAGATCACGGAAAGGAGGAGTTGGTGCAGGGGATCAGAAGGTCAGGACAAGTGAAAAGGGCGGGGAGGCTGTTGCACTCTGGAAAATCGTACTGTAGGGTGACCCGCGTCAGTCGCGCAAGCGAAATGAGGAGCAAAGTTTACCACGTTGCTTTTCGGATCACGCAGGCATTGGCATACGCATCATACACCGACTGTTACGACAAATTGGGGCATCTGCGGAGCTTGTAGTTTAGACGCGACGGTGGAATAGTGGGTGGGATTTTTTTCCTCTTCTTCAAGCGCTCTACGAACCCTTACGCAACCGCGAGTCATGGTAGAAGCTAGCAATGCAGAGCATGACGAGAGCCTAGAACAGAAGCTTTTCATGACTGTGTGAGATCACGCAATTGAGACCTTGGGCTGGATAGTGAGCCCACTCAGGGGTGTGGTGTGAGTGCGAGTACGGCTGAGTTGTGTTATCAAAGACCGACAACAGAGAATATAGACATAGGGGTAGACGCACGAATGGACGAATTTTCTCCTTCACGCGACCAATTGGGTGGAAGTGCACAACTGTCGACGGCACAAAAGTGTTCAAGATCGCCCAGGGCCACAGGTACTCAATGATTCAGTCGAAATGTGCATGGCAGGCTCTCTCCAGAAATATTTCCAAACGAGACGAATCACTGGCGTGATCGCAAAGTCGCTGCAACGTCTTGGTCGGCCAGGCTGTTCAAGCCTCTTGTGCAACACCTTCCTGCGACGAACCATAAGCACCTCAGCAAACAGCCATATCTTCACTGTGTTGGAAGGACTGTTGCTCTCACTACTTAGAAGACGCCTCGGCCAAAGAGACAAAATGGAGAGTGGTTTGCTCATCTCTTACGCGAACACACCTTAGTCCCTCTTCCTACAGGATAGTCTGATTGCCGATGCTCGGACATCCGTTGAAAGAGTAGGCACGGCTGTCTGAAACCCTGTTCACTCCCCACATCACAATCTGGTCCTTTGACATTGGTTTCCTTTCCCAAACTCCCAACTAAGATTGATGATATCGACTTCCATGTTCTACCTGTAATTTCTCCGACATACGTCATTCGAACTTCCTCATTGATTTTGTCTCTAGAGGCGGCAGGGTCAACCGAGCGAATTCAGAGCGAAATTCTTCCATCTTCGCTTAGCGACGGCGTTCATGGAAACCAGTATGCGACGAGACAAGCCTCCTTGCAAATCAATTCTCTACTCTCGAGGTAAGCTCGCACGTTTTCTCATTGGTTTTGTCCAGATCCAAGGGCTCGAGTCTGTTCTTGCCTCTTTGCACTGAAGATGAAAACTGATATGCTGGCTCATTCAACATGGATCCTCGATCAATGAGAGAAAACATGCTTCTTGCTTGATCGCAGCTTACCGTCGACGGGCCCTTATGCTCTGATTGACATTGCACGAAAGCCACAGCTGCCAGCGCGTTTGATAGATCAACGAGACTTTTGCAATTTTTGCCTGCTACCTTCTTCCATGCATGCGCTGTCGGCTATTAGAAGCGTTCAGCGCTGCTCTAGCCCAGCGATCTGCGATGTGCTTGCAATACGAACCGAACTAGGGCAAAGAACAACCCGCTCTGCGACTTGGTCACCAAGAGGCTGAGCAGACGGCTTGTAGGGTTCAGTCTCGATGCTATCGTTCTCCCAACACCGTCTGATTTGCAACAATGAATGTAAAATCCGGTGCGAAAACAAGAAGATAATCCATGATGCGAAACTACCATCTTTCATATCAGCATTGGTGTATTCGTGACTTATTCGGCCCATATCCCATACGCGGTGCGCGACAGCAGAGATATACAGCTCATACCGCGGCCCCCCGGTGTGCGTAGACATCGGTCAATGTACCGAGATCCTCCACATTCCCGGTCTCCCGGATCAACTCGACGACGTGCGCGGCAAACGGCATTAGGCGAGAATAGAACTCCTAGAATGTGCACGCAAGAAGCAATGCTTCGTCTCCGCGCTCGCGGAAGCCTGGACGATTGATCCATATGGATGCATTAATAGATATGGGTCGGGAGCTGGTAAGCCTCGAGACGATCTGGTAAACGGAGCCTGGGAAGCCTTCGGATACCAATTGAATTCTACTAGCGGTGAGCTCAATCTTCAGCCGACACCTTTCCTCTCCGCACTCCTGCACCTGTGTCGCGATTTGACCTCTCTTGGTAGACGTTTTGCGTAGGATTCTACTTGTGCATCACATCATGTCGATGAGTTTTTAGCTACAATGAATGTCAGGTTCGTATTGAAGCTTCAGCTATCGAAACATTCTGCCATAGTGGCGCCTCTGACTAATCAGCAGATCTGTCGTTCGAAAGACGCCCAACCACCCCCCACAGACGGTGAACTTTTCTCCAGCCAAGTATGCGACCAAATGAGTATGGATCGTCTCGTCCTATCCAGGCTGAGAAGCTTACCAAATCATACTCTGGCGCTCGACCGTCTCCCCCAAAATTTAGCGGTCATGCTACATTTTCACCAAGCATTTCCTTCAACCGACCAATCTGACTTGCATTGCACGCCAAGTTCCCATTCTTGTTGCCTCGTAGACCATTCACTTCTGAAAACACGTAGTCTTCTGCTGGGCCTGTACAGCACCCCGGGCCTGAAGTTCTACTTCTTGGCTGTTTGCGGCAGCAGGGCGATAAGTTCGAAAGCTCTGGATTCAGCAGCATAGTCTTTCCAGCATGGACACAACGCGGAAACCTCGATTTCTGCCGGGATTCGCCAAGGCAAGTGCGTGAAAGGCTATTTGATCACCCTAGTAAACGAGAAAGGCTAATCATGCGCTGCTGTTAGTGATTGGATACATCTAAAGTTCGTCAAAGGTGCATTCCATGATTACAAAATCACATAACGCCACACTCATGACCTACATGGTCCAGATCTTGTGAAGCAGCCGAATCAGCTCCGCTATCAAGTGCCTCTTACCCTGGTTAGTCACGTTGAATCCGTTTGGACATGCTTCTACAGCCGAACCAGGTAAATTTCGTAGGCACCGGTCAGACCGGTAGGATAAAGAGCTCCATCTCTGCCTTTGCGATTCCAGATCCACATATCTCTACAGAGCATCGCTCAACACTGAGCAAGTCTTGCGCTTCGTCAATCTGGCGAAGATACGAAGACAGTTATTTCCGAGACCCATGCCCCACCGCGTGCAGGTAAATTCTCGAACAAAGTTTCTTCGATCAGAGAGTCGTGTAAGTGAGGCAGAAGATCAGCAACGTCACCAGACTCGATGTCGTTGCAGGTGGCGGACAAGGTCGTACACAGGCAGAGGATCAAACTTTGCCGAACGAAGTGATTTGATCGACCCGAAAGCGGTCTCTTCGTACCACTTGTATGAGAGCAGATGTGAAGCGTCTCATGCACGATTTGGCTATGATTGCAGCAGGTTGAGTCCGTCACCTTGTTTTGACGAGTTGTCGAGGTATGAAGAGTATAGGATACAAGAGCCACTGTGCCTACATCCGCAAGAATAGCGGACAGGTCTCTCGACCAGAATGCGCGCACTTCTTTTGACCAGCACGTCCCAAGAGACTTGCATATTTCTAAGTGGCAGTCAATAATTACCGTTGCTCGCCCGGTGCTTGTAGGTCGAATTATTTCGTCGAGCGCTATGTCTTCCAAGACGTCTAACTTAGGATTCGTGGCACTGCGGCGGGAATAGTGTGAGCCCAAAATTATAGATACTGCTTAAGATGTTCCGGTTGCCAAATCTCGCCGCTTGACCAAATCATATAGCCAGGAGAACGATAACTGGAAAGTCACGACCCCTGATCTCAGCGGAACAAAGATGTAGTGCCCCCTTAGAAACAAATCAAGAGGCTTCCAGTAGTTTTCGCGCGAGTGTGTTGCCGTAAGGTGCAAAAGGCAGACGTGATGTGATTGTGACAAGCATCGACCTTGCCAGCCGATTAGAGTACGCAGTATTTTCCTTAGATGGAGTATTTGTCTTGCCAAATCTCTTGACTTACAACCAATCTGTCGAAAGGTCTTAATTATTAAGATGAGGTTCTAGGCCACTGCGCGGTCGTCGAACCTCTCTATCTAATTAACTAGGTGGCTGGTATTCCAACAAACGTTTGCAGCGTTGAAGGAACAATTGTTGTGCGTGGCGTGCTGGGATTCCTGGATCATGATGGAAGGTGTCTCCAATCAGTGTAGCCCACGCGCTTGTAGGATGACGATTGCATGGTGCGTATCACGTAAGAAACCAGAACATGACTGTTTCAGGAAGCGGCTCTAGACATAGTCAATCTGATTTTCGTTCCAGTATGAACCTCTGCAATCATGTTCGGCACCGTTGGCATTCCTTTTCCATTCTCCATGCCACGCCTTGTCCGTCGGATTCGGAGTCCCATGCGACTCTTAGCATCGGCGTCGGTGCCGCTAAGACGAAACTCACGATCCTCCAGGTAAGATTGGAGACAGATGATCACGTCACTAGTAAACATCTTTGAGTAGAAGATTGCTGTGAAGTGCCTGAGCTTTCTCCCAGCCGTTACCCGTCTAGCTTGGGTGAAAAGGGAAGACGTGGTTCTGAACTACGCGCACGGTGATTAATCGAGAGGCTCGACAAGGCGAGTTAGAAGAACAGAAAGCTGAAGTAGGTGAAGAGTGACGGGGAGACTGTTAGAACCAATTAGAATCGCACAAAACGCTATCACAGATCATGCTTACGATGGTATGGTGGTAGGTGACACGCTTGAGGCTGAAATATGATCGTATAAAGCTAGAGGAGACAGAAGGACACGAACGCGAACCTCAGTGATGCGCATAAAGTGGTCAGTAGAGAGATCAGGAGTTCCGTCAGGGGGGCAGTACATGCAAATTTCGCGGAATTGATATTGCCACGTGTTGGAATACCAGCCACCTAGGTAATTAGATAGAGAGGTTCTAGGCCGCTGCGCGGCCTAGAACCTCATCTTAACCTTTCAACAGGAGGCTCTCGGTCAATCTTCGGTCCGCCGTAAGATAGCCACGTGATCACAAACTTCGCCGCAGAGCGGCCCCGGCTCAGGCGGAGAGCGGCACTCCGGGCGGGGCTCGTTGAGGGGCGCGCGGCGGTCAACGGTTGGAAATTGGGGAAGTGAAAGGGAGAGATCAAGAAACTAAATTCGCTATCCGGCAGTCCGCTCTACTGGTTGAGACGATTAAGTAGAGCAGATTTGGTAGATTTAAGCTTTAGTTATAATCCAGCCTAATTGGTCACAACAACCGTTAAAGTTAAAGCGATATTTAATAAATAACAATTCCAATCCGGCTACCGTTCTATACCGTTATATTTTTATTTTTTTTTAAAACTAGATACCAGAAATTGTATTGTATAAAAAAAAATATACAAAATCTTCTATACAAAAACGTTTTGCATAAAAATCCCGAGCGAGGATTTACCATCTTCTACAAGGCGGAGATATATCTTACACAGTCAACTTTGTTAAAAATTTTAACTAAACGAAAAGGATGAAGTCCAGCGATTAACTGGGGATTGTAATATTTCAACAGATTTTGGAATTCAATTTAGGGCTAAATATAACTAAACCAAGTCCGCTATCAGGATCGAATGACTGTTATCCGAAGAGTAAATATTATATTCCGATATCGAGCTCATCGCTTTAATAAATAGATATTTAGACAGAAATCCTCCGTTGATAAAAATCCTGCCTAGTTGAAGCTGATAAGTTTTATAACAATATATTCTTTATATTGTAGGAATCAGAATTCCAATATATCTATCTTCAGCTGCTCTTTTAATAAATTTCTCTCTGTTATAAAACCAATCGTATTTAACCGCGGTCCTGCTTAACTATCTTTTTATTTCCAGCCTGGTTCGCTCGCACGATAACCAGTTCATTAATTTGAATTAATTTATTCCAACTTTTAAACTATCTACCCCTGCACAAGATTATCTTCTTTTTCTAATTCTGACATTGATCCGGCGATAAATGGTTTATAATCCGATTACTATTATATATATCGACAGATAGCAGCATCCCCGGAATAGCTCAGAATAGAACAGCAGGTCGTGTAACGATCAAGGTCTAGAATGAATGCATTAGGCTATACAAGCAGTTTCTGGCCTGGGTGTAGCTACACTAAGTTGGAGAGTTGCTCTGTGTACGCGCGCGCGAGCGAAGACCTCGAAGGTGCGCGCCGCGTCACGTGACGCCAAGACCGCCAAGGCTATATGGGGCGCGGCGCCACAGTAGGGTTTTGATTGATTGATTGATTGAATTTCCTCGCGCCACAGTAGGGCATCAACAGTCAACATTATTCAGTCAAAAGAGAATAGTTAAAGATGGCTCTAAATATAACTATTTTTAATAGAATCTACAAGGGCCAGTACCTCTAAATATTTCCTAATGGCCAGGTTATTACGCATGGACAACCAGATCGAGATTTAGTTAGATTTTCATCAGATTTTACAATATTCGTTCAACCCGTACCTGACTTCAACAAAATCCCAATCGCTTCTGGGTATATTTGGTATTCGGTTACTGAACCTAATAACCAGATCGTGCTTTGCTCTAGCGTACTATAATACTCGAAATTTAAAATCCTTACTTCTCTTAAAACGATGCGAGTAAAAATAATTTTCGTTAAACCTATCCCTGTTTTTAACTGAATGTGCTAAGTATTTTAACCCCCCAAAAGTTGGCAATGGGATCAATCTTACAGTTTACTGTCATAGGTATAACAGGCGGCTGATTTAACAAAGCCAAAAAAGGCCAGCTGTACAAAATATTGCTGTAAAATAATTACGCTTAGATATCGAGACGTAGTAACCAGATTGTAAGTATACAATTAGAAACTTTAACTAGCTTAACTATATAGACCTTTTTAATAGAGTGATATAAAAGAGAGGAAAGACAACAAAAAAGAACAAAAATCTCTACCTGC